>NDXB01017494.1:31334-49625 GCA_002631895.1 Agapornis roseicollis | reverse complement strand
AGGGGGATTGGAACTAGATGATCTTAAGGTCCTTTCCAACCCTAACTATTCTATGATTCTATCCAGAAAAACTGAAATTTGTGATAACAGTTTTTATCTGTAGATGACACCTTGAATTAAGTTGGGAGTAGCAAGTAAATATAAATAAATTATGCATTTTTCTTGCTACTTATCAGAGTTGTTAACAGTATTTTGAAGTGCCTAATATAATTGCTAGAGTGTAAATAAATCTGTAAAGGTTACTCTGAAATAAACACTTAAATTATTTCTGTGAGTAAAATTTTGTTACCCTGCCAAAGAAGGACCCTTGCAGAGAGGGGTTTTCAAGGGATGGCAACAAGGGTAGAATTCACCTGCTGTAGATCTGTATACTTGCACAATAATTTAGACAGCTAGTTTATCCAGTTACAGGAAATTCACACAAATTCTCACCCAAATCTCATCTACTTTGCCCTCCAAAGAAATTGCTGTTTACAGTACATACAGGCAGAGTCTAGGTAGTGGCACAGCAGCCTGTCCAAGCAGCTCTAAAGATGTGGAAACCAGTCAGATGAAATCATTCAAGCAGCCTACTCCTCACTTCTTGCCCCAAGCAAAACCACAAATCAGAGCAGAAGGGAAAAAAAGCAACAGACCCTTCATCTGAGATGGAAAAGATGTGTTTACAGAGGATTTCCAGTCCACACCATTTCAGGAATATACAGTTCATTTGTGGTTCAGATGACCTTGCTGCTTTTGAATACCACATCCAGCATTGTAAAGCCTGGATGCTTTTTGTGTAGGAAGAGGCAGGTGAATTCACCCTTCCATCAAAGGCAGCTGCACAGTGATCTCCCAAACTAAGAAAAATGCTGAGTCTTGTGCAAGAAGCAAGGATTAGGTGAAAAAAAACCCCACTTACAGCATCCCAGCCGTAGGGTTTCCTTGGAAAATTTATGTATTGATTGATTGATGTCTATTAGCAGTACACAATGCCTGGGGTGGAGGCTGAAGTGAAGTGCATCTAAACCAAATTTATTAGAAAGAGGGTTTCCATGAGAAATACTGTTCATTCTTACAGAGGCTGTCCAGATCCTCTGAATTTAGGAGGAGGGAGATTGCTGTGTGCAGGACTTTTCTTCTGATTGCTGAGTTTGGTGGGAACTACTCGATGGATGACCTTGTTATTCAGAAAAGCAAGATCTACTTCAAAGATTCTTCCAATAAACCATTAATTCAGCTTGTCTTAAAGTCTTTTCACCTCACTGAATGGTGCATCATACTGCTTTGAATATTCATTCCCTTAATTTTCAGCCCTGGGAAATGAATGCATCAGTTTCACTCTCTGTAATTCATGTAATTACCTTTGTCATTTGCATGAGATTTAAGCTGATAAAAGGATTGAAGAGAAGACAGGGATTTCAGTTCTTAAAGTTTTAACGACAAAAGTAAAACTGATTTTGGTAAAAGAGAACCTCCTTTGTCACACTGGAGGGCAGCTGCTACACTACTTGTCACTGGATGCTTGCAAGCCAGAGCTAGCAAGCCAGATGGCTTCAGTGTTGTCACAGGTGGCACAAATAGGAGAATGTAGAATTATTTCTTTTCCTGAAGACAGAGAACACAAATTAGTTCAAAGCTGATTATGCTTTATTTACTTATTTATTTTTTTCAAGAGAGTCTGAAAGATAAATAGAAAGCCAGCTTTGGGAGGAAGCATTTGTTGCACAATTGCAAGTAATGAGACTCAAGTGGTAGATATTGGTAAAGCATCTGTTTTACAAATGTTTTACGTTGGACTAGTGCCTGTTGTACTGGATTGCAAAATTAGCATACTGATATTCTAGGTCCATACTTCTAGGGTATGTACCATTTTACCCATAATTATTATAAGAACTGAAATAGCCAAACTAGGTAGCCTCCACATAATACTGTTATAAATTAATAACGGTGGTCAGATTAGCATAAACAATTTCTCATGGAATATTGCTAATTCAGTGCAGCTAAACTAATACAAATTTATTTTATGGGAAAAAACCTTTGGAAAAGTGCAAGGAGGTCCCTGAAGCAGCAGAATCTTCATCCTTTTGCAGTCCATACCAGTGACCACTATTTCACTGCCATTCTTCACTCGGTGCTTTGCTTGGATTTTCTCAACTTGTCATGAAACGTGTTGGCTTCACTGACCCAAGTAGTTCTGGCAAAGAATCCAATATGCAATTTGCATTGTCCAGGTCTTAGACATAATAAAGATGTTTCTGAAATGGTAAACATTTGTGCTGATCCTCTCAGCATCTTTCATCAAAATCATCTGATTGGTCTGTAGTCAGACACACACAGAAGGCTGAACCTTAGGTCATCAGTGATGCTGACACAGGCAGCATAAGGCAAAGAAGAGTGGGAACAGGGATGAAGCAGAGAACTAAGGGAAAGAAGTGAGAATGAAAAAGAGGAACAACTACTGAGGTGAGTTCATTTTGGTGAATTAAGGTAAGTAATTCTACCAAAAGCAGGAAGCCTACATCATACATCAGAAATGTGATTTTTTTTTTTCCTGCCTTGTCTTAAATTCTTAAAATTAAATATATTTTGAATCCAGTACAATTTAATGTATTCCTATCACTTTCTGATGATGTTTCTTAAACAATTAAAATATGGGTATGTTATCAGCATTATTCTCAGATTAAAGCTAAAACACAGCACTACACCAGCTACTAGAAAAAGACTTAATTCTGTCCCAGATGAAACCAAGACAGTGTTTTAAAAGTGAATACTGCTCATGACTGAAGAGTAGGCAGGTTCTTTTTTTCTGTAATATCTATTCTCTGCTTCCAACATGGGTACATATTGCCATTGATCCTATAGCCCCGAGTTTGCTAGGCAGGCTAACACCAGCAGGTTAACCCTTGAGCCTCAGGCACGAATTAGGCAGCTTGTTATAAATTCTCCCACCGGAAAGTTTTCTGGACGTGTTCTTCTGTGAAATTACATTGTCTCCCTCTAGTGACTACTTCTGTCTCTTACCTCAGGTTTAACACGAAATTGTCAGGGCTTGGGCATCTTTTACGTTTTGTATTGCTGTCAGACACAAAGCCTGAATTTGCACAGGTAACAGTATCTTGGCACATCAGACAGCCATTTAGTCTGTGGTATCAGGACATTTTCTTTAAAAATGCCAGTTTAGCACATAATTATATTTTTTTTTATTTCTTAAAAACAATGAATTTGATGCAATAGAAGGTAAGTATGCAATATAAATTTCAATGTGAACTGAACAAAGTTAAGTAAATGGCTGTAAATTACATTCCTGCATGCTGAAAGATACAGTTGAGAAAGTTTTGTTTAGTAGATACTAGGATAGAAAATCGAATGGCTAGGAAAAATAATTTTCCACTCTATTGCTCAGTCTGGAAATATCAAAACCAATATAATATAAAGAGTAGGTCATATGCAATGCTAAGAATGCCTCACAGTTTTGATTTCTGCAGTTGTAATAGATTTTCTTCTGTAAGCCAAATAAGCATGCTTCAGATTCAAACAAAATCAGGGAAGCAGAGCATCTTTTTGATGGTAACAGACTTGGAGATCTGTTTCAAAGACAGGAGAAAGTACACTGCATCAGGGCTAACTGTATCTGAAATACTGAGGTAAAGGCAGTGGTAGTTGCTATGTATGTATCCAGTTAATGGGAAGTTAGTGGAAAGTAGGCTGTTTACACCTATTTGGGGCTCAACCTGACGTGAAATCAGTGTGCAGGTTGCTCTCAAGATCCCACAAAGACAGGATAATGACATGGTGTTTATCTGGCTTATGTGGATGAAATTGTGAATGAAAGTGAAACATCGTGGATGAAAATGAGAAAATGAAAGGGGGAGAGTCCCTCAGGTATGCTACTGTGTTAGAAAGACAACTGGGGGTGCTCCAGCCTTGAAGCAGCAGTCAGTGCAGAGAAGATGCACAGCTGTAGCCTCAGTAGCATAGTGAAGGTTATACTGGTAACTCCCTGTATTGTTACCCATTTTTAACCTGTGCTTAGCACTCAAAACCTATGTAGCTCTGATGAGCAGAAGCGATGTACAGTGTTCATGAGCTGACCTTTTTGAGTTCCTGTGTGTGCAAAAACAAATTAGAAAATGAAGAACAAGGCAGGAAGCACCGGGTTATCCAGTCGTGTATTGTGAGCTCTGCTGAGAGATTAGTTCAGTGTATTGGAAAAGGAAAAATGTAAATGTCAGATCTTGAGAAGGAGTATCCTCACCCTATCTTTAGAAAGTTCACTTAAGTGGAAGGAGTCATGAGCTGAAAGGCATTAGAATCAATGGATAGTCCAGTTGTCTAGGTCTCATTGACCAAATCCTCCTCTCAGTTGTAGTGATCGTATGCCCACAGTGACTCTCAGCACCAGCTATGTGCGGCAGACCTGAACACAGAGTTATGATTCTTTTAGTTCCTTTTAGAGCTTTTATATTATGTTTTAAGAAGCATATGGATCTTGAATCACTAAAAGGAAAGAAATTCAACAAAAAGTAATTTGGTCTGTGTTACCTAATAGCATCTTCATTTTACCCTTTTTTGGTTCTTTTTTCCATTTCACTGTCTTGCATCTGGATTCACCTGAAAAGCTGTATGAGAAGGCAGTTTTGCCTTCCTTTATTAGACTGGTATTTGTGCTACTTATTTTGCGAGACGCGTCAGTACAATGCAGCATTGCATACATCATCCTGCTTCCTTCTGCCAAGAAAGTGCTTCTGACTGAATGTGTCCAAAACCGGTGGCATGCAATGACATTTTTTAGGCACTTTCAATGAAGATGTGTAAAACTACATGTATCTTTTCTTTCGGAACAAGATTAAGAAAAGAAACAACACAGAACAGCATTTTTAATTCAAGCGTCTGATAAATGTATGTTAGCGGTTGAAAGTAAATGCAATTTACCTTTCTAGCGTATATCCAAAATCTGAAATAGCCAAACTAGGCTAGCATATATCCAAATCTGAGCCTTTGGAGGCAGAATAGTACTTTTGCACCAGTTTGTGGAAATTCAGTTCTTAAAAATGTCTAAATTATCAGGATTAAGGCTGAGGCAGGCTGCTACACAGACTCTGAACTGTAGAATAAGTGTTTTTAGACATGTCTTGCTAATCCCATATCATGTGTGGAGGTCCAAACAGGGTGCACTGTCCTTAGCCATGGATCCAGGTGTTCCTTTCTCAGGTTCCCCAGTTCAGGCATATCAACTGTGAGTGACAAATAATGATAATTTGCTTTCTCACTGCATTCACATCGAAGTCCTTTGCCAAAAGATGGTGTTGCAGAGTTCATTCCCTTTTCCCTGATGCATTGTTGCTCAGTTTGCTGACCTGTGCTGCAGCACATTTTTCCACCAACTAAAGCAGCATACAAGGCAAGGCCTAATCCCTCTGCAAGCGCTTCCAAAGTCTACGTGTTCCCCAGACTCTCTTCTGTGTTAATTTTCCTGACATTTTAAATGGTGTTTCTGACTCAATGTGAAAAATAGTTTCAAGCCAACAAAATAGAATCTGATAGTTGCAGCATAAAATTGAAGTGCCCTTGGGCATGATGTGCTACAATCATGATGTGATGATCATGGATGTGCTACTTCACCTCCCTCTGCTGCCACTTCTCCTTTTGTGGAAAAGGGGGACTGTGATACTGACCTTAGTTATGAAGCACATCCATCTGTCAACGTTAAATGCTATAAAAGAATGAGACATGATAAATTTAAGAAAGAAAGCATTTTACCTTCGCATACCAAGGTCTTAAGATTCCCTGTGTCTTAATTTGCAGCTGGCAACCTGAATGGCTGATCCAGGCTCTCTGGAGCTCATAGTTAATTACGAGGCAGATTAGGGGTTCTGCTGAGACAGGTTGTCAAATCTAATATAGAGACTTAATTCTGCACAGACAAATCTCAGTCTTTACTAGCACAGAATTCTTCTGCATGTATAGCAAGAAATCAAAAACCTTAGAATTTTCTCTCTAATAATCACCCTATCAGAATAACATCAGCTTTTCCCTTCCTAAGAGCACTTCCACCAATGATTAATATTTCATCTCCCAGTACCATCTGTTCAGCTAGGACAAGAATCGTGAAGTTGGTTTCCAGCATGCCATTTCAGCATCCTATTTCAGAATACCAGCCTCAAAAGTACATGTGACACTTCTCAGCTCCCACCCATCTGCAAGGAATCCAGACTGACCCATTTGCCAGCAGGTCTGATTTAAAGAAGTTCTTGTTCAGAACTGACTCAAGAGGGCACCTTGACAAAATGGAGAGGAACATCCTATTGGCAGAGATCAGTAGGATTTCAGAGGTAGAAATGGTGGTGATGGCAGTAAGTAAAATTGCTCAGCATTTTCAAGCAGTCTTCTTTCAAGTGTCCCTCTTGGGTGCTTTGTTCCATCTTCTCCCTGGCCTTTCGCAGGTTTGGGTCCTCATCACTTGGGTTTCCAATGAGTGACCCTTGCTTTCACCTTAATCCCTAAATGAGCAGAGGCATCACAGGCACCACTCAGCAGATGGAGGGAGGACAAGTGTTGGAGCATTTCTTCCTCCTTTCTGGCTTCGGGTAGCCAGAAGCCACCAAGCCATAACTGGATTAGTCCCTATTGCTTGATGAGAAAGAGAGGTCCTTGCTAAGGACCTGAGCAAGTTCCTTGCTAAGGAGAGTAAGTAGGTAAGCAGCAAAGCTGTGAAGTGCTCAAATTGATCTGTAATGTTTGGAAAATTCAGTGTTTACCCCTAATGAATCTTTACCACTATAAACAAACTGGTTTTTTAATGCTTGTCACTTACAACACTTGAGTGGATAGATTTTCCTGGCAGTGATCAGGACATGCTGCTGACACCAGCATGACCCTCTCTGTCATACTTCATTTTTTCACTACCAACACTTTCCCTTAATTCCTTGGAACAGCTGGATCACTGTGACTTGAACTTTAAATCAACAAGAGACAACCCAAAGCAAGCCTCCAGCCAGGAAAATCTTGATGCAAATGTTGAAGCTTTCATGACCATCTGAAAACAAGACATGTAAGTGTGGTGACATTAGTAAGGACTACCAGGCACAATGATATTATTTATACTAAAAAATGGCAATTGCAATGAACTTATACTGAAAAATAAATCAATTGGGCTATTCATTACAGCACTAGGGAAAACAGCTGGGGCAGAATTTAAAGGGCAAGACCTAACAGCCTAACAGCTTAGTACTATTTATTGGGGTTTTGATCCTTCTTAGGGGATATTTTCACAGAGAAGAATTTCCTTTGAAAAAAAGTGTATTGAAAATGGAGGAGAAATGGGGTTTACCATTTTGTATCAGGGAGTGTATTCCTGGATATGTAAGTTAAACCAGATGCTGATAACTGGTTTGAAAGAATTCTGGCCCAAACTGTTGGTTTTTTTTTCTCTTTCTTTCATGCCAACCCACATTTTAAAAGGCAATACTCATTTTATCACTATTCAAATGTTTAAAATTCAGTGGTTTTCAATGCACAGGATTAGAAGGATAACTCAATACCATCAAAACAAGGGTATTTTCAGTTTCTCTCTGTAATCAAAGAATCATAGAATAGTTAGGGTTGGAAAGGTCCTTTAGATCACCTAGTCCCAACCACCCTGCCATGGGCAAGGGCACCACACACTAAACCATGTCACCCAAGGCTTCATCCAGCCTAACCTTGGACACCACCAGGGATGGAGCACTCACAGNTCCCAACCACCCTGCCATGGGCAAGGGCACCACACACTAAACCATGTCACCCAAGGCTTCATCCAGCCTAACCTTGGACACCACCAGGGATGGAGCACTCACAGCTTCCCTGGGCAACCCATTCCTGTGCCTCACCACCCTAACAGGAAAGAATTTCTTCCTTATATCCAGTCTAAACCTCCCCTGTTTAAGTTTTAATCCATTACCCCTTGTCCTGTCACTACAGTCCCTGACGAAGATCCCCTCCCCAGCTTCCTTCCAGGCCCCCCTTCAGATACTGGAAGGCTGCTAGGAGGTTTCCATGCAGCCGTCTCTTCTCCAGGCTGAACAGCCCCAACTTTCTCAGCCTGTCTTCATGTGGGAGCTGTAGATCTGACAGTCAGCATGTTCTCACATGTGAAAAAACTGTTTCTGTTTCCCTCTACTTCCCAGTAGCCCCTTAAGGTTAGATTTGCAAGGTAAGGGTAGTTAGGATTATGCCCTGAATATCCAATGTCAGAGGGACACTGCTGCCTGTGTGCACCTGACCTCCTCAAACTCCTTGTTCCTTGTTAGTTGTCTGCGAATAGCAGGGCAGAGCTGGCATCGTGGCTTTGCAAGTGGGCTGAGGTAAGATTGCTTCTCTGTCTGGCCCAGTGCCACTCGCAAAAGCATAGTGAAGTACCAGAGGATATTTTGCTTTCCATCATTGAGATTTCCTTTGTTGAAGGCCCTCCTTTGGCATTTTTTGCATGGTTGGGACAGCATGTCCCAGGGCTAATAAAATCATTTTCTTTCTAGGCAGAGAGACAAAAAATTGCATCAATAATAATTTTTAAGCATTCATTCATTTTGGTTTGGTACATCCTTCTTGTGGCTTCCAGGACGGTAGTACCCAAAACATCTGAAACAGATACAGAACCGTGACAGTGTGACATAGCAAGGCACTTTGACACTACATGGTCCTTGACTAACACTGACATGAGGCCATCATATACGTACTTGGAAAGAGTACATAAAAGTTTTATTGGCAGTAACCGGAGATGACCTGCATGCTGTATTTCTCTTGGTGTGCCATACCACGTGAGTGCCAATAAAAGCTTTATACCTACTATCCCCTCAAGCCTCAGATACATATTTTCAGTTAAATGTGAGGAACTGAGTGTCAGTAGTATAGCTGGAGCAAGTGTCACGTTGTTATGTATTCCTAAAATGCTGTCCATATTTCTCTCCTTTTAGCCAGAACGATGTTTACCCTACAGAGGTTTTCTCTGTAATAAGTATCAGTGAGACTGGACTTTGCAGCTCTGACCTGCAATTCCTTTGCTGCACTATGGGTTATATTAGATTTGTTCTTACTGTTTTGAGAAGCAGTAATGTAGTAAAAAGCTTTGTTGGAATACACATAGCTTTGCACAGGATGTGTCAAAAGGCAAGACCATATACATTATTTTTGCAAGGAAATATTTTGGGGAATGCAGATGCAGAAGGGACCACTATCACTCCTGCAAAGTATTCTACTGCTAATGAAGCAGAATGATTGGGAGTTGCATTATACTACACACACCTAGGCATTGCAGGGCACAAAATATTTACCAGCACTTCTGCTAGAATTAGAAGCAAAATGTAACCAAAGCAGGTGTAATGTGGCTCAGAAAAAGAGCAGGGTATCACACTAGTTCCTTGCCATAGTAGGGAGTGAGTTAGATTGCACTGGAAACCCACAGAGGTGGGAAACTCTCCATGATACAAAGAAAGGAAAAAAGCAGCTTTATCATATAAAAGCATTTTCTGGTTTATTTTTGTTTTAAATCAAAATCTCTTATATTTTACCTGCATGTAAACTGATCCATGATCTGCATTTTGGGGAGTTTGATCTAATTTCTCAGGAAGGCTTTGGCCACTGAATGGCTAGCCCTATTAATGTTGCAACCACAAGGGGACACCTCAGAGCTGACATAAAACCAGCAGGGCTGCACGGACACTGTTGAGACAAAGCATTGCCTTCATTTCAGTCAGTGCTTTAAATTGCCTTGGTTTTTATTTATGGTAACTTTGATACATTTGGATTCAGTAGGAATTGCTTCTAGTGAATGACATAAATTGATTAACATGAAGTTTATGCTATGTTTAGTGCAAAATAACTATTTGGCTTGTAATTACATGCAAGGTTATGATAAAGAGTGATCAGGTCAGTCAGGAGGGGTCATAACACAAAGACTGTAAGGGATGCAAGATTTCCCTTAATGATCTTTTTTCTTGGTCCTTGATGATAATGCTCAAAGTCGTGCTTTCATGCCTTCAGAGTAATCAACTATTGGTGAAACAAAGTGCCAAATTTTCCTGTTTTCACAGTGTATACACATGTAAACAATTCGGTGTTCTTTCCTGAGCTGAGAACACAGTTGCTGTATGCATCTATCTGCAGAGAAAGCAATTTCAACAAACATTAATATACTTGTATGACGTAAATGACAAATTAACACATTTAAAACTGGTCCTTTGATTTTCCTTTAGCTTTTCAGTTAAAACAAGAAAAGTAGACACCAGAAAAAAACAAAATATACAGGAATGTAGGTTAATTCAAACTAGAAAGAGGACACATGATAATTCACAAAGCATGTCTGGGGTTTTTATTACCTCAGAGCTGTGAACACAGGTTTGCCACAAACCAGTCAAGCTTTTTAAGGGCTTGCAAATTCCTTTAGGCCTGAGCAAAAATGGATGTTGCTGGACCTCATGGGGGGAAGCTCTCAGGGTGAAATCTTTAATTTAGTGTAAAAGGAGGGTTTGGAGGTTTTGTTCATCTCTCTTGAACCAACCACCAGATTGTTCTTTCAGGGGATACACTCTGCTGCCTTGCATAGAATTGTCTTGATGGCTGTATTTCCTCCACACTCACAACTCTGTCAATGTTACCTGGGTGTAAGCCCAGGACCTGAGCTATTGCCTGCAAAGGCTAATGGGAACCTCTGGCCAGCCATACCAGCTTCTCATCAGGCCCTTGTGGCTCTGCAGCAGCACCACCACAGTTGGACCTCTTAAGGGCAGGATTTCACCCTTGTTTCAGCAATGAAGATGATAATCTTTTCTAATTTTTTTTCTTGTGTGAAGTGTATCATCCTCAGGCAGCTAAATATACATCAGTATGGCCTCATGTCATCTCATTTCCATAACATGCACAGGGGCCGTAATTGGGTTTATTATTCAGATATATTCAACTATTGAAAGCAGGCTAATTGGCATAACATATGCCTTGGGGATTTTCCAATGTTATAAAGTCACAATGTATTAAATGGCAAAATTAACTGCATTTGGCACGTTTGTCCAATCTGAAAGTCAATTTAGACTTGATTGGTCACAGCAGCCCAGGACAAGTCAAGTAAACAGGGCCTAAATCTGTAAAGTTCATAATTGCCAAGTGATTTTATTCACAGGATACCCCATCAATGCCAATCATTCTGCTGCTTGGAAAGCTGCGTCTATCACAATGGAGTCACCTGAGAGTCCAGTGCTGCACCTCCTTAGTAGCGATGAGAGGTGTGATGCCAGTCCTGTGGTGCCCTCTGGGACTGCGGGGAGCTTCATGCAATGGGGTTCATGCAGTCTTGCAGCTGCTGAGATACATACATACATACATAGAAAGAGAAATTTCAGTAGCGACTTAATAATTTACAAAGAAGAGTCCAGTCAACTTCTTTCATCACAGTGGAGAGCCTGGCTGGAGAGGAGTGGGTAACCAGGGCAACTTTCCTGAATGTCAGAAAAAAATGAACGCAGAATCTTTTGCTTTGACATTCTACGGCTGTATACCAAGAGCCAGGTGAGATCTAAGTGACTGTAGTCCCTCCGCAACTCTCCTTCCACAAGCTCCTGCTCAATCTCAAAACACTGCTTCTCTGAGTAGATCGACTGTGGAGCTGCTGTGTAGAAAGAGGTGCATGCCTCTGCCATGCTTTCACCTCTTCCAATACTGCAGCTGTTCAGCTGGAGATCTTTGGTTTTCCTGCTTGGAAAAGAAAACGTTATTTCAGTGCTTTAAGCATGAAGACTGTGGCTATGCAGTTCACATATTTTTGTGATAAGCCTATCCCCAATCAGTGTGTCATCACATACCTGCAAAAAGGGAGTCAGCAAAGTAACATTCAGATGGATACACATGAGTGATAGGTGGGTGGCAACACTTAAATACCTAGTGTTGAGGCACTAGTTCTGCTCGCTGTGGTCACGTACAGGACCCTTATCAGAAAACCAGTGTCAAGTGAAATTACACTGAGCCTTATCAAAACTGCTGTCGTTTTCGAGCAGCAGAATCTGTGCCTGATTTCTGCCTGTGCCCTCTCATAAAGGGGATCACTCAGCTGGATGCAGAACAAATCAGACAGTACTGAAGATCTTTGAAAATGATAAATCTTGCACAGAAGAGCACTTACAGTCATTTGGAAATGGGACTTACTTGACATGATTGCTTTTGAGATTGGAATGATTTCTTTCTAAATAAAGATTTTCTCCACATTTTAAGTTAATATAAATGGATTGTGTTTGTACAAAGACCATAATGACTTTTTTCCCTACCAAACTGCTTCTGTAGCCTCTGTTGTCAGTTTGATTAGCCTGCCTGCTTGTTTGAAGTAATGGCAAAGACTTTCAGGCTTAAATATCATTCTAAATAGCCTAAGAAAGGCTGTGAGTGACGTGCACATAAAAACATGGACTCCTTTTTTCTCTAGATCTTTTGCACATTCTTTGCCTGCTTTTGTAAAAAAATCTTTTAAGATATTTAGATAAATGCTGAGCATCTAATGTTGTACTTCCATCCTCCCTTCAGCATACTTTTTTCAGCACACCATCCCCTACCCCCTGCTTTGCTCAGCCTTTAGCTCCATTTCACTCTTCCAGATGAGGGTGCTCTGTGCTTTCCTTGTGTTCAGTCTCTGGGCAGTCAAATAGCCCACAAAGTCTTCTGCAGAGCAAGGCTGGGGCTGGTATCCGCTGTGACAATAAAGAAAGGTTTGATTTCAGTGGGGCAGAAATATTTCCTCCCCTTTTATTCTACTAGGGTAAAACTTTCTTCTCCTCTCCCTCTCCCTCTCCTCTTCCTCTCCTCTCCTTTGTCCTCGCTTCTCCTCCCTGCAGGGCAACCCCTACTGCTCAAGTCGTTATTCCAGGCAGCTGTCTCCTGAGAGGCATGTGGCTTTTTGTTTTCTAAAAAACAAGGGTTTTGCTGTTCATTCCTCAGTCTGTTGCCTGTCAGCCAGGGGTTCGTACTAAAATCCACCACAACAGTACCTGAGCTTCTAGGCACGTTGTGCTCAGGGGATACCCTGGGGTAGGGAGGGAGAATGCAGATGTGCTACTTTGGGAAGGACTGTGTTTTCTCTGTGCCACCTGTTTTATCTGGTCATTGCCATGAGTGTCGCTGCTGCGGTGGGAGATGTCAACGAGAACAAGAGTTAGGAAGCAGTTCCCAGCTCAGCCCTGCTCAGCCCCCACCTCCTGCCCCATGCTGTGCTGCAGCCACTAAAGGAAGGAAGCTCTTGTCAATACTTACAAGCTTCATCCTGGGCTTATTGATCTGAGCTTATATAGGAATTAGCTATGTCTATTAGGTATTCAGTGTTAGCATGAGGGTTACTGTGATGTTTTAGACAAAGCCGTCTTTTGAGATTTACTCCTTGGCTTCTGATATTCTGAGTTCCCTTTGATGCAATGAGAAGAAACTGCAGCTTTTCAAGCTTCTTAATGACAGCAGTGTTAGCTGGATGCAGGTATTCATGTGAGAGGCCTCTAGGCTGCCAGTGTTTGCACAGGCATGTAATGCCTGTAGACCAGGCTTGGTAGCAGGCCAGGCAGCCCAGTTTAGCAGGACTAAACCATTTCTCTCTAATTTTCAGTCAACACAATGAAATAATTTGAAAGTACTGTGGGTTTTGTTCCTAAGCAGCCTTTTCAAAAGAATTCACCACTTCAGGAAACAGAAAAGCTCTCTTTTAATTCAAGAATCATGAGAGAGAATAAAATGTAATAAGCAAGTCTAGAACAATGAGTTTGTGATACATCACTGAGTGAGCTAGTGACAGGCCCTTTAAGGAGAGAGCAGTCTCTTAATTAAGATGTGGAGCACCTGAAGGGTTCCTTTGCTGCAAATAGCAGCAGGAGCAGCAGGGGATAAATGGGCTCATGTGATGCTGTGTTTGCTGTAAGCACCTAGAATGGGATCTTAAAAACAATCGGTTGCTTGCTCCTATAAAATTTGGTGGGGCATATACTGATATTATTCCTTTGAAGAAATGGTCAGCACAGCCTCTGAACCAGCCTCTCTCCAGCCCTGATGTGACACCTGTGTTCACAGAAGGGTAAAAGGGAACAGAAGGACAATCTTTACTAAATGTGACAAAAATTTATGAGAGCTGTGAATGTGCATATCTGATGAGCATGCTGAAAGTGAGGCAGCAGCGTGCTAATTGGTGTTACCAGCCGTGAGCTCAGACTGGGATACTGGCAAAGCTGCTCTCTTGCTGCTGCACGATAACTTTGCCATGGTCTTGCTGCCTTCCTGTCATACCCTTTTTTGGTTTTATGTCTTGCAAAAGTATCAGTGCCCTTGTGCATGTAATGTTTAAGAAACATTTAATCCCTTACGTGGGGATTTGTTCACTTTGGGATTTAGTGACCATGCAAACAAATGTGATGCATAGTGACTTACTGACTACAACCTCTGGATATTGTGTTCAGCAAACAGCCAGGGCAGGGGAAACAATTGCACACACTTTTTTTTTTTTTTAAGCCAGAAATGCTCTCTGTTGGGAAATTCCAAGTGTGATCCTTCAGAGAAATAAAATGCCATCAGTAACGTGTGCTTCAGAGGGAATGCTATATAACCTGCAACCACTGAATGGCATTACAGATATATAGACTGCCTCATCCTGCCTTAGCAATTGATGCCACTGATGTAGCAAAATTATGTAAACTTAGCTCCCTCAGATAAAAAGAATTTTATGTGTAAAATACACTAAAAAAATTAAGTCAAATTAAGAAACCATAAAATGCTAAAGAGATTAATTGGGTTTAGGCTTTTATCCAAATACTCTTACTCTTTCCCCAGACACGGTTCAAATGAAGCAAAAGCTAAATGCAATAATTGCTATTACAAGTTGCTTTTGAAAAGTGATTACTTTGAGGTGGGCTGCTGCATATCTCCAGAAGGAGAGGATCTTAAACATCTTGGTGTATCTCCCTGCTTGCCCATAAGATTCGTTCATGCTGATGTCCAAAACCAGTGCATTCAGAGTCTGCATTGTCAGAAATTGCAGGTATCTGCAGATATTGGATATCTCTGCAGATATCCTCAAAAGCCTGCCTAAACATACCAATCCATCTGATTAGACCTTCTGCATTTTAATGTTCGTTAAAGTGGTATGTGTGATCGGATACTGAATCTGTCCTGATGCTTGTGATTAGGATCCTTACTGATGCTTCCCACAGATGCAGGGGGTTGAGGCTGGGCAGCAAGGAGAGTCTGGGCACATGACAGTGTGTCTAACCTGGCAGAACCAGGAAAGATGGATACCCCCCATGGGCTGTTTACAGCACTTTCCACTCACAAATCTACATTAGGCCAGAACTGACTGGGTAAATACAGACACATGTCATAACTGCACAATAACACCTTCTGTTCCTTTAATTATGAATTGTGTGATATTGCTTTTAGGAACAATTGCTTCACTATAGGAAACAACACCGCATAAAACAGCAGCAATGCAGATAAGGATGATTTAGTGCAACATTCCTCAGCAGTTGCAGTCAGAGTATATTTTTCGGCTGTCGTTTCTTATTTGAACATAACAAGAAGGTAGAATGGCATACATATCGCTTAGCAATTTTTTGTTCTTCCGAGCGACTTGCTACAGGTACCACAGATGCACTGGAATTTCCTTTATCCTCTCTTTAGTTGGGTGTATGCAGGACAGCAAAAGAAGTCAAGGCAGCGTGACTTCAGGAATTGGTTCCTCTGAATGGGAGTTAATTATCTGTGAGCTCTAAAGGGAATTTTGAAAGAAGTCTATACACGGTTACAGTAAAAGGGCATTCTGGCCATTTTGTCTTTTAAATTGATTTCTACAAGGGGAGAGAGCAGGGGAAGGAGGAGGAGAAAGGAGGAACCCTTTAGAAACAGGAGGGAGAATAAAGACCCTTCCTGATCAGATGCCAGGGAAGCTCATCCCTTGGTGCCCATCAAAACTGGTGGGCATTGAAATATTATAGTTCATTCCTGCTGCTTTTGTGGACACTGGGAGTTGTCAGATTAAGAATACTTTTAAACACATTCAAACATAATACTTGAGGCACTTCCCTCCTTTTGTATTCATCTGATTCTATCACCCAACACTCTATATTCTGCTGTAGGGAAATGTCACAGGTTTTCTCTGTAGATGCCCCAGTGTGTGTGTAGTGCTGAGGAGGAGCCTGCTGGCCGGCAAGGGTACAGGTAACACTTTGAAACACTTAATGCATGACCTCTGCTGACTGACTCTCAGAAGCAAAATCTAGTAGCTGACTGCAAAGTGTAGCCCCGCTATTTGTGCCTCTTAGTACTTCGCTGCCACACTGTCTTCTGTCAGGACATGGCATGTGAAGTCTGAGCTGGTAAAGCCCAAGCAGCCCCTGAGAAGCACAATACTGCCTCATGCCGAAATGAGCAGTTAGTTGGTGGCCTTGAATTGGTGCTCGCTACCTTTGGAACCAGTCTCTGAGTGGTTCCCTGTGCACATTCAGGCCTCCTTTTTCAATTAAGAGAGTGTCATACAGCGAGTGTGAAAAGCTGGCCGTGGAGGGGCTGCCTTTGATACAGCTGCAGCTCCTTGTTCCTCCTCCTCTCAGTCATTCTCCCAGGGCAGCTTGCCTCTGCTGGAGAGGGCTGGCTTACGAACTGCTACACAAAGGGGAAAGAATAATAAATAACTGGGCAGGGGAAAGCAAAGAAAAGCCTTCACTGGGAGTTGGTTTTGGAATCATGGCATATTGACAGCCCTTTCACAGACCAACAAAACAAATAGGCTCCCGGTGGCTGCGACATTGATCTGGGCAGCCACCCCTGCCACATGGCTAGAAACCAGTAGTGCCGACACTGGGGACTCACAGTGACGGTGGCTAGTGTGGAGCTGCAGCTCACAGCGTGAAGAAAAGCCTGTGTGCCACAGCTGCGGAGCAGGCAGCAGCAAGGTAACCAAGCATGCTTTACAGAGCCAGGTCAGAGCCAAGTCCTCTCCCATCTTCCAAAAACCCCTTACTGTACTCCTTGGGATGAAGTCGGCAACAGCCATTGCACCACTCCTCTTGTTTCTTACTTCTTCTAGCACAAAGAAGTGCTAGAATTGGCCATAGCTTTTGGCTAGGGAATGGTGAATCCTAAGCCAATATAATAACATAAACCAATACTGAGGTCTGTAAATGCTGAAAGATAGAGGATTTTGCGTCACAGGTTCAGCCGCATCAAGACATAGAAACCCCCACATTCCTCTGTTCAGGGAAGGAGGCTCTATATTTAAATTGCATTAAAGAGTACCATAATGAGGGGTGGTAATTAACAAATAGAAAAATAACATCCATGGCCCTTAGAAAATGCAAACTTAAGCAACTCAAGCAGCAGGTTGTTTATAACATTTTCCTTGGTGCATCTCCCTTTAAGTCAGCCTCTTTTCACACTGTATGTCTGAAGGGTGCTAGCCCCAAAACTGAATGCAAATGAGTATGTGCAAACTAGACCACGTTTCAGGGTCTTCAGAAGGACCATGGAAGTGCCCTTTTGTGGTGCAGATAAAGGCCCATTTGCCAATAGAATGGATTATTGCATGTAGAAGGCAGGATGCCTTTTTGGGGAGAGAGAGCTTTTTAATATCTGTCTATGAAGATACACTTCCCAGCTGTTCATTTGAATATTAAACAACATCTTAGACGTGACAGGGATTCCATCAGCCTTTTTAATTTCTGCCCAGGGACTTGCTGTGCACTCATAACACTACTCAAGTAGATGGAAAAGACTGGAAAGAACACAGTTCCCCTGCTTTCAATTCCTTCCTTTCAGCCTTTTGCAACCATTTTATCTGGTTTATAGGCAGTGCATGCCACAGGAGACAGGGCATTAGTGATCTGTCCCTCCAGCTCCTGCATCCTGTGTTTGGTCCAATGAGTGCTGGGTGTTGGGCTGCCACTGAAGAAGCAGAGACTCCTGCATTTCTCCTATACCTTTCCCAGTACAGTGGCCATTCCACAGGGGCTGGAAGGGATGTGCAATAGCTTCTCAACCTCTGTGAATGGAAGAAGATGTATCTTTCAACAGTGACTGGGGATTATATTTATATACATACATCTTTCACCAAAAAATCATCAAGAACCCAATGACTCTGTTGCACCAACCTAGCAAATGCTTCCTTGGGTCACGCAAAAGAGTACTTGGAAGTCAGCACAGTCCTGAGACAGAGAGAGGAGCCTTTTATGTCCAGAGGAGAACAGAAGAGATTGTTGTCTCCGCTGTATAAAATACCCTTTTCTAATAGCTACTGGAAAGTCCTTTATTTTGTCTTAAAAAAAAAAAAAA
>NDXB01017494.1:5317-31265 GCA_002631895.1 Agapornis roseicollis | reverse complement strand
CTTTTCAAATAACAAGTAGAAAATCCTTTATTTTGTCTTAAAAAAAAAAAAAAAATAAAAAATAAATTAATGAAGCTGCTGCTAATGAGAGCTCTGTGAAAAACTTCCAATTATTATCACAATATCCCTTGATGTTAGTGGGGAAATGGAGCATTGGAGCATTAATTGACCTCCTGGTAGTAAAAAGGATCCCTCTAGCAGAACAAGGATTAAAACTGAGAAGCTCTTGGAAATCAGTGCTATAGTATAGAAAATTAAAAAAAAAAAAACCTGAAGGTGATGGGAAGGTCATCAGGACAATCAAAAAAAAAAGAAAAAGAAAAAAATGTGCATGGAAGTGAAAGCAGATGGGTTACAAAATGCCTTCATTCCCAACACTGAGTTTAAGAAAGAGTGAGACCTAGATAAAGAAGGAAGGGCTGCTTCTTGCTCTCCATAATGCAGTTGTAGTCTGTAGACTGTGACCACTGTACATCATATTGCTGAGAAAAGATTTTGGAGATACTATTGCTGAAAACAATTTTCAGTCAGTTTTGTGTAAAAAAGCCCCACGCAAACAACCAAACAAAACAACCCAGCCAAAAGCTCAGAGAAGCCGGTAATTCACCTGGGGGTTCATGTACTATGGCATTGCTCCAGCATTGCCATCACTAGTCCCCCAGTGGCTGCCACCCTGACACACCTCAGTCTTCCCTGGAGGAAGTATTTTATCTGAGAAGGAGTACAGTTTCTCACATGGGAGAACAGGAGAAAAGCTCATCTGGAAAACAAATAAAAGCCTGAGAGGGTAAGACTTACCTTACAGAGTCAGATGAAATACCTGTGTCTAGAAAAGGATGTGAGAGTCTGTAAAAATATGCAACAAGTAACTGTTACCTACAAATGTGGAGTTTAATTCATCTATTTCACATAGTTAAGGGCTCACATACACTGTAACCTACATGTAAACTCTAGGACAAATAGCATTTTATACCTTATCTCTGCCATACTTTTCTGGAGACATTAAGTGGAAATATGCGTTATAGTAGCATTTCTCCTCTTGAAAGAAAACCCATAGTCAACACATCTGTGCTGCTGGCACAACTGGTCATCATCACTTTAATACAAATGTGTAAGGAGGACCCTCTGTGCAGTACCCTTTGAACCTTATATGACTGTGATGAGCAGTCCTGCAGTCTTAACTTCTTTCACTGGTATAAAAGGTTATTGTATTTTTTGTGGGGGTGGTGTGAAGTGGGTTAAGATGATAGAAATTAAAGGCAAGACAAACAATGCATTCAGAGAGATGCATCCAGTTGATCACATCATCTCTTTAATGGTTCTGTTCTCAAACAGGGTAGGTTTTAGGAACATTTAAGCTCTTCCTACTGGTTGATGACGGAGTCCAGGCAGGAAACACCTGCCTGTCTCATTGCACATCAAAATTGCCTCTTGACAGAGAGCTATAAAAATACATCACATGACTCAAAGAAGTGAAAGAAGGAGTGCTCCCAGCATGGTGTGAATTAAGACTCCCCTCATGTTCGGGAAGGGGTTGGACTTTCAGATGGATCCAGGAAAAAACATGATGAAATGAACTTTAACCACTGGCTTGCTTTCTTCCAAGGCAAAAGCAGTCCCAGTGTCCACACTACTTCACCAGTGGTCATAGAACATAGTTCCTGGGTATAGGGGCTGTATTTGAACTGATCATGACTCAAGAGCCTGGAATGGGCAGCTCTGATCTGGTTTGTGGTATTTTGGATGGGGGTGTGACTGTCAAATAGTCCTATTCAGATAGTCCCTCCTAAACTTTCAGAAGTTTGTGAGCTGTTTGAGTTTCATGACTAACATGACTGGACTGGCAGTTTCATAGAGAAAAGAAATTAGTTTTCCTAGTTGCTTTACTTGTCTATAGGTTTCTGCCTACAAGACCTGATTCATCTCTCACTGAAGCTGAATGGAATGGTCTTTCCACATTCTGTCTGGAAAACAGGCTGTCTTGTTCCTTTCTGTGACTTGGGCTATAATCTGTGACTTGGGCTGTAATCATTAGAAGATATATAAAAATGACCTGCTAAAGTGGCCATCATTTCAACAGGACTAGCTGGCTACATCTCGGTTAGCAAATTAAATGTGCTGAGAGCCACACTCTGGCACTGAAGTCAGTCAGCACCAGAGAGTCTGCATCCACACTGTTGGTCTTTCTTAGCCTCCCAAGCAAACTGTGTTGGGGTATCCCTGATCTGTGCTAACTCATAGCCTGAGGATACAGAGTATGGAGAGTATGAGTTACCCTAGGCCAAAACTGTCCCAGCAGCTGTTGTAGTAATTTAAAAGCATACCTTATTAAGTTGCAATGCACAGGAATATCTTATAATGTTAAACAGTATAGGTATAACCTCCCTCTGCTTGAGATCTAAGCATAAGCATTGACCACAAGCTCAAATGATTACCTTTTTTACTTTATAGAGATGGAAATTACCAGATTTTTCATCTGAGCCTTTTTGAAGTAAAGTCTTATCCTGAAAGAAAGGTCAGCCCACACATTAATCAGAGGCTCCCCATTTACTGTATTTCACCACAAATCAGCTTGCATTGTTTCTAAAAACTAGGAAGGTGCCTGTTCAGTTTGCCATTCTTTAATTCTGTTTAACCTCTGACACTTGAATATGACACTTGACAGAAAGCTGCAAATTTGTCCATGATGAATAGAAATATTGTGGCTGACAAATTCAATCTACTAATTCATGCAGGGTATTCCAGGGAAGGATTTGGTGATGATAGAGCTGTTTAGGGTTCTGCTGAGAATGTAAGAGGCACAAAGGCATCTGAAACAAATACTGGGAAAAAAATACCACAACAGACTGTAAATAAGTCCCACAATTTGCTAAGAGTAAATTCTATAAACATCTTGAGAGCTATTCTGTTGATACTCATTTAAATAGCAAAACTGAAGTCATTCAGACTATTTGGGTAGGATAAAATTTTGTTTGATACAGCCAACGACTGTAACCAGACATGATATATTGTTCTGCATCACCTCTGGTTCAGTGAAATACAGGAGCATTGTTGAAACAGCAGATTATTAAAGAAATTAAAAGCACTATAAAAGACAGTAGGATATTGCTCAGATTTGTGATCCTAAGCTACGTGACAGAATGAGTACAATTTTGAAAGCTTCAACATCACCCAGAATAGAAACACAGCTTTTAGTATTTTATTAATAGTGTTATTAACAAACTATCTCTAACCCATGCCAAAGTACTTAATGCGCTATAATAACATCAATTAAAATACAATAATAGACTTAATAATGTGGCCCATAATGGGAAAAATATTCATGTGGATTATCTCATCATACCCAAGAGAAAAATTCCAATGAAAGAAGCTATAATGAACATAAGACTAAACATCCTAATTTAATATGAGTTAGAAATATGCCAGGATAGGAAATGGTGTGGATAAAGTCAAAGTTGTGTCCATAATGTTCATCATCTGGTTTGCTTCTTGATTTGAATACATAAATCTGTATTTATGTATTCAATCATACATCAGTCATTGGCCCAGGTTGGTTTGAGCTGCAATTCTGAGCAAAGATTTCATCAAATTCAGTCTTGCTAAAAGCAAGCGATCTAGTCAGGACCTGACTCCCAGTAGCTACTCTCACATCACTTGGTACTGTCATAGCAGTGACAACAGTAGCCATTCTGGATAGTCCAGGGCCTCTGACCCAGTATTGGCACTCCAAGAGAAAGTTGATTATGCTGGCTTGACATGAGTGCTCTGGTTTGTCTATAATCCCAGCTCTTTAGAGACCAAGTACATTTTTCCTAGCCTGGGGCACAAAGCTTGGCTTTCTGCTGGATACATGTCTTCATAAGGAGTATGTAAGAGGTAGCACTCAAACAGCACATTTGAGATCCAGCAGCCTAATGTCCTGTTTGACAAGATCAGGCTTTCTGCCTGGGTTAACCCTGCACAGAGCTGTGCTGTTGGCTGGGAACATGTGGTGTACCTTTGAATTCTGTATTTGGAAATGTGTGTCTGCACTGTACAATACCACAGCACTCTTGTGTAAATGTGTGTTAGCCTTCTTATGGACCAGAAATATTTACCTGTTAGTCCCTTATCTGTTAAAACATGTGCAAGTTGCCCATTTATTTGTTAGACATCATTCAGTTACTGCATATTTACTTTTGCTTGCTGGCCTCTCCTGAGCATTTTTGGAAATCCAGCTGCAAACATACGATGTTGAACAGGGCTTCTCAGTTACTATTTTTACCAGGGTCCATTTACATCCAGTAGGACCATGATCCGTGCATGGGGATCCATAACAGTGCCTGTTATCTGATGCCTATTGCCAGCCATATGGATGTGGATCAGGCCACTGACAGCAATAAGAGATGTGGCTTTTCTACAGAAAGGCAGGAGAGGATATTGCACTTCTGAGATCCCGGTGAGGTCCATTCTTCACTATCTACCCCCAGGGCACCTGAATTAGGCCTGCAGTTTCTAGTTTCTGCTGAAAGATAGCAAAGCTGAGGGGTATAAATCACATCCAGAAACTTCCTGATATTCTGTCTGGAAAAGATGCCTAAAACTACACTTCCAGTGAAATAATTTATAATTTGACTTTATTTTACAGTTTTTAAGAGTTGAATTTAGGTTTGTATTCAAGAGCCCATCTCTAAGTTACAGTGAAATACAGCAAGAGGTTAAACTCTTCTCCTCAGTCTGCTTACTCTGACAGTAAATTCTTACTGGTGTCTTACTGATTCCAAGACAGAATAATATCAGAATTTGTGAACAGTAACAGACAGGTAAGTATTTAATCCAGAGAGCAAAATGCAAATCTACTAAAAAGAAGTGTTTTCTTCTCAAAATTAAGGCTTTTTTGGAAAAGCACTCAAGTCACTGAAAAACAGCTGTACAGAATAATCTATGCAATGTGCTAAGCAAGAAAATATATAGCACAGCATGTAAAGAGAGTGGATGATAATTAGAGTTTGTTCATTTACTAGCTACATGTTACCTCTCTTATGGTATGCTGCTAGACTACTGTTACTACTGCGTTTTCTGTACTTGCCTCCATTTACCTTTCCAGTGTTGTGATTTAGCCATTTATACCCTCTATGGCCTTGGCTGATATTTTGCTGGTTTGTCTATTATCCTGAACGTAGATTTGTATAAACAAATAAGTGGTTAGACTTTAAGGTGTTTTAAAGTAAAAAGTTCTAGTGAGAAACGCATTTAGCAAAGTAATAAGGATCCTCAAATTAAAAGGTGCAAACTAAGAAGAGTAACTCAGAAAAATAAAAGGATAAATACTGTACAATTAAGTATACTGAATAGGAAAGTCTAGTTGTGCTTTTGTTCCATTCTAGAAGCAGCACAATCCTTGATCCTTCTGGCTTAGCTCAGAAACCTCTAGATTTCCTTATATTGGTATTTCCTTGATTTAAATAGATTTAGTATAAGCACATTTTCTAAATGTATGCTAAAAACAACCACTCCTCCCAGTAAAACAACTAAGAACATTATACGTTAGTATGAACAACTGTTTTTGATATGATTAATACTCAATGCCCCAGCTTTGGTGAAATAATGAAGTAGGTAAGATGTAAATCATACCAAGGAGACACTGTAATTGGTGAGTTATTGAACATAAAAATCAAGTGGCTAGACATAAAATACACTGGAGATGTGACAAGAAGGGAAGTGGTGGAAACAAGAATATAGTAGTGTTTGCTGGATGAAGGAACAAGAGGGATTAGAAAGGAACAGAGTTTGAAATGTTTGGGTTTTAGGTCACATTCTCTTCACATGGGAATACCTCAACTCCTGCACTGCTCAGCACCATGCTGGAGTCATTCAACACCTTGACAGGTCAAACCACGTCAGGAGGCCATCAGGTGTCAAAGAGGTGACAGGAGTTAAGCTTAAGAGAAGTAACAAACAGTCCAAAGACATGAAACAGGGAAGTTTCTCTGGTCTGATCATGATCTCAAATACACGGTGCTGGGAAGGAGGAAACAGAAACTGAGAGCTAACTGAGAGCTTATTTAAGTACCTATGGCCACATGTGTATTGTAACTGGAGACATAACTAACTCAGACAAGATAATTGCTGAAGCTCTCTGCTCCCCCTTCTCCTTTCCCCTGGCTGCTTCCCTGTCAGGTGATCAGAGAATTCAGAAATCTCATCAGCTAATCTATACCATCAGATTTCTATCACCCCTGCAGTTTCTCTTTTTTAATGAATATTGAATGTGTGCTGACCTTGAGATGATGATGGTGCAGAATATTTTCAGGTTCTTGAGGGATACAAATTTTGGGAAGCACTGTCAGCATTAAAAGGCTTTGATGTTCTTTCATATAAAGCTGGATACAAATGTGCTATGACCTGTATTGGACTCGAATCAATGTTTGTGAATGATGTACAGGTCAAATGAGGAAGAGACCAGCATCATTTGCTCAGTTTGCTACTATGTTACAATTTGTTGGCTGATATCTGTTTTGCTACTGGGCAGAAAGCCTCTATAAACAGGCTGTCAAGTTTAATTGGACTACCTGGTAAATATATACTGAATAAATAAGGATGAGCTTTTGTGTGACACTGAGCTACTCTCCTTGGACTTCCTGGGATCTGCAGCAGCTCAGTACTTCCCAAAATGAGACCTGAGCAAAATGCCTGCTGTTGTTCCTATCAAATGCAATTACAATTTCATCATTGATGTTATTACCAGCAGGACTAAGCCTTAAAACTTGTGGAAGGCTTTTGAACCTCTTTTGATCTATGCATGACATAATAGTGAGGCTCTTCAATGCTATTAAGTGTGCATGGTAGGAACGAGATTGTAATAGCTGATATACACTGCAACAATGCAGCCAAATGAGCCTCATTCCTGAGTGTATGTACTTTCAAGCCCTGGAGACTGCTAGCTATGGGAAAAGCTTGAGTTCATTAAAATCAAAGATACTCCTGGTATGTGTGATTGCTGAGAAAGGTGACAAGGAGTGTTCCCTGGGAAGAGAACAATGTGTGTGTAGAAGTGCGTGTGCCTATGTGATAATACACCCGTTGTGATTTTTAAGAAAATTTAATGAATCCCTAATGCTTTCTGAATGCTGCACAGTGGCGAGATGTGACTGTTTGTTAGTAGGTAAAATATTTTGCTGATGGCTGAAGTGGAAGTTTTAGAAGATTTATTTATTTAATGATAAAAAAATGTTATCAAGTCAAATGTGCTGACACTACTTCTGTAAGCTAGCCTGTCTGCTTGGTCTGATAGTCCAAACACCATAAGAAAAAAGGAGTGTCAGCATCCCCTCCTGGTAATGACAAATGCTATTTACTCCAGAAAGGCATTTTTTGAGAGGAAAACGAATAATTTCAGGTTTATGGAGGGGAGAGGGAGTCCCTCTCAACTGGATTCAGTCACACGGCCCACACCAGGTCCAGAGTCCTTTCGGTCAGACCTACCTCAGGCTATTCATTTCACAGCCCTCTGGTTCAGATAAGTTAAGCAATCAGAAAAGCACCTGATTTCTACCCTTAAAATTGCATTTCATGTTGTTTTTCTTCAAACATTTGGTAGACAAGCTGCATAAAAAATTTAGCTGACTTTGTGGTCCGCTTCTTTTTACCATTACACCTCTCAGGAACTGAAGACGCCTGAAACAAGTTAAAACTAATAAAGCCAGCGGATTTTGTCTCCCTGTATCCAAGTACTCAAGGCTTTCAGGTACCCCGGTGGCATTTAGGGGAAGTGTTCAGAGATGCCAGGACTGGAAAATTTCTGGATTTACTGCAAAAGGACAGAGAGGGAGGAGCGTGGAAAATGTTCCCTGCAGCAAACAAGCAGAAGATTAGAAACCCCCTTCCTGAGGGGCTGCGAGTGAGTGATATGCCACTGCTTTGAGCAAAACACAGGTCTCACACTGAGGCTTTGTGGGTTTCAAGTGTGACCGTGTTGTACAGCCCAGCTTCCAGGTAAGGGACCACTGTGCGCCTTATTTTCAGCATCTTGCCCAAAGGGAAACACATAGCAGTAGTAATAACACAAACAAAGTCAATCTGGTTTTACCATTCAAGCATACCTAGAAACAGTTACATTAAACAACATAGTACTTGAGGAGGGAATATGTTTTTCTGGTTTACCTATTTCAAGACACTTCATAGTGCATTTGACATGGTCTCACAGCAGCTAATAATGGTAAATACAGAAGTGTCTTTTTAAAAAATGTATCTTTTCTAGTGAAAAATAGCTACTTTAGCTGGAGCAACTCAGATTCAGGCATCATCACTTTATAGTGCTGCATGTAATCCCTCAAGCCCTTGCTTCTGGGCAAGTGGCTTCTAGCTGACTGCACAGAGGTAAGGAAGACACCTGATAACTTTATGCTTTCTTCAGCCACCCTGAAGTGGCTGGAGCCACTTGCCTGTACCTTGCAAAACATCACACATCTTCCATCTGTTATCTGACAGTGAGATGAACCCTACCTGCTGACATGATTGTTGCTTTCCAGACAAGAATACACTCATTTATTGAGCATGTCGTGTTCAAAACTGACTGAGACCAGAAATAAATCTCTTGTTTCTTTACATCTCCCATGTTGGCATTTGGGAAAAATAGAATTGCATACTGAAGTAAAATAACATCACCAAATTACCATATAGCAAGCAGGAAGAAACTAAAATAGCAACATGGTCCTATCTCATTGTGGAGGTGAAGCACAGCTAATTTACAGTCTCCTTTTCTCAGGTGCATCCTTACTGTGAGTAAAAATCTGTTATTCAAGAGTACCTGGAAAACCACCTGTAGCAGATTCCCAAGTCATAGATACAAGTAGAGTTAGTTACATGGAAAGGCTGGCCTTACATATGTGCTACAGCCCAACATTTTTTGGGATGGCTTTGCCACCAGTGAAAATGTATTTAACTAATTATGCTTGAAAACCAGCTGTATTTTCATAGTGAGATTAGTTTATGATTCTTATTAACATAAGCAGTCATAATAACTATTACCACTTGTGGACAAACAAGTGTATGGTTTTTGTTGTATAAATCAGAAAAGGAGACGTCATCTCCTCTGATGCAAAGTTCAAGACTCAGATCTGCTGAACCTTTGAAAATGTTGGACACAGAAGTTCCTAGTGCAGGCAGCACTCACCAAGATGCCACAGTGGGGTCGCCCTTCACAAAAATACTCCTTTTCCTTAAGGGAAGAGCTGATTGCCTCTTTCTCTTTGGGGATCTGCTTTGATCAGCCACCTATTACAAAAGCTGGACCAGAATTCAGGCACTTCCCGACCCTAATGAACTGTATCACCTGCATTGCCAGAAAGAAAAACAAAGGAAAAAAACAGCCCTGCACAAATTCCTAACTATATTTCAAACGAGTATTAACAGAACTAATTAATTATTTGCTGAATATAATCCAATAAATCTGGCCAGTTAGTTCTTTGTTCCTAGATCAGACAAGCATCCATCATCCAAACTAGGTGCTAGTAGACAGCTCATTGCATCTGAACAACTACTGTTAATCAGCGAAACCTGAGGCCCAGAGTTCTGAAAACTCTGAAATTTATCACTTGGCATTCAGAGCACCAGATATTCAGTGGTGTTCACCTCAGGGGGCTATGGCAGTGGCTTAGCACTTCTGAGATGCAGGCCATTTACTTAACGGGATAAGTGTGGATTTATAAACCTATACTTCCTTTTCAAATTGCAGGGGTTTATATGCTTGCTAAATCCATGCCATTTCATGAAAATAAGAGATTGAAATCGTAGAGTAGGCTAATGTACTTCAGAGACCTGTGCTTAACACATTTTTTCTTCTGGCTGTGCTGGTCCTAGTCCCCTGGCAGACCCTTCTGCATCTGTCAAAATGGGGCAGAAGACGACATCTGCATCACCCAAGGTGGCTGGACCTGTTGGACCTGCTGGTGACTGTCTCTATTTTGTATTGGTCAAATATTCTCTACCATTGACAATGGAAGAAAAATTGTGCTACTTTTAACGGTATCAGCACTCATTTAGATCATCCTGTTAGGACAGCAACATTGCAGCAGTGTTGTTGGCTATGGTTCCATCTGCCGCTTTCAGAAAGCACTGCCAGAATTGACACTGTCAAAACCAACTCTGTGTTACAGGGTTTTTCCCCTTTTCTGTGACCTTGGTGGTAATTAAGTGTCTCATCCTTACAGGTTAAAAATGTGAAGCATGAATGGGACCTGCTGGCCTGGCTGCTTGATTTATGGGTCAAGTCTCTAGCTGTTACAGACAAAATTTTTAAGTCTCTGATTAAGAAGCCCTGCTGATTTAAGGATCTCACAAGAAATGTGTGCATAATGAATTATCTACAGATGATAATTCAGATTGTTCCTTGATGATTCATATCACCTTCCTTTATCAAATTACCATTTTAGAAGTCTAACAAGGGCAAAGCAAACTGACAGGTGGTGACATTACAACATATATAGCTGGTCAGCTGAGCAGCATGCTGTGAGTTTGGGTAGGTGGTATTTGGTCCCAATCAGAGATGCCAGTAGGAAGCAAAGGCTCAAGGATATACAACAGGCAAACCCATGCCGTTATGGGATAAATGTTTCTTAACATGCAGCATTTCTGCTTCGTGTGTTTGAACCTGTGTTAATCTTTTCCTTCTCCTGAGTGAAAGTTTCCAGCGAGCTGCCTTCAGTAAAGCCCTGTTCCAGTATTAGTTGACATATTAGTATGAGTTATTAGTATTAGGTATTAATATTAGTTGCAGTATTAGTTGCCAGTAACAAAATGGTGCTGTCTCTTCTCGCCCAAGAAACACTGAAGGCTACCAGGCATCACCAAAATCTTTACGTAGGTCAGTAATATGTTACAAAGACATGTAAAAACATGTGGCAGGGTGAAGAGTGGCTTTTCTTTCTGGGTTCAGCTTCTATTAGCAGGGTCTTATTGGATCTCAAACAGGCATGCTTGCAAACCTGGAAATACCTGCTATGCCCCATGACCTCTGGAAGGGATGTGTAGCAAATCAGTGCTGCAGACAATGTCTCTTATGGTCTGATGGTAGAAGGAATCATAGTGAGCTTAAGTAGTGGGAACTGGGAAAAGCAAGTGCACCAATTCTGACCTTGCTTTAGTGGCATGTCATATTTTTCTCCAAGGAAATGCATGATAGCAATCTCTGTCTCTACATCTGACATAAATCAGAAAGTATCAGAAAATGCAATTAGCCACTGTTAGTCTTTACCATAACATGTCCAAGTAAGAAGGCTCAGCTTATTTCTGCATGTGATTCATAAGCTGATGTGAGCAAGGTCTCAGAAGGAGACCTGAGGCTTCAACTTTCTCCAGCAGTGCCATTTTCTCATGGCTGGGTATTAACCAGAGAGCACTGAGCTTGTACCACAGCACTGTTGTCACTGAAGCTCTGGTGACAATGGTAAGGGTTAAGTATCTGCTCCCAGTCACCGTGTGAGCAGCATCCCAGGTGGGGATCAAATACGCACACAAGGGAGATCAGAAAATGGTGTCTGCATTTTGAAGGTGTTAAATAAGTGGTAAAGACAAAAGGTACTGTTCTGTATCTGCAGTAGTTTTGCAAGGAGATTGTGCTGTTCCTATGAAACATTAGCTCTGCAATTGCTTAAACCCTGGGGTTTTGTATTATCTAGCCAATACATATGCTAAAAATGAACAAACCCATATTTTGGACTTCAATAATTTTCACATTCCATTGCCTGTAATGAATGTCTTCCTGGCAATAACTTAGTAAGCCCAGCAAAACAAGGCTTCAGCAAATGCACTTAAAATGTAATTAATATACAGAGAAAAAAAAAAAAAAGACTATAACAGCTTGTGCAAGAAAAATGACTTTCAGTAGGAGGATTTCCATATTTTCTGCAGGGAAATCCTGGGAGGCTTATGTATGCATGCTCATGCAGAGCATACACAATAAAATCCAGTGTATTCTGGATACTCACAGCTTTGCTGAGCTTCCTGAAACACTCCTCAACACAGAGTCCAGCCTGGCACTAGGCATACAGTAGTCAATGCACCTTTGCTGCACAGCACGTATGCTCTGGCTTGAGGTCTGTCAGGTCTGTTCCAAATGAGCCCTCCACTGGCCTGAAATCCTGGATGACTGCCCCAGGCAGCATTTTTAATGCTGGGATAAAGTTTCTGGCTGGAAAAAGGGTCCTGTTGGGGCAGCAGGGTTGGTGGCTGCTAGAGATGCTCAAGGACAAGCAGAACAAAACAGCTCAGGCAGCAAAACCCAGTCACAGTTGCACCCGTCTTCAGAGGATACGGAAAGGTGTTTGTGAATTGCTTTTCATTAATTTGTGAATTTTCTTCATTTATGAACCAATTGCTTTACAGCCCACACAAAACTGGTGTTGAACCACAAAATTGTATTAGCACATCTCTGTGCTGGGGGAGGGATATAATTTATCTGTAAGACTGGCTTGTTCATAGCCAGAAACCTCCTAGAACACTAACTCCTTCAGTCACAGCAGCAAAATGGCATTTCTCACCATCCAATCTCATTATGTTCCCCTTCACTTGATCCTAATTATTCCTCTATATTCTCACTTCAGAAAGCTTCTCCAGTAAGCCCTAACCTTTTCTCAAGTATCATTTTCCTTGCAAAAGCCTCTTCAGTTTAATTCCAAACCCCACTTCTTCTGTAAGCTCCTTTATCCCCTCCTGACCTCTTAATGTCTTTCCAGTCTCCTCCCATTTGCCTCTCTTATTTTTACTCTACTGTCAGAGCATTTCTGTATATATATATATGTGTGTGTATGCATGAATATAGCTACCTTGATGCTTCTCTCAATCTTTCATTAATTTTCAGGAGCTGTGGACTGACTTCTGGGATATTGTTAAGACAAAATACATAGGTGATTCCAAAAGCTCCCTGGAAGCAAATGAAGGAATCAGCTGTGTAAGGTCATCAATGTGGCACTTACCAAAGACTAAAGGACAGTGCTTCTTTCAGATGGTTTTGTTGCAGATAAACTATGGACTAATACCAGGGCAGGCTCTGTCAACAGGTTTTACAACTAAGCCAGCCAAATAAACAGAGCTACAGCCACTGGAAGGTGTCCAATGCTGCTGGGGAAAGCAGGTAAATGTATGGGTTAGGGAAGCAGCAAGTATTTAATTTTTATATTTTCATGCATTTCTATGGGAGAAATTAACACAAATCAATCTCATGATTAACTGCACCTCTCTATGAATTTAAACTCTTACTTCTATGAATGTCTCATGTCAACCCTTTAGCATCTAGTTCTCCTCTTAATGTCTGTCCTGAAAATGTAGTATTCTTATAACACAACTGTTAGTATTTCTCTAATAGGTCTCTTAGATTCTCTCTCAGCAGGAGTATCATCTTCTAGTCTATCATGCTTTTATTTTTCCCTCTCAAAGTCTGTTTGTTGTGAAAATTATTCAGTCATAAGCTGAGCTTCTCTTCTTTTTCCAGTGAGATGTGAAGGAGAAGATGAGAGAGAATTATTTTCAAGAGTGGAGCTGGAAGAATGAAAATAAAAGCCAAGAACTAAAAAATTCATGTTATTTATTAAAAAATTTAAATGCTGGAATCCAGGGTAAGGAGTGAAAAGAACAGTTATTCACCAGCTCTTCATTTTAATAGCTGCCAAAGATAAAAGTGGATAATGAAGTTTCAGAGCAGAAAGGCCAGTTTCCCATCCCTGCAAGCATTCAAGGCCAGGTTGGATTGGGTTTGAACAACCTGGTCTGGTGGAATATGTCTTTGGAAGCAACTTTGGGGAAAAAAAAGAAATGTATTAAATTGAATATATAAAGGTGGGAGTGAGACCTGAGGTTTGAAAGGGTTTTAGTCCAAGTCCCCAGTGGCAGGGGATTTGGACTAACTAACTGGTCTTTGAAGGTCCCTTCTGATCCAGACAGGATTCTCATGAATGTATTTCATACTAGTATTTAACGTGACCTTAGTCAGAGCTGAAGGCAACTCAGCGAAGGTGTTGTAGCAGGCAGGCTTGCCCATCTGATCCTCCCAACCTCCCTTTCCATACTAGTCAGACCCTGGACTGCTTTGAAATGGGAACAGAGCCTGAGGAAGGTGATTTTCCCTGGTTACAAGTGGCAGAGCTCCTGTCTGGACTCCCATATTCCTATAGGTGTTTCTACCAAACCCTGCAGGATGGATATAATGTCATGTCTTTTGTGGAAATATTTCCAACTGTATGACTTACTTGCCAAAACCAGGTTACTTTTAACTTCATACTTAGCAAACTAGAGTCACACTGAGTTTTTTTCATAAGTGATACTTTTTCAGGTACAGTTCTATTTGTCTCTGAATTCCTGGAGAATTTACTTCAGTATAATCATATTATTCGACACAGGTCCTCTAAGTTCTGAGCTTTTGTATTTCTACATTTGAATGCACTGCCTCATTTAATATGTATTTCTTTTTCCACTTTCTTATTTATTTTTCACATTCTCCTTCACTGCATATATTTGTGGATGAAAAATTAGCCCTGCAGACCACATCATTCTCATTGTCAGAAGATTTATTCAGTTCCTGTTTGCTTCCCTGTCCTTTCTCTGCCCCTTCCTCATCCTCTGCTTCCTTTCTGCAAGCAGCAGGTCGAGGCCAGCCTAACTCTCAGCTTGTCTCTGCCTTCTGCTTGTAATCTTGCTCCTTACACCTCTTCCATCCTTCCTTTTTTGCTTTAGAAATCTTTACTTCCCCTTGTTCTAGGTGTGGGCATGCCAGCCTGCACAACATGCTGGCGGCAGGTAATAGCAACTGCTGAAGGAGACGGCACCTTATCCCAACATATCGCCTCCCCTTCCATTAGAGTACCATTATGTTAATTGTTCATGACATCAATTAGTATACCGTGGAGACCTCATAGCAGCCTGCCAGTATCTGAAGGGGGCCTATAGGGATGCTGGGGAGGGACTCTTCTTTAGGGACTGTAGTGACAGGACAAAGGGTAATAGGTTCAAACTTAAACAGGGGAGGTTTAGATTGGATATAAGGAGGAAGTTCTTTACTGTAAGGGTGATGAGGCACTGGAATGGGTTGCCCAAGGAAGTTGTGAGTGCTCCATCCCTGGCAGTATTCAAGGTCAGGTTGGACGAAGCCTTGGATGGCATGGTTTAGTGTGAGGTGTCCCTGCTTATGGCAGGGGGGTTGGAACTAGATGATCTTAAGGTCCTTTCCAACCCTAACTATTCTATGATTCTATGATTCTGTGTGCTGCAGCTTCATTTTTAGCAGCTCCTGTCCCCCACACATGCTCCATCAGGGCTGGTGAACTGCCCCAGCCACTCACTCCTGCCTGCACAAGAAGCCAGCAGCAGTCAGAGGTGTGCTGCAGGTTGTCAAGACATCTCATCTTCTCTTGCTCTCTCTGTGCTCTTTTTGCCTTTTTTTTCCCCTTATTTTTTCTTCATTTTGATGTTCTTTTCCCCACACTGTTGTCTTACTTCCTTTCCTTGTTTCATCACCTGCATCTCCTATAGGTCTGTCTACCCTCAGCCGTGCCCTTGGTCACTGCTAGCTCTCCTGTCTCTTTGTCAGTTCCGAGACAGGTCACCCTGTCTCTCAGCTGACCTTGTTCTCACTTTCTGCTCTCTACCTGTCCTGTTGTGGTAATACACTGAGGTATAGTAGGGCAGTTTTTTGTCTGGAAGCAGTGTCTCCATAGGCAAATATCTTTCCCTGTGCCCCTTTATGAACTACTGTGTGAAGTTGGATGTAACATCAGAAACAGTGACATTGCTCATATATTCTTCCCCTCTCTCTATCTCTCTTTTCCCTCCTCTTTCTTCCCTCTGTATCCTTCATATTTTGTGTGCAGCTGAACAGTGTCATAGCCTCAATCTGATTACAATTTAGCATGGCTCTGCCAAAGCCAGCAGACAGGGTTGAGTTAAAGGCTCATATCAATGCAAAGTGGAAAAGGAAACATCTTTTTTTATTATTTTTTTTTCCCCAGTAGGGGACAGACGATACAGAATGATGAAACAGTATATTAATAATGAGCACAAAGAAACGGCTGCAGGAGTGCACTTCATAAACCTACCAGTCTTCCTTCGCTTTTATTCATTTCTGCAGTATTTGCTAGAATAATAGAATAGAGCAGCTACAGGCAAAGGCATAGACAAATTACAACCCACTGGTAATATCTGTATTCAGGACAGGTCTGAAATATATTCATATGCTGCCCTGTGAGATATTAAATGATACTGTTATTGCATTAACCTATGGCTAGTTACTGCTCTGTCATGAATACACTACACGGTCTCGGGCAATTGCTTTGCAGAAGGATTTCAAGGACAGGAGGGATCTTTAGACAGGTGTATACAGCTGGATATAGATGGACCTGTGCTTGCTCTGGCCATGCTCAAAGTTGTTTGCAAGCCCAGTGCCATATGTCCTCATTAGTATGATGCTATAGCAGAGGGAGTATGCAACTGGACAGTATAGGTGCAGGAATACCTAGCTATGTGTGTGCAGCCACATGCTTAAACATTTGAAAAGTAGACCTTAACAGAAATGATCTTCATGACCCCTGTATGGAGGCATATGCATATATATGTGTGTGCATGTATGCATGTATATGAGTACAATATATACGTATGTATATAACATATATATGTGATTGTATATATATACACATATATATTTGAAGCATTAAAAATATTATTTAAATTTAAACATGCAAAAAAATCCCACTTCAAGAGAGACTTTGTAAGCTTTGGGGAGGAGGTTGGGTGGCTTTTGTTTGTTTGAGTTTTGCTTGTTTTGGGTTTTTCCTCAAGAAAAAGCAAGCAGTGACTAAGATACCCTTTTTACACCTCAGAGCACTGCAGCAGTGCTACTTTGTAAATGCTTTTTTTCCTTTTGGATTTAGAGTGACAGTTGCAGCTCCCCTTTTCTCTCTTTCTCTATGTGGTGTGCACAACCCTTCTGATTGATGGAGGGACTAGCAGTGACTCGCCTCCTTGTCTTGGTATGAGCAGCAGCTCCACCCTGGAGCTGACAAACAATAGACCTGATCTTCATACTGGTTAATCCAAGAAATTCCCAGAAGACCATACTTGGAATTTGATTTTCAATCACCCTAACAGTACTTAAATATCTACTTTTAAATCATCACAGAGACTATGACATTGTGTACTTCTGAACACATTACCTTCAGTCTGATCTGTGTCTCTGCCTCCTCCCTGACAACTGGAAAAGTGTCTTTCACAGAAGACATTGTGGGGATTGAAGATCATATGAGAGAAGACACGTCCTATGTAGACAGCAACTGCTCACAGGCTACATTGACCTGAGTGGAAAAAAAGTCTCAAACTGCAGAAGGAAGATGTCAAAACCAAGGTCGCGTTTGCTACCAAGGACCAGGAGCAGGAAACAGATGTGTTGCCGCTCCACATTGCAGTGACAGTAAGACCAGCTACACTTACTGGTGGAGAGGATCCAGGGGAGGCAAGAGCCCTGGGAACTTTGTCCTTTTGCCAAGCCCATCTCCTAAGCCTTGGAGAGGAAGGTGATGGCAGCCAAGGGAAGCATGTGGCAGCCTGGGATGTGTCCTCGTCTGTCTTAGGTATAAACCCCATTGGCATCAATAAAAAACTGGATGTAGCATGCAAAGAACTCTCCTTTGAGAGTTACAAAATAAATCAAAATGGCCTTACATGGCCAAGGTTGCTGCGAGCTTACTTATGCTTGAAGCATCCCTTTTTTTAAATCAAAAGAGCTGTTTCTTCTTATTTTTTCCTGCCTGCAGCCATCATCTCCTCTCTCTCCTTTCTTCTTCATATGTTTTCCCCTTTTCTTCTTCCCCCTGCCTTTCCTTCAAATGCAAAAATTCAAGAGGACGGCAACGTCAAGCAGTGGTTTGGCTCTGTGAGGATGCTGCCTTTTAACCCGGCTCACTTTGCTGTTCTTAGACAGTAGGTGGAGCACATCCTCTGTTTTAAGTACTGGTGGGCTTCTCAATTTCCAGCCCCTTCTCTTCCTCCTGTAAACCAGTGTCTTTTCTACTGCAGTGAACCAGTAGTAGCAAGGTAGCACAAGACTATACAAAACAGCTAATTTTGGCTGGACCTCAGCATATACCAAAGTGGCTCATATCAAACCACGTGGGGACAAACACGGGCTGATCTGGATGGGAGGTAACAATCTAAGGAAGAGAAGACTTTATCAGTTCCCAGCTCTGGACGCTGCTCTTTTCTCACTCTTTGTTGCGTCTTTTCTTTTTTTCCTCTGAGGAAAACCCGCTCCCCAGGTGAACACAAGGCAGGGCACAATCCCCTTTTCTCCCACCCTACACCCCTCCCACCACCTCCCCCCCCAGCTTTAAGCCCCTCAGTTTTCCTGCTTTTCCATGCCAGAGCTGCAGCTTCACACTCTGTTTTGCACTGGTGCAGCTGCTGTGGCTGCTGAGGGGCCCCAGTGCTGCTGAAGCAGCATCCGAGAGCTCAACATCAGCCCCCCCCCCAAGCACAGAGGACCTCCCTTTCACACCAACACCGGATGTATGGGAAACCTGAAGACATCCATCATTTCTGTCTGATGTTTCACTCTTTGTCTCCAGTGTATTTTTCATGAGTCTGGGGAAAAAAACCAACGAGCAGTCCAGACTAGCTTTTAGGCAAGCTTTTTAGACAAGCTTGTCTGTTTTTTCCAGCTAGATCAACTGCTGTAATGAAAGGTATGCTTGGACCACCTTGGCTATACCACTCCTGTTATAGCACAGGTAGTGTCACAACTGCAGGCTTTCACAGCTCTCTGTGAGCCACGCACCCTCCCTTGCTCCATGCAGCCTGCTGTGACATGGCTCTTGCAGAAAAGCAAACCCAACCTTTTCCCACAGCCCAGCTGCAGAGTTTCATGGCCGGGAGTGTTGCAGCCAGACAGCCCTCCTGGCATTGCTGGTGGCCTCCCAAAGAAGCATCTCCCTAGCAGCAATATTCCAGTTTCACCATCGGGCCAGATTTGCCTCTGGTGGGCTTTAAAGCAGATGTTCATCTTTCATTTTCAGAGGGTTTGTCTTTTAATGGGCTGGTGAGTGTTGGGAAGGTGACCTTCCCAGTCTGGCAGACTGACACTTAGCACCTCCAGCACATTCCTCCTTGTGTGTACCCTGCAAATATCCACTGGTGGGTCAAAAAGGGAGTGAGGAGAGTGCAAAATAGGATAAGGAGCCCCAGGATAAACTCACTCAGCTGGGCTAAACCCGCTCATTTCCACTGTGTTCAATGGAGACTGGTGGATTTACACAAGACATAACCTTCCTGATTGGTCTCCTCCTTTGAACAGAACAATTTTGTCATTGCCTGTCCCAGTGTCAGACCCATTTTTCTGGCTCAGTGGGAGAGTCCTCATCATTCCTCTGGGACATGTGCCTGGTGGGAGCACTCCAGCAGCCAGTGAGGGCAAGGACAGCTTCCACCTGCTGTGGCACGTGCTGCCAGGTACAGCACTGTAAGAGTCCTCCCTTCAGCAGTGTAGACAAGGGAACAAATTTGCTTCTGGTTACAGTGGCAAACCCCAAGAGAGTTTTTTCTAAAGGCATCATCCCTCCCCCTGCTCTCCAGGATCTCCTCAAGGTTTCTTGCTTGTTTCTCTCCTCCTGGCAGTCGCTGTGACAGGAGGAGGATTCTTCATCCCACTTCTTACTCTACCTGTCACTGCCTTATCAGTGATGGTTATGGGCTGGAACACTGAGGTGTTCCTGCTTGTGAGGCCAGCGATGGGGAGCACAAAGGGTCTCCAGAGAGAGATAAAGCATTGCTGCTAGCAACGTGCTGCACTGCCTGAGCCTCTCTTTAATATCGTCTCCCTTCCAGCAGTGCCAGAGCAGGAGACGGGAGGTGAGGCAGGGTTGCATCCTGCACAGGGTGCTCAGCGCTGCATGTCTGCGGCATAGCAGCATCCATGTAGCAGCCTGTCCTCTCCGTCGTGTGGTGGGGCTGTTTGGGTGCTCAGCCCTGTTTTCACACATGAGACCACAGGTTTTTGTGAACTGGGGCACAGCAGCCAGCAGGAGAAAATAACAGGCATGCCTGAAGGTAATGCATTGCACCAGTGGTCACTGCCATGTGTATTTTCCAGGCTTCGTTTTATTCCCTGCTGTAGCCCTTCAAATTAAAAGTGGTCTAGTTATTTACATTTGAAAATTGGATGATATGCTGGACTGCTATTTCTCTATTGACTCTGTGCTGCTAATACATTTAGAAATTGTCTGCCTGCTGCAGATAGGCACTGCCTGCTTGGAAACATTTGGATTCCCTCTATCAGTGTCACAGAGGGACATACAGAAAATAGGAGGGGATATTTGATTGTTTGCACTTACCTTCATCCAGTAGTAATAGAAAAGTGTTTGTGTTTGATACACCCATCTGCTGTGTACCAACAACCTTTGCTCTGCCTTCCCAAAGCAGGTAAAATCTAGCTGATGTGCCTGCCCATTCCTTTTTTGAACTGCAGAGGCTGTAATTAGTTCATCCAACCCCATGTGCATCCACAGAAGTCTCTTGATAGGAAATTAGAGTATTGTGTATTCAACACTATACCAAAGCCCGGTAGCCAGTGGGACCTTCTACTGCACTCCCTGGTGACTTTATGAAGACAAAGAAGAAGATAAAGGCTGCTGACAAAATAGATGGAGAGGACATAAGGCAACCAGAGACAGAAAGCAGAGTAAAAGATTTGTGAGAAAGAGAGGTAGACAGGAGGATTGTGCAAATGGTAGCAAGCAATGGTGACTGAAAGTGTCAGGCTGCAGCTGAAACCAGGTTTGCATCAGAAAGCTTTATGCCCTGTGTTAGCCACCACTTTCAAGGCAAAGGTGTGAGACCATGTGCTGCTGGCTACCATGTGCTTGTCACTATGCAAGGCTAAAATCAAGCTACCAAGTTAAGCTTTCATTTTGCCTCTTCCCCACTCCTCCTATTCTGGTTTTGCTGCCCCACAGACAAGCTGCTGTTACAAGCAGGATGACTGAGAAGGTCTTCATGCCTCCAGGTCCTTCCCTCAGCTCCTGCCTCCCTGGAAGAAAGCTGTCTGTGGCCTCCTGGTCCTCAGGTCCTCTATCCCTTTCTGCCATGGCTTCAGTGGCTCAGCTCTGGCTCTGCCTCTGCTTCTGACATGCAGACCATGCAGGCAGTGCTGCCTCCAGGGAAGTCACTGCTCCTCCAGCATCCTTTCCATGAGAGCATGAGGAGGCTCCTGCCTTCCCTGCAGCACCCCAAAGACAGTGTCCCATGGTGCTGGGAGAGAGGATGTGAGAGCTGTAGCAGGGCAACCCCTGGAGAAATCAGGGTAGAGGCAGGGAGATAGGAGGTGAATAAGAAGCAGATGCTGGGGCAGGTGGGACTGGGTGAATGAGCAATAGTTTGTAGATGTGAGCCAAAGCAGTTGGGTTAGCTTTTGAGGATTGTACTATTAAGTAATAAAGAACAGAAACATTTTGTAAATCCTCAAGTCTCAGGATTTTTGTACAGCTGGCTGATATTTGGGGCACAGAGTTGCTTGTTACTTGCTTAAGAAAGAAAAAGCTTCTCTATTCCTGTTTTTCTCCACTTTGATGTTTGCTGCAGCAATCCAGCCTGACAGCAGGAGCAATAAGCGCTGATTTCATAGGACATTCCCATTACAAGCTGTCCTGAGAGTGCTGCCAACCACAAGGTGTTATGGGCTGCACCCCCTCCACAGCTCAGTGCCTCAAAGTGTTGAAATGCAACAAAAAGCCACAGGAACAACCCAAAGTGAGGACTTCCCAGACAGAGTCTCTGTCACCTCTGCATGAGAGACACCCTCCTCCTCAGTCACTGTGGGCCCATGTGTGAGTAACAAAGGTTCTGCACAGCCCACGGCACCTGGTCCCACTGTTCCCTGTGCATCCCCTCCAGGCAGCAAACTGGAGTCAGCATTATGCTCAGCATGGCCAGCAAAGCTGCCCAAGGGGCCCCAGTGAAAGCTGGCACATCATGAAAAATCAGGAAATCAGGAGTAGTTTGCAAATGATTTTCTGCTCAGTCAGGAGGCTGCAGCCGTTACAAATCACTGGTGGTTCAACCATGTCTTTTTGAGCTGGAAGGTCATGGGTTAATAAAAGTTTGATTAGATATATATATTTCTATATAACCCCTGCTGCTTGCAGACACATATGTGCCCCCAGCTGCTTTGCAGACTGCAGTGCAATCACCAAAGGGTGGTAAAGGCTCTGGACTGCCTGCAGAAGAGAGAAAGATTTGTTGTTTGCTTAGCTGTGACTAAAGAGAATATTCCCTGTGTGCAGACTGGTTTGATTATCATGTGTGGCTGCATTTAATGTGATGAATCATGGACTCACACACTAGAACAATATAGCACTATATCTATACATAATATTAAATATCACGGGGGGGGGAGGAGGGGCGGTAAGAACAGACATGTTTCGTGGCTATTTTGCTAGCTCCCCCAGTTTTAGAGCTTTTTCTTTCTTTCTTTCTTCCTTCCCTTTAGATTACAGAAGAAATTTCAAGTTCCAAGCAGTTTGGTCCGTTTGTTACTGTTTGCTGTCTTTACTGGAGAGCCATGCACAACCTGGGGTCTTGCAGGCTGTAAGAACAACCAAAGTGGAACCCATGACACCATCAAGTGCTCAGAATGAAACTGCTCATTTGTGCTTACAGAAACGATGCACACCAGAGCTTAGCAGAGGGCTGTGGAGTTCAGGGAAGGATGGGGAAATTGCCTGTTAATGGATGACTGCCTTGGAAAACATCAGGTGGCTGGTGCTCCTGCCTCAGCCCCACGTGAGCCTTTCATAAATCCAGCTATTTCTGCCTTAAAGCTTGCTGCTGCAAACATTCTGCTGAACAAAGTGCCCTACTGCCTGTGCCACCTTGAATTTATCTTCTAAAATGCTTAGATCCACGTGGAAACCAAGCCACCCTGACTGATGAGGTGCCCTCTGGCTACTTTGTTGTGCCTGTGTGTCCTGCTCACTCTGCACTTGTGCCAGGCACCATTGGGATGAACAGATTTTAATTCCTCCATGGAAATTCTTGCCCTGGATGGAGGTCAGTCCCCAGTCTGGCTCCAGAGATGTGCAAAGTCTCATTCCCCCAAGAAGCGGCCCTGGACTTCCTGTGCTATTTCTCTGTGAGGTGGCAGATCAGTCAGAGGCACTTCTATAGTGGATGCCCGGAGTGTGAACCATCACACACACACACATCAGGTCTCCCCTAACACCCATTTGAACACAAAGTATTCCTCTATTTTCTGTTTCCTATATGTATTTCCACACTATGTGAGAGAAGAAGGCTGCAGTGAGCAAACATCCTGGGGCGGATGGAAAAGCCCAGTCTGGGGGAAATGAGAGGTGGCTTTGCTTCGAGGCTATCTGCTCCCTTGTGCTTCTGGCAATTGTGATTTGATATAAACCCTTCATCAAACCTGTCATGATGTCTGCATCAATATTGCTGATAGCATCACGCACGTGTTCATCCTAAGTAGGTTATCCTTCATGCTGCGCAGCTTTAAACCTGCTTGCTGTAATTTATCAGTGGGGAAGGATATTTTGGGAATGATCCCATGTCTCTTCTCCATGTCACAGGATAATGTGCTGCACATAATGAATCCCACCTGCAGTATTTCTCTATTTCTTATGCATTAATGACAGAGAAAAAAACCCATATGTAGCTCTCAGTTTCTCAGGATCTAAGGGCTTTTTAAGTGACCATCTAGTTCATGGAACCAGCACTTCCCAAAGTACTTGCTATACCCAGACAGTGCTTAGCAGAGCCATGTGGAATCACAAATGGGAGCTGCAGAATATCAGAACAGACACACAGGCATTGCTCCTCTGCACTGTATTTGAGACTGTGGCTGTCTGCATGCTCTGGGGGAATCCTTCTGTGACCTGGTGGATCAACTGAGCTGATCTGGTATCTCACACTTGTTCTGGCAGCACTGAGAAGGCCAGGACTAGTGCCTAGGGACCTGACTGATGCTGCTGGTGCCAGCTCAGGACCAGTGTTCTTATAACTCCAGAGTGAGAAGCAAAAGGGAGAATGGGGGAAGAGAAAGAAAAAGAAGTAAGACCAGAAGCCCTAACTTCAATAGCCTTCCTTTTATAAGTGAGACTGTTAGATGCTCAGACTTAGGAAGTGCCAAATTTATATAGCATCATTAATATAGGTTAAAACTTCTTCACCAGAAAGGAGGTGCAAGGTTTCTTAATGCCAGAAGCTTCACACTATACAGAGGCTATAGGTCCTGCCGTCATCTTCTGTGTCTATCCTTCAAAGTGTTAAAGGAGGGAGCAAAAGAACCAAGGAAAGATGCAGAGCCTTGGAACTGAGATATGGCACCAGGCACAAGGGAAGAGAGGAGCTTTTCACTGAGCCTCCCCTGGTCCTCAGGGCCTCAGTTCTGTGCTGTTCCTCTTCTTAAATAACTCAAAGCAGTGCAAAAGGGGGTAAGAAGAAGAAGGTGGCTCTTGAACACCTTTACCTAACAGATGAGAAGGCTATTCTGGTTATATATACAGGTTCCTGAGAGGTAAAGCACACGCGTGGCCCTGGCTGTGTGGCTGGGACAAAGCAGCCAGGTCAGAGCAGTAACTGCCTAGCAGAAAGCTGTAAGAAAATGAACAAAAGACAAGATCCGAATCAGTAATGCTACCATCAGGGATTTGCAGCTGGGAAGTGGTAGGGCAATGAGTATCTTTGTTAATGTAAGCCCTGCCTCAACAGGCAACTTGACGCTCTTGTCCTTCTGTGGGATGCTGGCATACTCTGTGTGGCAGCTGAGTGCTTTGTTGCTGAAGGCAAAAGGAAAAAGGTCAAATAATTTGTATAAATTGGATGAAAGTCAGGAAAGTTATCCTGCCAGTGACAGGCAAGGATCAAAGTGCTGAGATTATGTGCAGAGCCCAGCTGGAGAAAAATCCAGTGCAGGGGAGCTGAGCAAATGTTCCCTTATCTGTGGGAACAAAAACCTTCCATTGGGGTTGGGAGGAATGGGTGGGAAGGCCACCTGAGCACAACAGCCAACAGTCTGGAAAAAATAATACCAACTAATGCATGCCATAATGAAACAGCTGCCTTAGCAATAGCTGATGTGGGATATTTCATGGCCATGATTTCTTTTCTCATACAAAAGAAAAAAAAATGCCCTTTTATTGCAGGCAAAATCAAAAGTGTCTCTTGCAGACCATTGTTAAAGGGGTTTCCTTCTGAACTGGAGAATCATCACTATCCTTTCTTCACAGGTAATTGCTCACCACAGTTAATTTGAAGACGTATTCAGACTGAAACAGACATAATCCTGTTTTACCCTTTTCTCCTTAGTGTGCCTTGACTTTATCATTGTTTGCTGCTCTCATGCCCATAGCAACAGCCACTGCCAGCCCTGCTGCTGATGCCTGATATGGAACCAGCTGGACTTCTCACCATGGTCTTTGCCTGCCCAGGAACCACAGCTTTCCTATTGCCCTCAGTGCTGATGGGTGGGCATGAGCTAGCAGCAAAGTGAGCTGTGATCAGTGTCTAATTTCCTCAGTAACATACTTGAAGTGTGGCTGCCAGATTCACAGTAAGCCATCTAAGTGTTGGTGATCTGATTCTGTGAGGTAGAGATATCCACAAACTCACTGAGTAATGACTTTGTGTGCTTATTTCTTTAAAACAAGGTAAAAAGTAACAGGCCACTTTAGTAAATTACCTTCACTGGATGTAAACTGTGGAATTTCCAGCCCCCCTTTGCAGGCAGAGTCATTGGGCTGCCATTGGCAGTCATAGTCCATGGGGGTTATGCAGCCTTGTTGGAGGTATGGGCCAACCTACATCTTCAGCACAAGTTCCAGCAGCAAACAAGGTGGCAACCCCTGTTCTTAAACAAAACTCCCCAAGCCCTCAAGCAAGAAAACAAAATTATCAAAAAACCCTAAGCAAAAAAAAAAAAAAA
>NDXB01017492.1:27100-76941 GCA_002631895.1 Agapornis roseicollis | reverse complement strand
AGCAATCCCAGGCACAGCTACAGGTTGGGCAAAGAGGAGATTGAGAGCAGCCCTGTGGAGAAGAACTTGGGAGTGGGGGTCGATGAGAACATGAACATGAGCCGAGTGTGTGCTNGGGCAAAGAGGAGATTGAGAGCAGCCCTGTGGAGAAGAACTTGGGAGTGGGGGTCGATGAGAACATGAACATGAGCCGACTTCAGTGTGTGCTTGCAGCCCAGAAAGCCAACTGTATCCTGGGCTGCATCAAAAGGAGCGTGACCAGCAGGTCAAAGGAGGTGATCCTGCCCCTCTACTCTGCTCTCGTGAGACCTCACTTGGAGTATTGTGTGCAGTTCTGGTGTCCTCAACAAAGAAAGGACATGGAGCTGTTGGAACAAGTCCAGAGGAGGCCACGAGGATGATCAGGGGCTGGAGCATCTCCCATACGAAGACAGGCTGAGAGAGTTTGGGCTGTTTAGCCTGGAAAAGAGAAGGCTGCGTGGAGACCTCCTAGCAGCCTTCCAGTTTCTGAAGGGGGCCTATAGGGATGCTGGGGAGGGACTCTTCATTAGGGACTGTAGTGACAGGACAAGGGGTAATGGGTTCAAACTTAAGCAGGGGAGGTTTAGATTGGGTATAAGGAATAAATTTTTTCCTGTTAGGGTGGTGAGGCACTGGAATGGGTTGCCCAAGGAAGTTGTGAATGCTCCATCCCTGGTGGTGTTCAAGGCCAGGTTGGACGAAGCCTTGGGTGGCATGGTTTAGTGTGAGGTGTCCCTGCTTATGGCACAGGGGTTGGAACTAGATGAACTTAAGGTCCTTTCCAACTCTAACTATTCTATGATTCTGTGATTCTATGTCCTTGTGTGCCCTCACCCCATTGTTCCTGGTTTAGCTCAGGGCAGAGACACAATGGGAAGATTATGGGGAGCCCACAGGCATTGCCAGGGTGCTCTGGGCCCTGGCAGACCTTGGGGAGCAGAGGCATTGCATTTGCCTCCAGCTGTTTCGGAGCTAAACAAAACCAGCATTTGTGTCATATAACATCCTGGTATTTATATTTCAAGAGGCAGAGCTTAATTCCTTCATTAACCTGAGTAAATAATTAAAATTGTCCCCAACACTTCAAGAGAAAAAGCATTAAGAAATTAACTTTGTTCATGGGAACAACATGAAGTTAAAAAATATGGCACTACTTATATGCATTGCTGTTTGTTGATATTGCTGTCTTGTCAGTCTGTTAACTGAAAGGAACATTTTGCCTTCTTCTAAGTCTATGTAATTTTGTGTTTATTACATCTTGTCATCTTGTGGCACATCCAGCTAGATTTGCTGGAGTTGGATGTTGATATTAATAATTACTTGTCTGAGCTAAATGAAAGTGCTAATGAAGTCAAAGCGCCTCTGGGGGTGAGGTCTGGGCTTCCATTTCTATGCGAGCAAAGCTGAATTTTGGGGAAGAAAGCTAACACTATCTCCACAAAACCACTTCTCTTGAGTGATAATACACCATATCATCTCCCTTAGCAAATAGTAACAAGTGCTACAGAGCAGCAAGCAATTTGTGAAACATTGAGGAAGAAAAAGAAAATCGCTGCAAACTACCCAAAGGCTATGGAGCTTAACTCAGCATGTGGCTGCACTGAAGGCAGAGCTATTTTAAATAATTGATAGTGCTGTGAATGTACATGATGCGGTACAGGAGGAGGTCAGCACCCAAAACATAACAAGCCCTTGCCCTGGAGGGTTTATGGTCTGATAGTGCAAATGGAAGAAGGCTCTGGTACCTCATCGGAGGAAGGGGCTGCAGGCGGTGGCATGGCTTTTGGAACAGAGATGTCTCAAGGAGCGTGCAGGTGCAAAGTCAAAGAAGAGGCCAGTAGCTAGAAACAAGCGAGTGGGATTGGCAGGTCAGAGACAGCTTGGAGGAGGCAACCAGGCAATTCAGAGCTGTGCCATTTTAAGCAGGCTGACTAAGAACATGTCAGTGATTCAGCGGCAGTGCTGGCATGCCAGCAGAGTTTTAGGAGCTTGTGTGAAACAAGATCGGATACTCTGAACCCGGGGTCTGCTGTGATCAGTGCAGATGGGGAATCCTGCATCTGAGGCTTCCTCAGCTCAGATGTAGGGAGGTTAAGGCAGTGGGTGGAAGGGTCAGAAGATGACAGTTATTTGAAGTATTAGGATGTGAGGAGCATTATGCCATGGAAGCAAGCACCTTTGTTGACATTTCCTACCACATTACCCCTGGATGCAGTTCAGTGTGACCTGTGCAACCTAGTCCAAAGGGGAACGGTGACACCCAGAAAGCTTCTGTAAAATAGTCTCATCCTTATGGAGCTGTGTAGATGTGGCCCTTGTTATTGCCATTGCCCTACACATGGATTGCTTGTGGGCAGCATCACAGCTCTGGAGAGCTGCCCTGAGGCAAGAATTTGGCTGAAGTGTGTCTCAACCAGAGAGACGTTTTCCCTCCTGATTCTCTCTCCTACCTCTGATCTCAATTCTGCTGGCTCTCACAGTGTGGGACACCTACTGATATATTGAAGCCTCAGGGGGCAGGGAGACTGGTGCCAGCGAGACAGCTGGTTGCCATTACATTATTTACTCCTTACCCTGGAACATAAAAATAATAATGAAATGAATGTTACTTGAAAGGTGGAGAAAACAGCAAGCAAAGAAGATTTTTTTAGACCTGACAGGTTCTTCGCTAACATATTTGCATCTTAAACATCAGTCTGTGTAAAGAATTTTAATGTATTTGGATGCACAGAATCAAATCCTCAGTGCAGTACTCAACAACTGCCATAAGCATTTTCTGATACAACTAACTCATAGTATGTTACATAATTTATCCATATTCTAAGAAGAGGTACTTCTGGTAAAAAAATCTCCAAACCTCTCCCTTTCCCTATTTAGCAGCGAATTTTTGAGGATAGCTCTTAACACCAATTCTTAAACAGAATTCCCCATTGCTCTCCATAGCATCCCAGTTCTGAAAAGTGGCGTGGTATTGCCATATGTTATCTTCTTAAAAATGTTGTATTTAACCAAGCAACAAGAAGTCAATTTTGTGATACAGAACAAATGTAAAGACATATGGTGAGTAGACCTGCCTGGGAAACACCAAACTTTCTGTTTTACGGAGCAAAAATGTCTCAGTATTTTCACTGCCTACTCCAGAGTCTGCTTCCAAGAGAGCCTGTAAAATCAAGAAGACATATGGGGCAGAATTCTTGATTGACTAACTTGAGTCATCTACAATTCAAACATCTACACCTGAGCTAGACACCTTGGACTATCTTCGTCCTGAACAAAAAGGCACCTTAAAAGGGCTTGATGTGGTAGATCTATTTTAGATGTCTAGATTGGGATAAGATTAACTGCTTTTTTTAGAAGGGTCTGTTCCTCCCATTAGGATTGGCTCTGCAGAAAGCTAGGATGACTAATCCAGATGAAAGCATCCCCAATGTACACATGAATGTTCAGAAGAACCCCACCTATGAGTATGATTTCGGGACCTACGGGATACTGAGAATGTCTCAAAGTGCAGATGTGTGGTATGAATACCAGAGATTTTGGAGGTTTCACTCTTGTAGGGGAAAAAAAAAAAAAAGCCCAAAATATTTTCTGAAAAACTGATTTTGATTGAAATATTTCATTAATTTTCTGTTTTATCCCAGTTTTCTCTCTATTAGAAAAAAAAACCCAACCAACCCAACCCACATAAAACCCCAAGACATAAGCAAAGTTGATGCAGTGTTTGGTAGAACTCGGTCCTCTGATGGAATGCAGTCTTCTGCAGGATTCTCTAACACTCTGTGCTTCTCAGTGTCAGGCCTCATTGTTTTAGAAACTCTCGTATTACTTCTTGAACTCTGCACAACACCCCAATGACAAAATAAAATATGTGTAGCATGAGCTGACTTTGGGGAAGCTTGGAAAATGTATTTACAAAGTATGTTTAATCTTTGCCAGTATAACATTTTGTGACATAAATTCAGTTGCTAAATTAGAAACCCTCTTTATTCTATTAAAATGTCACAACAATTTCTATCCTTGAGCTTCATTCTTGGAGCACACCCAGACATGCATATTGTTTTGCTGGTGTTGTTCTCCGTATGCTGGTGACGGAAGTCTAGAATTCTTGGTAAAGAGGAATGAAGGACTTGTCTGGAGCCAAAAATAACTAATGAGGAAGCAAGGAGGAGGTTGATAGTGCCTTCCCCCTGTGGGGAACCAGCACAGGCACAACAGTGTCTTAAGCTGATGTCTTTTGCTTTATAAAACTTAGCTCCCTGAGCTCCCCTTGGCCTCTCTTCTCTAAGGTCCCCCAACTTAGATTTCACTTTTTCTGCCAGTGAGGGAACATTGGGTACTCTGCACCTTCCTCCCCGCAAGCGGCGATGTGCTCTGCCCTTCTGAAATCGTATTTCAGCAGATCAGGGAGGAAGAAGCCACGATATTGATTTGGAAAACTGCATTACATTAATGGCAGCTCCTCTCTTGTTGGTTTAATTATAAAAAGTAGTCATGAATGCAGATCTGTTCTCATGTCTGTTGAAAACTGAAACTTCACTGAAAGCAAAATTAAAGCCCTGATTGCTCAGGCGGTCAATGGAATATCCATTTAAAGCTGTTTCTTGTACCAAGAGTAAGGAAATTTATAAAATAAATGCCAATACAAAATGTTACCATTTTAATGGGATCTGAATTAACAGATATTCATTGTTTGTACTACAAACAAAATTTCAGGGAGGCAAAAGGAGCTGCAACTGGGAAAACAGAGCTGACGTGCTGAAGGCACAAAGATAAGGCCCGCACCTGCTAGATTTCTTTGCACAGGAGTTTCCCACTGCCTCAGCAGGATTTTGGCATGAAGACTGAGGGTGACAGGTCCAGACTGTGTGTGTCCCCTGAACGGGGCTTTCTTGTAGCTAACTTCTATATAAATGGATTATTGCAGTTTGCTTTTCTGCTCTCATGGGATCCCTGTGAGCACTGAGAAACTCACAACATTGAATGGCTTGTCTAATGATTTTTTGCATTCATGTGGAGTCAGAAGCATGAAAGCCCATACTGTTCAACATCAGTAGAATCTCTTTCCATTTAAAGTAACTTTAATATTCCCTTTCAAATTCTAGGTGAAACTTCAGAGTTTTGAAGTCAGGAAAACAATCCACAGTCTATCTACACACTGCATGTACTAACATATAAACTAAACAAACACAAGGAAATGACAAAGCAGCAGCTCTTCAACATATGGGAAGAACAATTATCTAGCAGGTTATTTTTAAGTATGAAACCCCTTTATCTGTCCTTCAAGTTCCCAGTTGTTTAGAGGAACATTTTTGGATGCTGCTGGCTTTCCTCTGATGCTGTCTGTGCTCTTTTCCGGACAATCCATGTGACATTCAGAAATGTATGCTCATGATTAATTAAGTTGCCTGCTGACTGCTTCTGACACCCATGATTATTCAGCATAACAAATTCAGCAATAAAAATATAGCAAAGCAAGTAAAAATCTCACAATGAAGATACGAAGCATTCAGATTTGCTTGGGAAAAGAACCCAGTTAATTGTTTCCCGTAGAATAAGCCACAGATAGAATACAAATGTAAATATCTACTTAAAAAATGGTTCTCTTTGCAGCTAAGTCAAGGCACTCCCAAATGCAGGGCAAATTTTGATCTCACTTTGTAGGAAGATTACTGCTGAAGTCAGTGGGAACACTGCAGAGGTGAAAAAAAGGGCCCTTTCACTCCATTAAACAAACACTGTGTGTAAGGCTGCACCCCACCAAAGCTGGAAGCTGCAACAGAGAACTTACAAGACAGCAGCTTCTATAAATGAAGGAAAAAAATAAATCTAGGAGAACACCACCTACAAGAAAGGCCCATATAAAGCTGGTGTGAGCCTTCTGGGTAACACTTTCGGAAGTGAAATATGTTTGACAGATGGAAGTAATGACAACCGTCTCCTAGCCTAGCAACAAAGGGACAGAGATGGGGATTAAAAAACCCAAAGGATAAAGCTTGACCAAGCCCTGAGAGGAGTCTAGCACACAGGGCTGTTCTTTAATCTATGGCGCAGCAGAATGGTGGGTTGTTTGGTAAATATCTAGGCATGAAATTGTGCCTTTTTAAGGTGTTTGAGAGTAAAGACAGACATAGGACCAGGGCTTCTTGTCAAATTAGTAATGAAGGTATCTAACTCTGGGTAATGGCTCAGTTCAAGAAGTCATAAGAAGAATCAATCAGATCATTGCTTAATATTTCAGTGATGATAACCTCAGACCATGTGGCCCAGTAATAATGTGGTGCATGCTCAGAGCTTCTGTCATCCAAGTATCTAAATGACTTTCCTAGAAATGATATAAGCTTCTCGGCAGATGAGTATTATTTAAAAGACTGACATGACAATGTACATGTATGCTAAGAGATTTATACAATTAACGAGCCCTTTCAAAGGCAGAGCCAGGACATGACCCAGACTTAGTGACTCCCAGTCCACTGTCGATACCAGCTGGACCATTTTCTCTCTTATCCTTTTTATAGTAAATAATCCATCTGTTTGCCAACACTGTATAGCAGTGTTTTCCAGAATTAGCAGGTGAAAATCTGTGCTGCATCTCCAGGAGATGTGATATAAATGTTGTAGGCCTGGGAGCACTCTCCTGAATGAACACCATCAGTGGAGTGTACTGGGCTTTTCAAAGGTATTGCAGCTTAAACCAAATGATCACACCACAAATGAGCACCACCCCTGAACCTGGTGCTTTTCCTCTCTGGTCCCCTTTCTAGCATTCCCCTCCGGCAGTATTGGCACAGGTGTCCAGGTTTTACTACTATCTTCAGCAGTAGTTTAACCAAAGGAGTATTTGCTGCTGCCAATTTTATGGCTCTCTTTTGATGTGCTGTCAATACTCTATTTGGCATAAAGAGACTGAAGTGTGGTGAAGAATCTTGCTATCTCCTGCTTTTGAAACCTGAGTTTTCACCTTTTGCATATTTGTAGGTTACATGTAAAGTACAATCAATAGGTCAAAAAACTGTGAAGTGACTAAGACACTTTTAAATACTACCCTTTGAAACGTCTCCTGTAGTTAAAGCAATGTTAGCTAAATATCAGTACCTAGACACAGAATGATGAGAGTGGTCTCCTTTTTGAGCCTTTGCACGTACACTTCCCAGTGAGTTCATACCACCCACTTATGGTGAACTAATGCAATAGAGCTTTAGCAGCCAGCCTCCTGACCTACCACACTGCCCCTGCCTTCTGATGGTCACATCACCACAATTATAAAACAGGACATAAAAGAAGGGAAACTCTCATACTTTAATCTACATAGTATGATTTTTAGTAGAGGACAAATGGACTGTTGATGTAGGTGACTTAATACAAATACACACATTGCATGTGGTTGAGCCAACTGGCACAATTTCAGATTCTGACTGAAATGTACCAAGCTGCATGTTTCTGGCCTATCACTACAGTTGACAATTGCTAAAAATATCCATGCACTGCACAGATGATCAAGATCAGTTAGCCCAAAAGACCCATGAAGGAGCAAGTTTTAAGGATAATTTGGGACTTTTTTTTTGTTTTCATGTTCCAATAGTCTTTTCAGGTGACTATAACGAACACCAGAATGAAGAGAAAAAATTGCTGGCAATTTTGTGTGGAAGGTAACAACACTGTAGTCAGGACAGGCGTCAATTGCTTTCAGATATATCTGTGCCCAGATTTCAACACAACGTTTTCAGGAGAGCATCCTGCCTGAATCTCACCCCTACACAAGCATCTCCTCAGAGCAAGCATAGACCTTGGCAATGGCAAGTAGAAGATGACTTCTGTTTGTGTGAGAGGAGTGAAAATACATACTAAACATGGTGCCCCTGGTGTAACAAGGTAAGTTTGTCTCTTCCTTGCAACTTTAGTTCCCTCCTGCTTGTGCTTAGCACATAGCAGGTGTGGGCTATGCTTTAACCTGGGCACTTGGCAAAGACACTGAAACCCAGGCTAGCAGCATCAAATCCAGGCATCTGATTGGTCTGACTTTACGGCTGTTTCTGGAGCTGGAGTAATGCAGAGTAGTGATAAATGGCACAAGTATTCCTTTATAAAAGACAATAGAGATAATAATCTGAACAATTATGCAAAACTCACTAAAACTTTCAGGAATTTACAAGTAGGTACTGGTAAATATTCAAGAAGCAATTGGTGGAATTCCAAGTGCAAGGCCTTCTTTTCTAATCCAAATAAAACAGAGAACAAACACTAAGAGACTATGAGAAAAGTGGTTGCACTGATACAGAAAAGTGCAGCTGAAGCAAGAAGCAGTTGCTGAATGTTAACTAATACAGTGTGTTAAGGAAGATCTGTATATGTAAGTACAAACAAGCAAAAGGATAGGTGAGTGAATAAGTCTTTACTCTCAAACTGTAGATAACTCTTTACTAACATCAGAAGGCACCTCCAGTATCTTCTTACTGAATTTTAACCAGAGAAAAAGCTATTTGAAAACATTGGAAAACACTGTGTGCATGTTTATACTGCTTTTATGGAGTCCTTTTCCTCAGCAGTTCTCTGTCCATCTGTTTCCATTTCAGCTTTATAGTTTTGACTCAGGGTGGGTCAAAAGAAGGGGGGCTTTCTGGTTGTTGACAGACAGTGTTTGTAATGCTCTAAGGGAGTGCCTCTGCCAGTACCTTCCTTCTGTGTCTGGCTGGCCATGGGGGCAGAAGCATGGCTTATTCCCATCCTACCAACCATCTCCTTCAAGGCTGAGGAGCTGACTTCTGGCTTTGACCAGCCCCACTGCATTGATAACCATTTCCTCCTGCTTTTCAAACACATGCCTCCATGCTCTGTCTCATGCTGGCCCCAACACTCAGCAGAAGCTCTCTGTAAGCATCAGCAGAACTGCCTCATAATCTTTCTTTAGTCCTCCCTTAAAACACTCCTTTTGCCACATTGCCTACATGAGTTTGACAAGACCTACCAGATTGACAAATATTTGTTTCATCACCTTCGTAGGTTTGTTCTCTTCTCTGATTTTCTGCCTATCTGCTGCATCTTTTCCTAAATTTAAACTATGTTTCTGGGAGCCAGGGCTGTCTTCAGACGTGCTATTTAAACCAGGCCTCATACAAAGAAAGACTGCAATTTCTGGCATGGACACCTTTTCTGTCCAGCACAATACAAATCAAGTATGGCAGGTGTTAATATATTAAATTCAGGCTTTGCTGGACTTAGATCTACCCCTAGAAACATCCTTACAATCAGGACCAAAGTCTTAACAAGGGCTGCTAAGGTCCAGAGAGAAAAGATGAGCTATGGTTTCACATGCTTTTAGCAGCCTGGATGATGCAGGAGACATGTCTGTCTTGCACAGGATCCTGCACATCATCTTCATACTCACCCTCAGGATTAGTGACTTTCATGGCAAACCCATGCCATGCATCCTTGTTGGCAGGCCATCAGCTAAGGACTAGACCCTAGGTGGCATTTAGGCTCCTACCTCCCATTTAAGTGATCAAAATACCCCAATTCCAATAGGAAGGGAGGCTTCTAAATATGAGATATTTTCTAAAAACTGGTACTCCCAGGCATAGTACAGGCAGACAGTAACTTGAGTATTTGCATCACTTTCATTGATGGATGATATACAGCTTTCCTGAAAGATCAAGACACTTCACAGTACACTGCAGTGCTAAAACCCCCTCTTCTCAGTGGTGCACTACAAGATGTCTCTGGAAGAAACAAAACCATTGGCTGTGGTTCCCTCATCTGTTCTTCTACAACTCGGCTTTGCATTTGGAAAAGCATTCAAGTCATAAAAGTCAATAGTTATAGAAACTGTGGTGGGGAGGAAACAACAGTGAAACTGAGCCATGGATGAGGGTGGGTAGGAGGTAGAATCAGGATGCAGTCACTGGGGAATGGACTCTCTGAGTCCTCCCTAAACACTGCACAGGTCTTGGTGGATGGGATGTGTTTCTGTCAACACCACAGGCTCTAATCTTATTGTCCACCCTGCTTATCAGATCCTGTGCACTAATACTATATAACTGTCCTTAGATCACACACATATGATCGGCTTTGCTAAAGAGGCCCAGCTGGGCAGTTTCCTCTGGTGTTACAGCGGGGGGGGGGCAAACAGCTTCAGACATTTTTAATAACAGAAGTTATGAATCTCTACCCTAGCAATCCACCTGTGAACAAGGACATCATCAGTCCGTGGGACTACTCAGTTAAAATAGATCAGTTGTGTTTATTGAAGGGCTGGTTAGGCCAGTGGGAATTGGCTGAGAGACACTGTGCACACTGCTGTGGCTGCGGCAGTGCCAAGTACCAACCTGGAGCTCAGATTCCTCAGGTAGAAACAAAGACGTTCAGATTAGCAGACCCCCTGCGGAGCTAACAGCCTTTCTTTCTACTGCACAAACTCACCGGTGAAACCTGACCCTTGAATTGTCACTATTTATTAGTACCTGAGGGGCTGGGTGTTAAGCAAATAGAACTAAGTACCTGAGACTGCCTGCTCCCTGCTAATATATTTCTGGGTTGGGTTAAACTCTATGAGTGCACTACGTGCTTTCCTTTCAACATGAACACAAAGAAGCCACCAGCTCATCTGGAACAGGAGGGACCTCCACTTCTGCTGAAGTCACAGCGGAGCTGGAGTGGGAATGCCCCAAGAGGATGCTGATGCAAGATGACAGTGCAGGAGATAATCTCAGTTGTGCTTCCATGTGCCTACAGGGAATGCAGCAAGAAAGATCACAGACAGGAAAGGCAAGGAGACCACAGCAAAAATTCCAGATCCTTATAAGCAGCTGAAAAGCAAAGTTTCATGACTGAGCATCTCAGTGTTGTGGGTGCACCAATAGCTTTACTGGCCCTGCCCAGCTTCACCAGGAACCAAACCTCTACCATGTGCCTCATTTGAGGCAGGCTTTTAGACACCCATCTAAGCTGTGATGTTGGGGTACCAGTCTTTGGCACCACCACAGCTGTGCCCAGCCATTCACCCCTTTGATCCTGGCCTGTGGACTGACTTTCTGGCTTGACGTTGCTCCCACCTCACCACCACAGATGTGCCCAATGATGGGGACCCTTGGCTGAACCCAGCTGTTCTCAGCTGCCCTGCTCCCTGCCTGGGGTGAAGTCCTGCCCTGGTCCCCTGGTACCTCTGGCATCCAGGGAGGTGCTGGTCCAGGCAGCACCCTGCCAAAATCTCAGCCAGAAGCATGGGTCTGCAACGTCCTTGCTTGATTGCAGCTGGGCTCAGAGCAGCACTGCTGGGCAGGATCTTTGTAAACAGGGACCTCTTGCATCTGCAGATGTCTGGTTTTTGCCAGTAATTTCTCAGGCAATGCACAGGATTTTGTGTAACTCAGTTGAGAAAGCGATGCAGAGCACACAGCTCTGCTTTCACTGAGGTGCTGTTACATGCATGCTGACAAGAGCAAGAGAGGTGCCTGCTTTGATGGGAGCCCTTATTCTTTGTCTCATAATGTCCTTGCTTTGTACAGGCTCTCTCCCCGGAGGGATTTTCTCTTTTGCAATCTGATCCTTAGCTAGCAGCTTGGCATCAAAACCTCTCCATGACACAACACAGGACTAGGAGGCACCAGTACAATGAAGCTTTGTATTCATCTGTCCTCACTGAAGAAATGGAGAGCCCCAGCTCTTCTGCCTATCATAGCTAATAGCTGGTAACAGGTTCTGGCATAATGAAGTGATTCCTGTTGGCCTTACAACACCGGCAGTGTCCAATCTTGATGCTGGTCCCTTTCATAATTCGGTTAGATTAGCAAGGAGTCTTACCTCCTTTTCTACATATGTTTTCCTATGGGAATTAATGACATTTTGCCAAAGTTTGGTGATTCTCTGCATTACCTTGTAGAAAAATTAGAACCTTTTCGTTACAAACTCCCAAAACACTGAGGGTCTTCTCAGAGGGATTTACTGGTGCTGATAACTATAGGTTCCAATTGCATTGATCCCTTGATGTCTTTACATTTAGTAAATGAACTTTTTAAATATTGTGATATGGGTGGTTTAGAAGTTCCTTGGAGCTGGGACAGAAGCGTGGGTCAGCAATAAGGAAAAGTGGTGGAAATGGCAATGCTTCTCCATTGTATTGCCAGGAAATTCAAAGATAAAAAGCAGATATTAGCAGCTGTACCCAGGATACCTAGAGCCAAAGAAGTTGAGAGAGAAGACAGGTAGAAGGTGAAAGATATGGTCAGAGCTGTTAAGCCAATCCATAACAGAAGAGTGAAAGGGGGATGTTGCCACTTCACTGCTGGCATCTAGAGGGTTCTACACCCCCTAGTATGCAAGTGCAAAGGGAGACCACTGGGCTCTGAGCTACTGCTAGGGAGTTCTCAGTAATTATTCAGTATACAATGTGTTAGCTGCATTTGGACAGAGGTATGGTGCATTGTGGCAGATGGCCTGGTATGTTGATAATAACTCTACAGGAACTGGTTTCTGCAATTTTTGTCAGGGCGAACTGTCACAACTCTAAATGGGAATTTTGCTTACAGCCTTAGGCTGGGCTTCAAATGGTATTTAGGTGCTGAAAGATGGAGTTAGGCTTCTATGAGGACTTTCAGAAACATTGTCTGCTTCATAAAATCTTACTTGACACATGTCTGATATGTTTGGCACTTAAATTTCTCAGAGACCTGGCACTGGGTGGATAATAAATACAGGGAAATAATGGGAATTCAGGTTAAAAAAATAGCACTGTTGGTTTTTACATTATCAGGATCGGCATGCTGTTAAACTGTTATTACAGCCAAGTCAGGGTCTCTCACAAGGTGCACGGAAACAAAGAATGGCCACCTAAAATAAAGAGAATGAAGGAGATGCAGAAAGTCCCCATCGTGCAGCTTCAGATGATTTACTTTTGACTTGGTTTACTTTTTTTTGTTTTTAGAAATCTCTTCTCTAGAGAATTATTAGATGAATGTAGAAATTGAGTATATCCAGCTTCCTATGCATCTGCAGAATGAGAGATGTGAAATAACACAACTGATGTTCTTAAAACTGGTGAGGACAAGGCACTTGATCAGGAAGGTTAACTATATCCTGCAATGCTGAGCAAATCAAACTGCACAAAGAGGGGTGTTGGGAGATTGTAGCATGTCCTAATCATGAGCATGAGCCTGCAGTGTTGGGTTTTTTCTTTCCTTTCTTTCTTTTTCCAAGGGTGAGAAATAGAACAGTTCTTGAATATGTAGATCAGTATAATTTAATTAGCTTTTATGACCAGGACTCCTCAGAGATAACCATAAAAGTCAATTAGACTGTATTAAAATGCAGCCATTTCCCTGAAGCTTCTGTGAAACAGCCCTTGCTTACTCAGGAAAATGGTAAAAATCTAGATATCTGATGTAATATAAAGAATAGCTATGTGGAAAGAATGTTGCCCTTTTTGATAGAACAGATTTCCTTCTGCACTTTCCCAGTGCCTGAAATGCATTGTAATGTAAGGTCATACCTTGAGTTTATTCATTTATATGCTGTACTGGCCATCCCATGTTACAATATGATCTCGCAGTCCATTTAAAATTGGATTCGAAGAAGATGGTTAGCAAAGTGTCGTGCCTCAGGGCAAAAGCTGATTGTCTGCAGGAATCAGGAAAGGACTGTGTCCCAGCTGTACTCCCCCTCCTAACTCCAGATGTTACATACTCACAGCTGGCTGAGCACACAGGAAGATGTGCAAATACCTATCGGTGCAGCCAGATATCATGTCTTAATTGATGCCTTCTTTCCTCACCTGTTCCTCTCTATACTGTAATCAGATCTTCATCTATGCTATGTTTAAGAGCAGCTCTGAGGTGACACTTGGTGACCATCCATCATTTACCTGCTTGGTCTCTCTCCACCTACCTACCATATGGTCACGATTAGTCCATACATGATGGCCTTGAGATGAAGTTGCCTGTTACTCCTGTGGGCTTGGTCTCCTGTACATCCTGAACTTCAGGTTGGTGCTGAAGCAGAAGGTTTTGAGGGCAGGAATCTCAATTATATTTCTGGTATCTCTAAAGAACATTGCAGGCATACAACTATATTACAAAATATTCAACACTTAAGTTTTTAGGTTTGCTCTTTTTCCTCTGAACGATGTGTCCTGGCCATCACGAAGAGCAAGGTTCTGCTTTTAATTGGCCTGATCAAGTATGCGCTCCCTAAACATTAGTATGCCTACTAATCCCAGGAATGGCTTATATTATTCCTGCAGGTATGGACTACCCAGAGCAGAGGTGGGGAGGGCTTAGCAGCCTGCAGCTATAATATCTTGCCCACCAGCAGTTCGGTCTTGAGAGAATGAGTAGCAGAGCAGCTGGGCAGTTTCCCCATCACCACCACACGCATCCGGCCCTGAATTCCAGCAGAGCCTTATTTATTTCATTAGCTCATTAGACCTTTCAAGCCTCCATGCTTATCTCAAAAATAAATATTTGCTGTACAGCACGTCACACTGCCTGGTATTATGTTCTCTGGGTAAAGAAAGCCCTTGCAAAACAGACCACAAAGAGCTTGTTGTAGATTTGTTACGAGGATCTTCACTCCGGCTTCACCTGATTTTTACAGGGTTAAAGTCATGGAGCTGATGCTGCATCAGTGTGACATTGCTGTGGAAATGATTGCATTTCATAATGATGTCCTCAAGTTCCAAAGCAGAGAGACAAGTGTGAAGCAAACAGAACTCATATCAAACTTGAGGCAGATAAGAACAAGCATTGTCTTGAAATCTCAAGTTCTTCTCTTCTTTTTTATGGCATAAAGAGAAATATTTGAGAGCTAGCAACTGTGGCACTGAGGTGATGTTCCTTGCATCGACGTAGTTAACCTGTCAGCGATTCCATCAGCAAACCTGTTTTTCAGACCTGTTAACTGCAGTCTGAAAATCAATCCCAGACTTAATCATAGACAAAGGGGTGTATTCCACTGTTCTGTATGCTGGTGCTACATATATATCATTGGGATAATAGATTCCAAGGTCTCAGACCATGAGAATTTTTATGCTTATAATATTTATGCCACAAATCACCATTGTGCTACAGACTGCAGAAAACTAGACAGAATAGGTGATTCAAATGCAAAATAGTTTCATCCTCGAATGAAAATTCCTGGGCCTTTGGCCTCATCATACAATTCAAGGCATGTAAAAATTGTGCTGGAATTTGCCTCTTGTTCTATCTCATTGCTTAATTATTAAATATGTTTGGTATGGTACAATTGTACTATAATAAAGTCTGTCATTACTTGAGCAAACAAAATTCCTTGTGCTGTTGTTCCCTTAGATAACCAATACCTGATAAGGGCCAAGGCTTCAGCTCGGGACTGAAGCAGGCCCACATGGCTCTGTAGTGTGAAAAAGCACAACCTTGGGGCCATACTGGCACTCAGAGAGCAACCAGGAGCTGCATCTTCAGCTCTTCAGTGTTTTTCTTCATGAAGGAACAAATCCTGCACCCTTGTCTTTGGCTGGATGAACCTGGGATTGAGGACAGGACAGTGACACTTCAGCATTGGCAAATGTCAAAGCCTCTTGGGGCAATTGGGGATGGAGATAAAACTACCAGTGGCATCAGGTGAGGGCACCAAATTACAGAGGTTGCTGCGCTTTTCAGTACACAGATGAGATGCAGATGGAAGAGCACAGTTTAGCAAACACACTGCATCAGCAAGGAAAGGAAACATTTCCTTCTCTGCCCCTTGCCTGCATGAACCCAGTTTCTCTGGATGGGCCTAAGGAAGCAGATGTGTCCAAGGCATATATATGAAGCACTTCTGTACCTGCTGATTTTTAGACTTTTCACCCCCAAACCAGCATTAGTGAGACAGGCAATGACAACAAATTTTCATCTCTGTAACCTCCACTGCAAAGCACTGAGCTGAGCACCAGTGCAGCCCTCAGCAGTCACAGCCTACTTCTGTCTTGCAGTCACCACTGGATTTGGCTGCCCCTACTTTTTGGTTCTCAATTTGATTTGTTTGCCTGCTTTTTCCAGATAGGGTTGGTGATGCTTGTTGGAATGGTAGCAGCTTTTCACCATGAATAACAGGCAGAGTTCAGCGTCTCAGTTTAGGCACCCAAAAACTGAGACATGGTACGTTCAAGTCTTTTCACTCCGTTGATTTTATCATCATGTTCTTTCCCAGTGCAAAACAATCCCTTGAGTAAGAAAGGGAGCGAAAGAGGTGGAGGCTCCAATACTGATGAGGGACACATTCTTTGTCTATTGCCTTGGTCCCACTCCCACTGTCTGAACCCCTCACATGGAGGTGCAGCCCACTGCAGGGCCAGGCAGTGATACTGGCAGCAGCTCTGAATCAGCACAGGGAAATGCCATGAATATATAGTGACCTCAGGTCCTTGTAGCCAAGGTGCCTTCAGCTGCAGGGATAACCAGGGTGAGCTCTGCTGTGATGCAGGGGAGGGCTCTACTCAGGGAAATAATGGGCTCCCAACAACACGACTGAGTGATTTATTAAAGGCAGGGTCTGCCTAAACATAAAACTGTAACTGGGGGCTGCCTGGGAATATCTTTATGGTGCTTAGTTGTAGTTTTTCTCCTCCAGATCTACACGTGCCTGAGCTCAGCTCAAGCCAGGGTTATCCTGAGGAGCCTGTCAGAATGACCGCCTGGGAAGGTCACCAAAGTGTGCCGGTGCTGCAGGTACCTCTGTGGATGTGATGCTGATAATTTATCTTCATCTGCGGCTTGTGCTACACGCCAGCCTGCAAACTGGGGCAGCGGAGGTGCAGGCAGACCCTCCGCAGCTACGCAAGCGGTGCAGAGCCGATGCCGGCGGCTGGGAGCAGCGACTGCTGTAGTGCCGCAGCAGGGCCTGCCGTGCGGTGGAAGCTCCCGCTCCCCGCTCCTCTCCCAGTCCCCTCGGGCCTGCTCCAGCTCCCCGCTGCCATCGCGGGTCCCTTGGGGCCGCTTCCAGCTGCAGTCAGCACAGAGCCAGCCTCCCTTCTCGCTGCTTTAGCTCCGAGCACCGCACTGCGGGCATGGGTCCGTTCCTGAGCACCCATATTGCAGAGGTGGCGAATTTCGGCAGACTGCAAGGTAGAGAGCTGGAGGGAGCTCTTGTGGTCGCGGCCTTTTTTGATGGGGGTGCAGTTTTTCCCCATCAAAACCCTTGTACTGTTTATATCTCATCTCTAGTGCGTGTTGTGCACAGCAATTCTATCGCTTTATGGCCACACAAACTAGCTCTATTTTCTCAAAAGAAAACCCCAGACTGAGACTATGAAATAAAATAATCCTATATTGTAATTTCTTTTGAAGCCAACTAACTCAGCACTTGCAAACCTAACTTTACACAAAGAGCTCTATGCTGAACTGTGGACCATCCCACCCCACAAAGCTTTTCAGTGAATTGGAAATGATTTCTCTCAGTGCTCAAAGGGGGATCCAGCAGCAGCCCTGTACAAAAGCCCAGGTGGGGAACATTTGATTTCCCAAGATGTTACTCCAATGGTATACATGGAATTGCTTCAGACAGTGCAAGGTAAGGTTTATGAATCATGAAACTCTGCCAAAGTAGGGGTGAAAGGAGTGACATACAAAGAAACAAGTAAACTAATGTGGCCTCTCTCTCCTTTATCATACACAAGCTGGAAGGTAATATGGACAAAGTAAAGGTTTTACAGGAAAATGCTGATGCGAAGGCCTAGTTGAGAAGGTCCTATAATTTTATCATAGAATCTCTTGTCCAAATAGCAGAGGTCTGTGTAAGGCCTGGCTGTGTTTGCTGTGTACAGGAGCCCTCTGTTTGCAGGGGGAGGAGAGGCTTTAATCTGTATTGCCTGGAGTGGGAGCACACATGCTGCTGCAGTACACAGCCCGATATGCGCTCCTGCCTTCCTGTGCAAATACATTATCTCTTGGATTCATGTGTGACCTCTCCAGACATTCTGGTTTTGCCACTTAGGCTTTCCCTGTCCCTATCTCAGAAGGGAACCAGGAGTTTTCCCCATTGTGAATCAAATTAATGAGAAAAGAATATAGGGAAAATTGGCTATTCTTTGGCTGCTTACCTTTAGTTACCCTACTAGCCACGCTGGGGTCCAGCATTACTGGAAGAATGAACAATAATCTAATTAATACGCTTACTGTACTAGAATAGAGTCTAAAGATGTATTCAGCTTGTCGCAGCATGCACTTTCACATTTTTTACTCAGCAGTAACATTAAAACAGCCAGACTTTCAGCCCTGAAAACTGTGGATAATGAATTTCTTTCATCCTAAACAATTTACTCCCCTGTGTACTAAAACGCTTAACCAGATCAGTTGTATTTGTACCAATGTGTGCTCTGATGTACAGAGCAACGGAAAAAATGAGCTATCAGTGTGTAGTAATGATTATTTTCTTGGTAAATGTTTGGGCTTTTTTTTTTTCCTAGAAATGATAGAAATAAAGTCACATATGTTTCAGTCACAAGTGAGCAGTGTTTACACAACCAACATGAATAATGAAAACAAGTATATTCCCTCCTGCCCTTGCTCTCTTTGGATGCTATCCAGCATTGACTGAAGTCAGGGAGAGCTCTGCTGTTGACTTCTCTGGAGCAAAATGGGATCTGCTGCCTGCAGTCAGCATTCCCCTCACACAAGCACAGCTCTGGAAACACCATGCAGATGGAAAAGTCCCACGGAGAAGTCAGAGCTCATCGCATTCAGGGCTAGAAGGATCACCCTCTGGGCCTCAAAACAAGGTCAGAGTTGGAAGGGAAGGGAAAAAAGAAGAGGTTTAAAATAAAGGCTTGCATGCTTTTTTTCTCCTGCCATTCTAGTTTCTGAGGGTTTTAGCTATATTTGGTTGTATTTTTAGGCTCCGTTCCAGGAGCAGATTGAAGAACTAAAAACTTTGTGAAATGAAAAGTTGGGATTTCTGCATGATCTATTCACTTCAGAAACTCATGTTCTGAACGAAATACCCCACCCTGCAACACTCGTTAAAATGCAAGTATTTTGTACAAATGCAATTTTAAGCCAGCCACATGAATCAGGTCTAAAGAATATAATTCTCTACTTTTCAAATTTGATACGACAGCACAGAATGATGCCGTAAGGAGCCCATCCTTTCATCACATGTGGTTTGGGATTGATTTCCATGTTCTTTTACAAACTTGTGTGGGATTAGACTTCTTGGTTACAATGCACATGGAACATTTTTCAAAGCAACTCCCAGCAACGTAGTTCATCGTTCCAGTCAAATGGAATTTAGGGAAAAGCTTCCTGTGCTTTAGAGAACCAAAAGCTAGCATTGTTTGGCCTGTGCTGGTGGGATTCTTCCCAAGAGAGGGGTGATGAGGACTTGAAACCAGCCCAGGTCATCAGCCATTGACCTAAGCGGCAGCTTTGGCTGAGCAAATAAGAGCTCACATAAACTTTTCATTTCCATAAGGGAAGAGGTTTAGCTTTGTCTGCCAGTCTCTCCAGTCTTCCTGGCTCTCTAGTGTGGTTCCTCTAGATTTCAAAGCATATGAGCTGGGGCTATTCATGCAGTTGTAAAAACAATGTGAATTAATGAGAGTCACTCCCCTCTAGGTGACCCTTGGAAAACCCGCTTCACAGTCTCTCAATGGCAAGAGTTTTTATTCCATTTTGGCTGTAGACAGAATGAATTGTTAAGACTATCCCATCAGCAGCATCCTTGTTGTGGCAACACGGTGGTCAATGTTTACTGTGGTTCGGCAAGGCTGTCCTCAGCCCTGCAGATTTCCTGCTCGGCATCCACCTTCCTCGCTTTTAAAATTCACTATGGACAATCTGCTGCAAAAAAGAATATTGAGCCTGTGTGTCTTGACCACTTGGATCTATATGCTCCTATTGTCAGATCTATATACTTCTGCTGTAATAAAAGCACCAGAGAGCATAGCATATGAGAAAGTGCTCCTAAGGAGATCACTGAATCTTAATCTTTGCCTTACACCCTGTTTAGCACATATCTGTGCAGCTGTATATTTTCAGCACGTGTCACTGCAAAATAAATTATTCAGGATTGTTAGATTACTTATAAATGACACCAATCAATTAACACCACAGCCGGCAGTCTTTAAGGCTTTTCTCGATAGGCCAGGATGGTAAAGCTCTGAACTCCACATTTCCCAGTATGAAGGATTATGGTCGTGTCAACTTATTTTTATTGAGTTTTTAATTGATGAGTAATATCTCTGGACTCGCTGTGCTAACATTAGGTGTAGAGAGAACTAATCTCTTGAAAGAGAACAGGATACAAGCAGAGCTGCCCTTCCCTGAACAAAACCCACCATTTAAATGTGGCACCAAGCGAGTTTGCTGCTGTCAGTTGTCAAGAGTGTTTCAGTGCTGCGTTTGTATTGAAGATTTGTGCCTTTTCCTTACACAGGGCTGCACAGACCTTTGAAGAGACCACACATTAACATGCACTTCACTGCTGTCCTGTAATGAAGGGAAAAAGTAGGGTGGCTCCAGGTCGTGTGAAACAAAGCAAGCAGCAGCCTGTATTGATCCCTGGGCCGGAGGCGCCTCATTTCTGTTTGCAGACTGGAAGAGCTGCAGGTCTCCCTCCTCTGCACCACTGACATTTCCAGTGTTTCTGCTGGTGCAACCAGCAAGGCCACCAGATAGCAGGTTCTGCAACCTGCTCACAAAGGAACAAATCCTATTGCTGGCTCCAGAGCCTCAGAGTCACAAAATTAAATATTCATTTCCCTTTCTTGACTGAAAGACAAAAACTGCGGTCTCATCCTCCTTCCAGATTACCCAGCCTCCAGGCAGACTGTGCTGGTGCATGCTCACCGTGTCCACAGGGTGAGCCACACAGAAAGCTGCACTTCCACACCGGCAAAGAATAACACTGCTGATAGAGTGTTTTCCATGTTGCTTTAAGGAGCAGTAAACCTTCATGATGATGGATAAATGCTATTATCATGCATTAAACATGTGTGGTTTAAGGACAGAAAGTAGTCTAATACTACATTTTTCAATATAGATTGAACGTGTTATTGAGCTGCTTAACTGTTCTATATTTAAATCCTCCTTATAGCCCCACGAACTAAAATCAAGTGGAGTCCAACTGAATTCACTTCATAAAGTCACCAGAAATAGTTAAAACCATATGCATTGTATGACATGGATTGATTCATTAAAGGTGATTGTAGAATCTGAATTGGAAGGTACAGTGAAGATGATGATGAATTTTAATGTGGCCGGTGGCTACTGTTCAGCAGATATGAAATTGGAAATCAATGCTAGCTGTTAAATACAAATGGATGCTACGTTTACGTCTGAAGCAGTCTTCCATTCCCATTCTTTCAGTGTGTCAGGGGAATGCCGGCATGAAGGAAGAAAGCCTAGCCTTGCAACGGCCTGCCACTGCTGCTGTCTGTGTTTTCTGCTCATACCTGGAGCACATCTCACCCTCTGAGTAATGGTTCCACAGCAAATGATCCCAACATGCCCCATGCTAGATGCGGTGCTGATACATCTAAAGGGTAATGAGTGTGTAATGGATGAACTGATGCCTGAGCCTACTGGCACCTAGAAGACAACCCCAAGCCAAATTAAAACCTAAAAGGTAAACCCTAAAAGCTAAGAGTGATGGTACACTAGCTGGAAGGTGTTATTGGGAGAGTGTGACATCTCAGGCCACCCCATCCAGGTACAGGAAGATGCTTTCAAATGTCCCCCTGGCTTTTCGGACAGTGCCAGGAGTGGCTGGAAGGCAAGTCTCTGCCTGCCAGAAAAGAAAACTCCTCTGTCAACACTGTTCCATGTAGCAGTGGAGAGATGGCATGTCCTTGGGGGGAGTAGAGAAAGCTTCAGGGTGTGCTATGTTGTGTTTTGCTTAGGGCATCAGTTTTCAATCATCTAGCTGTGTTCTTGCATAATGCACAGACAAGGTGTTTTAGCCTCCCAAGAAGTGTCAGTTGTCTTGCTTTCTATCCCTCCTCGTTTCAACACACAGATGTGGATGACAGAAGAAATTTTGCATTGTTGCTTCATAAAAAAATATTAAATAGAGAGACAAAGAGCAAAATGCTTCCTCCCCCCAATGAAAAAATGAGTATCCCAATCTCATTTAAATATTAGCTAGCTCTGTTGACACTGGACCATAGAGCTAAGTCCCTAATTAAATGAGAAAACAATAAACATAGCTAGTAAACTACTGGCTTTCATTAATCCCCCAGAATGTTTTCAAACAGTATTTAACAAAATGAGCACTGTATTTAAAGCATTCGCCCTCTAGATCTCTCAAGTGTAATCAGTGGTGTTTATCATGTCCTTTATGAAAATGCTGTTTCTCTCTCCCCTTCTCACTGCAGGAGCAGGAGAAGGGAAGGAAGCTGTGGACAAGATGCAATAGGGATTTATAGCACATATGCACTGTAAGCAAACACAAATTCTCCTGTGTGAGCATGACAGTGGTATTGGTGTAATGAGCTCTTCTTGGGTAAGTAAACATGATAAACTGATGTAATTCCCAGTGTGGGGTCTGGGTGGCATGCCCACCCAAAACAGCACAGCTAGGTGGATGGAAACAGGACTGTTGGAACCTCCAGCCCAGAGCTTGGATTTAGCACCAGCCAACACAGCCTTTTTGTTCACAGACAAGCCCCCATCAACACAGATGGTCCACAGAGCTCACATGGTGCCATTCATGAAACACCAGCTCTAGTTAGGAAGGACAGAAATGCATCATCTCCACTGTTTTCTATTTTCCTCTATGTCAAAACTTCCCTGACTCCTGTGAAGCACCTCCCATTACGTATTTTAATTTTACCTTGCAGTGGCTCCCATATGATAGCACTATTTTTATCATTTCCATGATGTCCTTGACCTGCATTGGCACTAGGCACCTAATTCTCCTTGACGAATGTGTACAGATTTAGCTGCTAATGACTTCCAGCCATTTTGGTCAACATTTTGACACTATCAGAGATTCCTGTTTGAAGTTTATTGGAGCTGATGATCAAAAAGTGGGGGAGGGGTGAAGCATCTAAATCATCTCCAGGAAGCATCCATTTTGTGAATGACTGAGACTTCATTTTTAATTGATATTTGACATTTTAGCCAAGACTGAAATCTCCAGGATTTAATTTCACTAAGATCAATGGCACGCCAGAAGTAATGAAGTGTGCCTGAATTATCCTGAAATAGATATAATTGTTGTATAACACTCCCAGCAAGTCCCAGTTTCTCCAGCCACAGTCAGTATCTCATTGTTTTCTAAGAGGAAAGATGTCAGGAGCTAGTGGGTTATAGCATAATTAGCCTGGGTGCTTCTGTTGCCTGTTTTGATTTTCATGTAGTGAACAGCATCTGTGGAGAGGAAGGAGTACTGGAAGAAGACCATGGCTTGCTGGCATCCTGAGGGTGTTTCACATTCCAGCAATGGGGAAGATGTGTGGAAATGTGATGTGTTGGTGCAGAAAACACTGATGCAGAGGCTTTTGTTCAGCTGGAACGACTGAGTAGATATTAATGGTGCTCTCATTAGACCTGAGTTTTGACTTCCACTGTGGTATGGAAAAAACCCTGCTACAGGGCAAGATGAAAAGCTCTGTAAGTTATCAGCTGTCACCAACTAGAGCTATAGCTCTGAACCATGGCACTTCAAGGAGTTAGGGGACAATAAGGTACCTGGCCAGGGGAGCTATAAGAGCCACTGCAACTAGGGAGTCTGTCCTCCTAAGGGACTCTGCAGTGCAAGTGTCTCTGCTCAGGATTTCTTCCTGCTTCATCTCTGCTGCCTGTCTTTCGCTTGGAGAGAAAGATGCCTAAGATGTAGTGAATCCAGGCTGGATGTCTTCCACTGCCTGAGGTTGCTTGACTCCCCACCTCATCTGCTGCAGACCAGGAAGACACCAGGTTCCAATGTAGTTTATTGCACTTCCTCTTCTTCTGCAGAGGTTCCATTATACACAGTGTAACTCTGCCTTGATGAAGGGTACTCAGCTAGGGAGGCAGGATATGCAGACTGAAGATGAAATTTGATGTAAGCCTTCCTACTGCTGCAACCACTGGGCTACAGAGGCAGCCTCCACAGCCTTTCAGTGTCATGCTAGATTGTGGATGGAACTTGTTTCTGAAAGAAAGATAATTTGATCAATTTGTATTAAGCTTTTTTTCTTTTTTTTCAAATAGATCATTTACAAGCCCAGGGAGATGTACTGGGGATACAAAGTCATCTGGATTTTTACTAAAAATAATACAAGATAAATTTAGCTAATGAGTTCAGCGTGTATACGTTTTAATAGCTTTTCCCTGCTACAGTCTTATACTGGCTCCTATCGTACATCAGTGCTTCTTTCAACACATGTAAATAATACACAGAGCACAATTCAAATTCCCATAGAAAGCAACTTGCTTTTAGCTATAAACAGAAATAAATGCCACAGCAATTGCATAAATCCATTCAGTTCAAATATCAAAAATTGGGCCAAATTCTGCACCTTTAGCTCACAAAAATAATCCTTAGTGACTTCCTAATGTTACTGTGATAAACAGGCCTAGATTTTATAAAAGAACTTTATGTTGCAATGTATCATATATTAGCTCCTAATGTAAAAGGCACTTTTAAAACCTTCCATATGTTTAGCTAAAGCATAATGGATGAGCTCTCTACATGAACAGAGAACACAGAATCATAGAATCGACAAGGTTGGAAAAGACCTTAAAGATCATCAAGTCCAACCGTTCCACAGCACTGCCAAACCCACCACTAAACCATGTCACTAAGGGCCTTGTCTCATAACCAATCAATTAGTATAAAAACTCTCTCTCTCTTGCCATAATCACCTGATTTAGCCATACATCATCTAACTCCAGTGTTACTAATACAAGACTTTTTAAATAGCCTGTATTTGTTAACAAGGCCAAGATTTTAATGTGTGTCCCTGTATCTGTCAGTGTAGCTTACAAGAGCATAAAGGTCTCAACACTAGATAAAAGTTTAAGATGTCAGTTTAAATATGCCTCTGCATGGTGAGCTGGGCCCACTTGTTGGACTTCTTAGAGAGTCTGGCAATGCCTCCATGCCACAAGAGTTATTGCTAATTTAAAGCTAACCTTAATCTGTGGTTATGTTTTTTGTTGCACTTGCAAAAATGTGTGAAGAAAATAATTTTGAGGCATGCCTTCTTCAATATTGGTGACCAAAGTGATGAGGGTACCAATAATAGTGCAATCCTTTGCTTCTGCCTTGTGGGATAAATGGCTGGGCTGTGAGACATCTCCTTTCTTCTCATGGGACCATTACTCTGTTTTCCTGTGTTCTCTGTTTCTGTGATGATGTCACACTTCCTAATCTGGGAAACAGTTAAGAATGGGCTGGTAATAGGTGACCTGCGACACACATTTGCTGTGTGATATTTTGCAACAGCATGGCTTCTTCCAAAGTATTTTTATTGTAACAAAACACTATATACAGTTTCCTAGCAGAAAGCGGCTTTCAGTGTGAAGCCAAAAGCTGAAGTAGTGTATGCCTCTCTCCTTCACTTCTGTTTTAATCCACGTCTTCAAGGCTTGATCTTGTCCCTATGAAAATGGCTGCTGTTTACTGCAGTGAGATTAGGTATTAGAAACATGCAGAGGGGATGATAGAAGGGAGTGCTTTACAGCCAGCCTGCATGGAAAAAATTGGAAATACCAGGTGCAAGCTCAGGGAGAAGAAAGATGCAGATGTTGCATTTTCTCCATTTAGAAATAGACATCCAAAAATCAATATTCTTTATACATAGCTCTGAAATATGCTGCCTAAGGTGACTTCGACTCTACAGTGATGTGTGTTCTGGAAATCTGATCGATACAACACCTGCTCCAAAGGTCTAGCTTAGTCAAAACAGGTATAACTCCTAACTCCTCAGAACATGGGCAGCTCCTGTAGAAAGTAAGCACAGACACGGTCCCTAATTAAGTGTGCCTATTGGGAATAACATTTTAGGTACAGTCCACCTGCTAGCCCACCTACTGTTGTAAGTTCTGTGAAGATCAGACCTGTCTGGGAGATTTTATGTAAGTGAGAAAATACATGCTCAATGCAGCAAACTTGGATGAGAAGTGTATGCTATATTGCTTCATTCAAATGTATATTTGTGTTCTTTTCCTCCTCAAAACTGAAATCTACTGTATTAGTATATGTAATAAATATATGGCGTCTTTCCTAGTACCACTTGTTTTCTAATATGACTAATATAAACTTTTCAGATTGAAAAACAGTGGGAAGCAGTGAGGCAAAGTTTCCAGATTAACTGTTACAAGGGCAATGGAAAATTCCTCAGGCATTTGAACAAATATTTCCATGCTCAGAAGAATTCTTTTTATCTTGAGGCTGATACTGTACCAGAACATTTACCATTTTATGCCATTTTTTATTCATGTTCATCCAATCACCAGTTTTCCTAGGAACCCACACTTAAAACTGGGGGCTAGATTTGCTGGACCTGCAGAAATCATGGAGATTGAACTTGTAGCATGACACTCATGTGTAAAGCCTTTCTGGCCTCTTGTGTTTTGGGTGATTGGACTAATACAGATGTTCTTATCTTCCTATGCCAAAGAAAGATAAATGTGCTAGGAGTTCACATACTTGACATAATCATCAGAGAGAAGCAGAAGAGGAATTTCAAAATTCACCACCAATCCCAACTGGAAGTACACAAACCCCAATTATTCTGCAGTACTGCTTCCTTTTCAAAAATTGTTTACATCTGAACTCAATTAAAACCAAATCTGATTGGAGCAATCAGTTCAATGGCAGGATTCCTTTACCATCAGTTGTATTTATAGACACTGATTAGAAATGTTGTGTGTATGCTTGGGATCTCCTTTCCGTTAAATATCTGCTTTCTTTAGTTCAGACCTCTAATTCAGGATCTTGGCACTACCAGCATACCGTGCAGTGACAGCCCCACACCAGCAAATGCCAAGCCTTGGTGCTGGAGGGAGACAAAAAGGAAACCATTTCTGTTGAAATATATGGATTTTGATGTATTTCGTTAACAGGCTGGAGAAATGGTGTGTCCAAAAGCACCACTAAAATACATCACAATGCCACCTTATACTTTTATATAATGCGTCAGCACGATGGTTAGTTTGAAAGGAATATCTGTGACACTAAGAGTTATTCTGCTTTCAGGAACTCAGGCAAATGCATCTGTTTTTTTATAAGAGGTTACCCTTAATGAGCCTGTGAGGAAGCTATTTCTGAAAGGGGCATGTGTGAGTGCAGTGCTATTATTCCTAAGAAATTACTCACATTGCATCATCAATAAGAAACAATGAAACTAAAGAGCCAGGGCCCTAATTATCTCTCACGCATACTGGTGTAACTCCACTGGGCCTGATTTTCTGGCATGCCTGATCTGGGAAGAGATGTCTTGGAAAAGCCAGTTATAGCCCGAAGGCTGCTCTGCTGTCCCAAAGAGCGGGTGTCCCACTGGACTGGATGGCAGCTGGGGATGGGATGGGATCACCTTCCTCCCCGCCTTTCCTCTTCCTGTGCGCTGAGGGGTACGTGGCAGTTCAGTGCTGGCCAGGAGCTCCCCAGGGAAAGGGCAGCCAGCTCAAGAGACCAGCCATTTCCCACCTCCCTTTGTACTACCAGGCTGATGCAAAGCAGGGAAGCAAATACTGAATCAGACGGAATCACTCCCCTTTCCTGGCATAGAAGAGTTGCAGAAGCCCATCGTTTCTCATGCCTGTTGAAAAGTAAGACAGAAATCAGCATATTTTGGTAGAGTTTTGAGAAAGATGCCTTCTATTCTCTTTAAATAATACAATTCTCTGTGCCCTGATTGCCCTTTGCAAATGCATTAACATTTTTAAGACATACTTTTTAGTTAAAATGGGCTGGAACAGATGTCGGTTCTTGGTCCTGGATTGATCCAGAATTCACAAGCACATTTCTTTTGCAACCCAAATCAAAACATTGAGGACTAAAGACACACATTTTGATTCAAAGTGTGCTCCCAGTGAGGTTTCCAACAAAACACTACATTTGACAAAGCGCGGAGCTACTTCAGACTTCCATGCAGAGAATTACGATTAAAATCTGCCCTTGACATTTGAGCTTCCCTCCAGTTTAGATCAGGAGTTTTGACTCTAATCTATGCTTAAGGCATAGAATTTAATTCTATTTGTGCTATCAGAAGCCACTCTTTTCAGCATCTTTGCAACGTTATGCATGTGTATAAACTGTAGGTTAAAAAAAGTAAAACTAGTAACTAAAATAGCAGGAATGTGATATACTAAGCATCATCATCTGAGCAGTTCTTTCTCCTTCCTCCATGTGCTGGCTTGTTCTCACATTGTGAAGGCAGCCCCACAAAAAAAGCACCCAAAGAAAGCAGCCGTAGTACGCTAGGGCCAGTTTCATCTTCATGTGTGTCTTTGTAACCATGGTGGATGAGGGTGAGAAAGCTACGTGGGCAGGGAAGTAATTGGAAGTAATCACAAAACAGACTTGCCTAAGTGAAATGATGCATACAAGTAGTCTTTGGAGACTAAAGATATTTGGGTTGGGAGAGGAGCTTTAATTGGAATTGACCTTGTGAAATATGTTCCCTTATGTTCGGGCTTATAATCATGGGTGGGCTGGCTGATCTATTTAAAAATGCCTGGTTCACATTAACCACTCAGTTTTTCAAGACAGATTTTGGATGCTTGGTGGTATCACAGAGAACAAATGACTGTGTTTGAATATTGATCCAGCATGCTAGCAGTTAATGGAAATGAGTACAGATGTTTTGTGTAGCACCTCAGACAGCAGTATCATGCAATATTTTAACATAAGAAAACACTTCACTTAAGGAATATAAAACACTAATAATCCAATGGTTGCTACTGGGACACAGATTTCCAGTTGCTGATCTCTAGAAGTATTTCTAAAAAGAACAAACACAAAAGAGAAAGAATAAGAGAGGAGATTGTCCCAGGAAGATCTGGTTAAAATTAGTTCCTTCGATTGTAACACAGATCCAAATGTAATAGGCCCATCACTACCAAGCAAGCTTCTTCGCTCAGGAAAGCTGCGCAGAAAAGAAATGCTGTATCTTTTTGCACACTTGGTGGAGGGCATGTGAAGGGCTAGGCTGGAAAGGGCAAAGCAGATTTTTATGAGGAAATCCAGGGCTGCATTTTTCAGGATCTAGTGCAACGAGTGTCTCTCCCTGACTCTCTTTTGGCCTTCGAAACAGCACACACTGATTGTTGGTGAAACAGCCCAAATTCCAGCCTCTCTCCAGAAAGGAAGAGTGTGAACACTGGGTGTTTTGAATTTGCAGAGCTTTGATCATATGCCCTCGACAGGAGGCTCATTCTTGCAGTGCTTTGCAAGAGGTAGGTGCTGCCAGTGGATAATATGGTGAGACCAAGCACTGGTTCCACAGACAGAGGCAAAGAGTAGTCAAGCATCTCCGCCCAAGCAGAATGCCTGCTCCAAGCAAAGACCCTTGAACAAGCCCCTGCCCCTGTGCAAGCTTCAAGGCTTCTTTGGCTATCTTGTGTTTCTAAATGCTGTCCATTATAAATCTGATCCTAAATTGCATATAATTGAGGAGTGCAAGTAAACTGCAGTCCTTCTCAGGCAATGGACTGACAGTGCAAGAATTGACATACATGCTTTAGAAATGTTTGAGAACTGTTGACTGAATCTTGTGCTGATGAAAAGTCAGCTCTTATCAAAAGGAAGATATTTACAGAAATAGTTTGCCTTCCTCTATGTTATATATATAAAAAACATTTCCCCCATTTTTATTTATTTATTCATTTTTAACTTACTGGTCAAAATTGAGAACTTTCTTTGTTTTCTGCCAAAAATCAAGTTTCCTGTAAGGAAACTCCTAGCCTTGCACGGAGTTTCTGACTGGCTTCATGAGTATAACCTCCGTCACTGAAGTGTCTGGGTGTAGCATCACACTTCCAGGAAACCAAACTAAATTCACATTTGACACAAATGACTCAGGAGCTTATATAAGAGTAATGTATTAAAACATTCTGCCTCTAGAAAAAACTGGAATTGTTAGAAGCATTTTTAAAGACATAGACTCTGGTCTAAAAAGATCAGGAAAAAAACCACCTTCCTGCAACCTCAGACTCCCTTAAAAAAAAATCCTTTGACATGCCTCAGTTTTTTTCAGACAGTCTTCTCTTGCTAACCTCTGCACAGGCTTTCAAAGTGGATGCTGTCCAGAAATCCTATTACAATAAATTTACTGTATTAAAAAAATCTGAGAAGGAAATAAGATATGGTCATATTATAAAGTCTGACTGTTCACCATTGCCAGCCTTTCATCCAGCCCTTTGTTTATTGCCATCTTATCCTGCACTTAATCTCATTTAAAACATAGGTGCTTTAGCACAAGGACCTTCCACTTTCTTTATTTTTAGTGCCTTCTGCATATATGACACCACATTTAAAGCACATATTTTCTCTCTAAAGTACTTTCCACATCTATGATGCTGTATAAACAAAAAATTGTTACCAAAGTTTAACCAAGAGTTGCAAGCCTAACCAGAATATATTTCTGTAGCTCTCAGTCTTCCTTGTTGTAAACAGCGAGGCCAGCTTTCCTCTATTTTGAGATCAATTATCATACATATCTAAAAATGCTGCTTAAAGTAATGGCTTAGATCTTACCAGATCTGAATAAAACCTGAGCTGTGTATCAGAGTGCATACCCTTAAAGAAATCTTGAGGATTACTTACTTTAACTGGAAGTATCTTGGGATCTCTAATACCTACCTGGAGAGCCACCCAAGGCTTCCAGATTACATCCCACGCAGAGGACACAGTGAAAGCAGCTCTCCCTAGACCCGTAGTGCAGTGTCAGCACTGTCCTGGAGGTGAAGTGGTGCTGAAACACTTCAATTTACAATCTAAAAACAAGCATCGGGTGAGCTGCTTGGCCATGGCCAAAGAGAATGGGACAGTAATGGCAACCAGATAGCCTCATTTTCATGATGTGGTCCTAGCTGTCCACATCACTGTAACTCCAAGTGGGGAAACCGCCCCAAATAACCCGTGCATGCTTTAAACACCTGGCTGTAGAAATACAGAAAAAAACCCTTATTAGTAGCAATGAATTTTCATTTTGCCTGGGGGGGAGGAGGCAACACAGAGGTTCTGTTCCAAACACATCCTCCTTCCTTCGTCACCTATCAGGCTGCTGTGCAAACCAGAATGAAGTGGGCTTTCCAGAAGAGTCCTATGCTGATGGCTGGTGTGTTGGTGATAGTCTTTTCGCTTACTGGATGGCAGCTGCTCAGCAAAGCATTAAATGTCTCAGCGTTTTTTCAGACACGTTTCCTGCTGCATCAGGTTCGTGCCACCTAGTGGTGATACTCCCACCGAGACGAGTCCCACCGCTAACACAGACAGAGGTTTTCACTTCTTCTCATGAAAAACATTAATAATCAGAGTATACTTTCAAATGATAAAGCACAGTGTCCTAGGTTATTAATTTGTACCCTGGAGACTCCAGTAAATTCTGTCTTTCACTTCCAAACTGCATATCAGCCCCTAGAAGACCGCAGATGATATCCTGGACCTCGATGAAAGAAAATGCCAAAGGCAAGTGTTAACATCTGTAAATTTGCCTGCTCACTCCAGCTGGCCTCTGCTTGGGTCTTGAAGCCAGAGGCCATGCAGTAATAAAACAGAAGAACAGAGAAGTGCTTCACTCAGGCAGTTCTCACTCATTGCCACTTCTTCATCTGCCCAAGTCATCATAAGAGTTGTCAACAGTCCTCACATTGTCTGGAAGCCCCAAAAGATTATCTGAAAAAATAAATGTTTCCAAGTAGCTTTATTTAACTCATCTTGTATTTCACTTTGATTTATGATTATTGTCTAAACTTAACCTGGAATAAATTGGATTAACAACCAGTTGTCATCAAACTTGCAGTAAATTCTGAATTGAAATTCCTCCATTTGTCTTTGCTCAATGACATTTTCAGCCTTGCTTAAGCAAAGTACTTTTGAAGATTTGTCATCTTTTTTGGTTGGACAATTTAATTCAGGGAGGGAGAAAAAAGACAACGTCTATCCACATTGCAGCACTGGAGTTGTACCAGGAATGAATCTGGACCAGCAGCTTTACTGACCAAAACACAACAGAAGAAACTGTTGAATGTTGTCTCTCTGCACTGAGCAAACCACACAACAGACTGCAGTTTTAATGGATAGAATGCCGTGGAAAATTTTGACTATTGTGCATTCACATACAGTTAATGGATTCAGGCCAGTACTGGAAAGAAAGTCAGCACTCAGTCTTCAGAGAAACCGTCATGCCATAAAATCTGCATTGTCCCCATTCAGAAACAGCAGATTTGACTTACTCTGCTGAGGAGGTAGGAAGCAATCTGAAATCCTGAGCTGCTTCACAAGTCACTCCCCAGGATCACAGAAAATTGTTGTGTTTCTGCCACTTCTTCCTGGAAACTGTTAGGAGATTAGCTTTAAATTAGTACTGGCATCCCCTATGAGTTCTTCTGGCAAAAACTGTTGATAAAAGCTTTTGTTGATACATAACCTTTACTCCAGCACCTCAGTAGCTGGTCCTCCTCTCTGTGTGATACATGGTCCCAGACCTTGTTTTCCGCTGTGCATCCTTCTTCCAACAAGTCTTTCTGCAATTGGGATTAGCCAAAGTGCCAAGGAAACAAATACAACTTAAGAGTCTATGGAAGTGATACTATGCCAATAAAAGCTCTTAGGCAACTTATGAGTGCTTCTTAAACAATCCCATTCAAAACACAAGAACTATGTCTGAGAGACAACCCATAGTTCTCAATGAATGTAAAAAATGGATTAAAAAAGCATCGTTTGCTGAGGATTAAATATTTTATAGACAGATGTGAGAAATATGTCTTCCTTAAGCTGTGTTAATACCATACTTTCAGAGTTTAGTGTCAGGGGTTGGAGCGGGTGCAAAGAGATCAGGAGGAAAATCACTGGGAACAGCTGCTGCATTACAGTTACAACGTAAAGTCAGGACAGATGCAGCATGCTCTGGCAGAAACCAACCCTAACATCTTCAACAGCGAACTGGTTTTTTTGAGGATGACTGACTGGGATGGGAGCAGGAAAAAAAATTATCGAACATTAACTCTCAACTATTTTTTTTAAGCTTGTAAAAAGTAACAGCTTCACATGACCCAGGCTTAAAGGAGAGATACAAAATGCCCATTTTCTCAAGTATCACCAATACACCAGCTGTGATAATGCAATCAAGCTGAACTGCCCTCCTGTTGCTACTGTTTAATTAACATGTCAAATGATGTTCAAACTTCTTTGTGGTATTATTTCTACAAAGTCTGATTTCTGGTAAGACCAAGACAGACTGAGACTCTCCTCTTTCTTTTACCTTTTTTCCCCCCAGGGAGAAAGTAAAGTTTTTGGAAAACATCAAGCTTTACAAATGGAAAATTTAGTTTTTTTGTTTATTTGTTTGTTTTTCATTTTGTTTGCATCAGGTGATTGCACAAGATATTTAACTTCCAACTATTTCCACATGCTATTGTATCCATCATAGAAAATGCCCTGTGGGTGGTTAATGCCACACTGGTGGGTACATGTGGATACATACTTAAGTATTTACTACTATTCAGCAATGCTTTGCCCTGGACACTTTTCTCCAAACGCAAGGTGGGATATAATTTTCTGCTTGCTTGGGTGGCCCTAACAGATTTACAAATGGGTGTTAGTTGGATCAAATCCAAACCCAACTGGAACCTTCCAGTGTAAGTCAATCAAAAGATTTTTTTTTCTTTTTCCCCTTTGCATTTCTAATTTAAAATGGGTATTTAAAAATCTACCTACTACTCACACAACTTATTTCCTGAAACTTTTACACCTGGTGGGGACGAAGAAATGCTTTATTCTGCTGAGAGCATTTCAACTTGGTTATGCTACTAGAAGTGGTGGAACATCTGCTTGAACTTAACTTAAAAAACACTTAGGTAACATTCCTGTTGGTTTTATGACATTGTTCTTCCAATTAATGGTTTCCCCATCCCTGGCTTCAGAACAGGATGGCTCTTCCTCCTCCTGAGGAATGTTCTTGATAACAGCAGGACTTTTTGGACATGACAGTTGCACTGGATATTGTAGTCGAGGGCTACATTTTGACAGCTCTTTCCAACTGATGATGGTGAGACTCAACACATCTGCAGGGTCTCACCCTGCAGCACCTTTTGCTGCATTTCAGATTAAAAAACTGTAAAAGATTTTACCTGGACAGTCTATTTACTTGAAAAAATGCTTGGCCAGAATTCACAACTACAGACTGCTCCCATAAATGACATCAAGCCACTGCTCATGTGGGCCAAGTTCAAGCTGCTGACCATAACATAAAAGGTTATAACGCATAACCTATTTTTTATCTCTTAGCAGAGATGATCAGCCAATGACCCTGTGTCTAGATCTGGCCTGCAAAGCAGTTAATCTGGTCTGTGGAAAGAAAAGAGAGACCCTCAGCAGACCGTACCTCTGAAGTCGCTCCATTTGTTTCAGTGAGAGCTACTTATGCAAAGGAAATTGGAGGATTCTGTTCCAGGTAATGTCATGGCAAGAAAATCCCTAATGAAATTATCTTTGGAAGTGTACCACTGCAAGTCAGGTATTTTGAAATTAATCCAATGTATCATATATAATTGTGTGTGTTTTCTGAAAGCTTTTAAGTACTGAAGGCTCTGGTTTATCTGAAATTGAAAAAGCATCCAAGACTAAATTGATTGAATCTTGACTTTTGGGCACTGAGACTGAGCAGCTGCTGTAAGGACCAGATTGCTGGTTGGGTGGCATTTTCCTTTCCAACAATATTGGGAACTTTACATTTTGCTACAGATTGAAAGAAAATACCAGAAAGCATGGTGTTTGTGCAGACCAGCTGTACACACGTAAAAGCCAACAGTGCCCATTTTCTGAAGGCCCTGAAATCATCCCACCACCAGGAGCTCTAGCTGCTAAGGCTTGGGGACCACGCAGTCACTGCACTGGGGAGGGAGAGGCCCCAGGCAGTGCCACAGGGAGGTTGTAGGTGGGACCTAACCCTGGCCCAGGGAGCTGCTTCACTGAGGCCGTGGTGCTTGGTCCCCTCCCTGAATGACAGTTCGTGCTGTGCTGCTGCCTGGCCTTGGCTCGCCCCTATGAAATGGTTTTCCTTTAACTGGGAAAGTGTGGAGTTAGGATCAACCACACAAGTCTTGTGTTTGACAAATCCCACTTAGCAAGTCTACAAAGAGCAACAGGGACCACCAGGGGTAGGGCAGGCTCAGCTATAGCTCCATGCATGCCTCCCCTGTACCGACTCAAAGACTGATGCTATCTTCAACCAGAAATGGATAAGGCCCTGCAGAAACACTCCCAGCTTGCTCAGTTTCTTTGGTGGGTGTTATCTGGAAGAAATAATTCTCTGAAGAAACTTGAGATAAGTGCGTCACAGTGATGTCATATCTGCCTTAGAAGAGACTTCAGGATTTTTGCCAACCGCTGTATACACAAAACTCTATTAGAACGGTGTCCCGGGGTGTGTGTGTGTGCAGACAGGGAAGGAGGTAGGAAACAGCTGCACCGGTAAATACCAGATTTCTTTGTGCTCCTATGTATTCCAGACAGAACAGAGGCTGAGGCTGAAATAATGAAGAAACTTTGGTTTTAGTAAGAACAAGAGCCATTGCAGCAATCAGATGTAATCTGCTTTATCACCAGCAAAGCAGTTGCCAGGATTACCACATTTTTTATAGTAATTCAGTGAAAGTGTACATGGTGCTTAAAGCACACCTTGATTTTCAGTTCTGGAGTTGTATTTTAGGGACTGTAGTGATAGGACAAGGAGTAACGGATTCAAACTTAAACAGGGGAAGTTTAGACTGGATATAAGGAAGAAGTTCTTTACTGTAAGGGCAGTGAGGCACTGGAATGGGTTGTCCAAGAAGTTGTGAGTGCTCCATCCCTGGCGGCATTCAAGGCCAGGTTGGACAGACCCTTGTGTGACATGATTTAGTGTGGGGTTCCCTGCTTATGGCAGGGGGGTTGGAACTAGGTGGTCTTAACGTCCTTTCCAACCCTAACTATTCTATGATTCCATGCTGACAAGCCCATTAAGATTTGATTTGTGTGGCACTGGATCACCTTCCAGTCCAAATGGATGGGGCAGGAGCAGTGAGGGCACTTTTGGTGCCAATTACCTAGAGTATGCAGTTTGGTATTGATACTGGCTTTATATTGTCTGGGGGGAGCTGGCGTTATCTAGTCTGGCATAAAACTGGCTTGGTACAGACAGAATATATTCAAACAGATACGAACTGGAATGTTTTTTTAGCACATTCAAATCATGTGCCTGCAGCACTTTGCACCATAAAGCTGCAGTGTTTTGGTGCAGTATTCAGTGCCCTAAAATACTCTTGTGTGTTGCCTAACATAATTCCCGCTGAGAAGCTGAGCTGCAGTTACTGAAGGCTTATGCAGAACATTCAGAAGCTCTCATCCTTGTGAACAGACGGCATAGTGTGTCAGAACCACTACACAGTCAAACACAGTCCTTGCAATACCTAAATACAGCTAAGAGATGTATGTGTTTCAGCTGCTGTGTGTACCTAGTGCAGACAAACAACAGAACAATGTGGGCTGGCGGTAGTCCAGGACTATGAGATTCTGCTTGCTTGCAGATTTGCGTTGGGCTATCTACTGAAGGCAGCTAGGGCAGGGCTCACTCAGATTTCCCACCTGCTATATTTACTGGCACTCTTTGAGGGGAGACAGGTCTCTAAATTTGGTTTTCAAAGCCTTTTAAAGCCAGGTACCATCACTGGCAAGGACACTGCTGGCAGCACTGGTGGTGGCCACTGCTAGTGACAGCAGGTCCTATGACTGGCTGCAAAGTGTACACGCTTGAGGAGATTTCACAAAACACAATTTGGGAACTTCTATCACACTAACCAATGCCTTTCAAATCTCCTTATTAGAAGGCACTGGGGCTAGTCGAGTAATTGTGTGCATCAAATCCAGTTTTCCTAGACATGATGTAGCTGGTGCAGTAACGTAACAATTTTGCAGTTTGTGGATAAATGTACGTTTGTACATGTAAGTGCTGGAACATAACTCTTAATCCTGTAGGCTGGCATGAGTAAGGAGGGAAGAAGTGCCCATTGAAAAAGGATGAAGAAATAAAGTCTGCTCTGTGTTTAGTTACAGATATACAATTAAGATGCAGCAGTGAAGGCTTGCCATCTGCTGATACTTTGTTTAACAAGAAATGAAAACAAGAGGACATTTGCATCACAGTTACTGAAGGGTTAATGGATAAAATGGCAGATTAAAAGTTGGTATGATTCAGGATCGTAAGAACTGCTGCCACTTCATAACAATAATTTTGTGCATGTCTGTAACAAACACCATCACCATAAGCTGCTGCAGTGCCCCTAGAATTGCATCCTCCTACAGAGGAATTCGCTAGATGGAACTTCCCTAGATGCCACTTCTTAGATGTAAGGGAGGAAGGGCATAACAAGCTATCTGTCTGGAGCAGCTACTCCGGTATCTACAGCGGATGAGTTCCTGACAAGGAGGGGGAATATATGAACTATGCAAATTCCATAATGGCTTTTTCTGCAGCTGGGTGACAAAGCTGCTTCCCCTTTGATCCCCTTTGTCCCCTTCCCAATCTGTCCTCAGCACTGTTACAACCACTGGTACAGTGTATTTCAAGCTATTAATAGTATTTCTCTCAATATTTGCACTATAAACCACAGTACTTTTACATACATTTTGTTTTCAAAACACGACTCAATTACATTGCCATTTTTTTCATAGGAAACAGGGAAGATACAGATATCAGCACAGCTGATGGACCCTGGCAAATCTGCACTGACAGATCATTATTGGCAAGGCAAGAACAAGTTTTAGATTTTCTTTTACCACAATGTTGCCAGATGAACTAGATGTGCAAACCCTGAACTTATTTAAACATTTTCACTCTGTTCTACAAGCTGTTGAAATAAACTTCTGTCTGTCCATCTCCTACAGAACACTGCCAGGAGTGCAAGGGAAGAGGGAAAGCTGCTCACATCTGGATTCCAAAAGGTAAAATACACTCCCCTTTGGACAGTGTGGCTAATTCCCATTCCCTTAATAAGTCTTCCCTCCTTAAATGCTATGAGTCAGCATCACGGAAATGTGATTTCTTACTGATATATGTGTATAGCACCAATGGATAGAAGATTCTTGTTACAGACAGCACACAAAGCAAGAAATTAAAAATGACAAGTTTAATTTAACAGAAAGTTCAGCGTGTCTCTTTCAAATCCTTAATACATCATAGAGAGCTTTGGCTGTCTCACAGATAGCCCTCCACCGTGACTATTATCCTCTTCGCCTTCCCTTTTGAAGTTAAACTGCATTTCCTTGCCAATAAAGCTAAGCCAGCCCACCCGAGCTGTGAGACACCCGAGGCCTAGCTCATGTTTTCATTGTTATGGTGCAGTTACTGATGCATCAGACCATCCCAGGATGACACACATCCTGCCAACAAGAGTTATTCCCTGAAGGCTTGTCATAACAGATTCTTTATGCCAGCATTGCATGATTTTGCTACTGTAGTGTGTAAATCTAAACACACTTTTAAAAAACAAAAGGAGATGATTTCTGTATTATGAACAGTCATGTAGACTGGTAACAACCAAGCATGTAGAGCTGCACAAATATCCAGGATAAAGTAAAGTAATGACCTTGTGCTTCCAGAGGAACGTAGATCACTGTTGTTTATGGCTACAAGCTGGGTGTACACTTCTTTGCTGAAGGCTGAGCAGCTGTGGTTTCTCTCTTCTCTCCAGCCAAACATTAGATCAAAACTAGATCAAAATGACACATGCTCTTCTACTTTCCTTTTTCTTCTAATGTAAGAAATTAAGTTAGCCACTGTTGCCCTTGCATCAGCTACTCACATGTGAAATACTTTGTTCTGTTTCTGAACCTGAATGCTTTTAAAATACATTTAAAAGAAAAATCTTGTGCTTTTACAATCAACAGAAGCTCATGATTAGCAGATACCAAACTGGTTAGGAATGTCATATTATTCTCACATCAGAGAGGCAGGAATAACAGAAAGAGTAAGCATGTGGATTTGAAAGTAGCCTGGTCTGAGGCATTCTGGAGTTTCATGATCCCACTGGGTTGCCACAGAGGCTGGCAGGCCCTGACTATGGAAAGCTCTGCTGCATGTATCTCTTATTTGGTGGGTAAAGGATGAAGTTCTAAAAGGCAGCAGTCATTTCTGTGTTTTGCCTGAGCAAAAAAGTGGATGGTGGGCTGAGAGTTGGACCTGTCTATCCACATTTCATGTTCATTTTATGATCTCTTTTATGGTTAGAAAGATGAACTACATTAGGCTTCTCTGCATTTCAGCATGAAATTGTACCAGAGGAACAGATTAGTTTAAGATGGTAACTGCTAATGCTTCTGCCAAGCTCAAGAACCACTACTTAGACACAAAGCCAGGAGTATCTTCAAATCTAGACCCCTGCAAGCAACTAAACGCTGCCCTTTAATGACTGGTGGATTCGCTCTGTCACTTGAAAAAGGGATTGAAATGAGTACTAAAATTAAAGTAGTTTAAACACTACAGTTTCTAAATGAGTTGTAAAATAAGCTGGGGCAAGTTTGCATGAGAAACATTTGCTATTAAGAGTAAAACCATGGGACTTGAGCCAGGCCAGCTGTGCTACTGCTCCTCCTTTGCTCCTGTACCAGCGGGTGCCAGAGGCTACAGACTCTGGAGGAAGAAAACACGTTTCATTGCTTGCATTTGATTCCCTCAGGCTGACACATGGAGTGGATCTGACAGGCTCCACAGCAAGCTGTGTCTAGCCTTCTTTGGCTGGAGAGAGGATTGCTGACACACCATGCTTTGAGTTTTGGCAGGAGGCACCATCAATGTTTAAGCAAAAGAAAAGAGACTTTCGGTTACTGAGTCTTTAAAGCAGAGCTGCCTGTCATATACAAATTTAAAAGCAGCCTGAGAAAGAGGTCATGAAAAGGTCCCCATTTAGTCAGATTTAATAGACAGCTATTCACAGGCTGAAGTTCAAGTTAAAGATGTTCAAAGAAAATCTAATTTAATCAAGCTCTTCAAGAGAGCTGGGGTCCAGAGACAGAGAAGGTCAAAGATAAGGGTCTGGATAGGCAGAAAGATGTAGTGAAACTAAGAGGCAAACAATATGAAAATAAAAATATACGGGTCACAAATTACCCATTTGAAAAGATATAAACATTAAATGAATTTTCATATGTGGTTTAGCAAAAGAAGCCACATCTGTTGATTCATTTGAAGACTAGCAACAAGATCTAAACCTGGAGTATTAAAAAGGTAAAATAAAATACTTACATTTGCTTTATAGGAAATAAAGAAAGAAGATGATCAACCTCTCAAGTGTTAGAGAAATGTGAAGTGGCTTGAGCTCAAAACTATTTAAGTGTGTTATGCAGCAACACAAACTTTACGTGCCTATTTTTTTAAACAACTGGCTCTAATAAATAATATAGACCAGCTACTGAGGGATGCATCAGTTCCAGTTAAGTTGGGGTTGGTTTGGTTTTTTTGTTTGTTTGCTTGTTATTTTTTTTTTTTTCCAGAATCCTGGGAACAATCTTTTCTTTCTTTTCAAGACCATGAGTTTGTGAATGCATTGTAACTTTTTCTAGACATGGATCCATTTTTATGATTCCATTATTTATGCAGCATTCATATGAAAATACTGCTATGAAAATATATGAAAATAAATGCTTAAGCATTTTAACGTTCTTACATTACATTACCTTGAATAACTGTGTAGTCACTAATGTTTATACATTGAACTTGAAGTAGCTAGTACATATCTGAAGGGATAAAGAGCATGAGATAAACATCCTCAAAGCTCAGTGGTTGACATATTTACTGAAGTGCTTCCTCCATATAAACTATTTCTCTCTCTTGGCTGTAAGGAGAAGATTTAAAATGCAATTTATATTATTCAGTGCTTATAGAGGAATGTGAATTCCATTGTTTCAGGATAATTTATTTTGCTTTATCTTTAAAAAAGGGAAAGACATTAAGAAATCTAATAGCCTGCATTTCAGGGTGTGTGGTATCATGTTTCTGCATTGAAGAATCAAACCCATTTCTGAATCCACACAGCCCCAAACTATCTATAAATGCATTATTATAGTTTGCTTAATTGGAGAACACCCTAAGAACATGCTGAAATAATGTTTGGCCTTGTGTCCATATCAGAGGATCAATTCTGGCAAACCTGGAATCTTGATTTTGAAGGAGTTTGCCAGCTGGCTTTTCCCTTTCTGTAGCAAGTTTGAGCACTTCTTTAGCAAGCGTACTGAACTAGACCTGATTGAACTTTATGAAATAAACCATTGTAGTAATAAAACAAACTACTTTATTTGGTAGATCTAGCAGCTTTGAGTGTAATCAGCACACGAATTCTATCAAAATTATTGTCTTGATCTTGAAATTCATTATAAAGATGTATGAAACTTGGAAACACCATCAGTGCAGAATATTTTTTCCTTTTTCCCCCTGCTGCTTACACAGCAGAACATTTAACTTTGCTTGCAAGCCTTTCATTACAGATTGGTACTCTCTCCTTCATATCAGTGGTAAGAAAATGCTGCTCACCTTTTCCAAAGGATCTGACTGGACCTAAACTCTGTGTAAGTCAGTGGCACTGGCACCAAGTCATTCCTCCCATGTCTGGCAGGGTGTTATGGAAACAGAGGTGTCAAAACCCTTAATAAGTTTATGCAGCACGAGAAGCATCAGGCACCTGCAACAGGTCCTACCAAGAAGGAAGAAAGGGAGGCTCAGCAGCCATGGGCAGAAGAAACAAACAGACTGCCTACGTAATTCTGGTTTATGTATATATATTATGCACACACACACACACACACATATAGACATATAAAACCCAGTCTAGTGGAAGGTGACCCTGCCCATGGCAGGGGGGTTGGAACTAGATGAAGATTAAGGTCCCTTCCTACCCAAACCATTCTATAAATCTGTTATTGGTTTACTGCTCTTTTTTGCCACCCTCTCAGTTCTTTTTCCTTTCATATAGCAAGACAGAGTCAGGATAGAGCTTAGCAGTGGGAAGGCAGTTAAAAAAGTGAGCCCCTGGGGAAGATCTGAAGAAGGTGGATTAGGATCTGACCGCACAGCGAGGTCGGATGAGGTTGCTGAGGATTGGCAGCTGCATACCAGCCATCGCACAGGCTCCAGAGAGGTAACTAAACGTATTTTTCCTTTCTCTAAATGCTGGTTTTGTAGCAACATAGCGCTGCGACTTTGGACATGCATTCATTTTTTAACCAGGCGTTCGGTATTCCCGTGCCCTTGCGCTGCCTTAGCACTAAGCGCTCCGCGCTGCTGACACGCCAGTGGGCGCACACGACTCCCCATCGTCCTTCCCCAGACACACAATACCGGCGATGTAACACCGTTATTCTGCCACAGGTAGGGGAAAAGAGTTTTAATATAGGCAATGTGGCGGCGGCACCCGGCCAAAACAGCCCCGACAGCAGCGTTGTGAGCGCAAGCAGCAACTGCCCCTAGCCAACATGGCCCCCGAGGGCAAAGTGGAGAGGAGAAGCGGTAGCCGCCGTTAGCGCGGAACTACCCGCCCCATGCCAGGCGGCTGCGCAGGCGCTCCATGAGGGGAAGCTAGGCAAGGGGAGGAGAGGGAAGGCGTGGCAGGCTGAGGCGGGCTGGCCGAGGCCGGCGGGTTTAGCAGGGGAACGGCGGTGTTGAAGGCTGTGGTCTGCCAGCCCCTCGCTCCGCCATGCCCGTCCGCTTCAGGGTGAGGCGAGGGGAGGCGGGGCGGGGCTGCGGGGTGTGTGTGCCCATGTCTGTGTATCTGAGTGCGCGTCCCGGCGGGCCGGGCCCCGGGCCAGGGGAGTAGCGATCCCGGTGGGCCTCTGCGGCCGGTAGGAGGAGGGAGGGGGTGCAGCCGTTTCTAGGGTGCCACTGGCGAGGCGGAAAAGGGGAGACCTTTGAGCTAAGGAGCTAATAAAGGCAGAAACCGTTCAGTCGTGTCGGTGACAGCGGGTTCTGGCTGTGTTTGTTCCTGAAACTTTATTCACTTAAAGAAGTGAACAAGTTTTCTGCGTACTTTTTGTGCATAAAGTTATTCCGCGCTTTTTCTCCATAGCAGTCAAGTAGGTTTTGGTCTCTGAGGGAGGGTAAAGAGGGCTGTTTGCACATGCAGAGTTGAATCCTGCTGTGGCCTTGTTGATGTTTTTCCCCTTGAAGATCGGTTGCCAACAGACGCCGGGAAGGAGGATGTGCAGAGATCACTTGACAGACACCTCTCTGTTTGCTGCAGGGGTTGAGTGAATATAAGAGAAACTTCAGATGGAAAACCCCAGAGTTTTGTAGTCCGTCCGAGCAGCAGAAATCCTTGTGGGCAGGACTTCGGTCAGATCAGTTTGGTAAGCAAGTGCTCTGGAAAGCTGCCCCATTGCTTGCAAATCCGAGCTGGCTCTGATAGGATGAGGCAGGGCTGCAAGCTTAGAAAGGTTTGCTGTGATTGAGTACATGGCCACAATGAGCTGGTAATGTTTGCAATTTGTGCACTTTATACAGTAAAAAATATATTCCTGGACATCATTTAGAGCATGTCTTTAGATGCCATATTATTTCTACCTTTTAATGTTAGTGTTACTTTTTAAAACCTGAAAAATATGTGGTTCCTAACATGCAGCATAAGCCAGGTCTCAAACACATACAAACTGATTTAACTGCTTACTCACAACATTTTTGGTGTGCTTACTGCTTAAGTAATGTGGCGTATATAAAGGTTTGTTTCAGTTAGATGCATTTTTATTTCATATTAACAGACTTAATAGTGGTTTAGCTACTTCTGGTAATATAAGATGAAAAGATTAATATCTTGTGTTGAATTTAAATTCAGTATCCTGTATTGAGCCAGTTGGGAAACTGTATTGAGTTTTTATATGTAGCTTGAACACAGTGTCATTGAAATAGACTAGATTTGAATTCTTGCTGGTGTCTGAGAATTGTTGGCATTGGAAGTTTCTGGCAAGAAGCTGAGTTTTGAGATGCAAAGATTAAGTTGACATAACACAAAGTAATAAGAGCTACAGCAGTAAATTGCAGTGCAAAGCTGGGTGGAGAAAGATGAATCAGGTATCAGAATGGGGCTTCGCAGCCCTTGCATACCAACAGTTGTAAGAACTGTGGTTAGAGGTAGACAAATGTGCCAGATTTTCCAAATGAAGGAGAGAAAACAGATGTAGAACCCTTCATAAATATTTGTTGTGAAGAAAAAAATGGTTCTCTGAAAGTAAGTGAATCTGAAGGGGGCCTATAGGGATGCTGAAGAGGGACTTTTCATTAGGGACTATAGTGACAGGACAAGGGGTAACGGGTTCAGACTTCAACAGGGGAGGTTTAGATTGGATATAAAGAAGACATTCTTTCCTCTTAGGTTGGTGAGATGCTGGAATGGGTTGCCCAGGGAGGTTGTGAGTGCTTCATCCCTGGCGGTATTCAAGGCCAGGTTGGATGAAGCCTTGGGTGGCACGGTCTAGTGTGAGGTGTCCCTGCTTATGGCAGGGGGTTGGAACTAGATGATCTTAAGGTCCTTTCCAAACCTAACTATTCTATGATTCTATGAAGCTTGTATGCAGTGTTAACTCATACAGGGTGTGTAGAAGGAGACACTGGGTTACCTGTGGAGCATGGAAACAGTAAGTAAAATTCTGTATGTAAGAGGAGACTGACTTGGGCAAAGTTGCTACAAAGTAAAATTTTTATGAAAACTAACAGGGACAACTAACTGAAACAACAGCATCAACAAAAAGATGAGCATTGAATGGAAAAGGTTGTGGTGCTGTAATACAGGAGTTAGGGGTTGTAGACATTATTGTGGCAGGAAAATACAGGGTTGGGAAGTAGAAGACAAAATGGCATCTGGATTCAAAGTCCTGTAGGGAGTTGAGGAGTAGGAGTAAGCTGGAGGGTGATGACAAGTGCAGTAAAAAATAGGAATTATTGCAGTAGCACTTTTGCAATCTAGTGCAACTGCACTACATAGTCTGTGTAATTGAGAGTCCAGTATATTCATTCCTACAATATAAATGTTCCAAATTACAGCCTGGTAATTAAGAACTGGGAGTAAGGTTTGTTTTCAGTTAAGATGATAGACATTTTAATAAATAATTTAATCTTCCCAATTAATATGCTTTCTATGCATTGCTGCTTTTTTCCATTACTGCAAAATACATATTTTTTTAATTTTGCTTTCTCTAGCATGTGGGTCTGCCTACAGGTACCTGTATAATTTCTACAACTTAGCAACATTAAACATACTAGCTTCTTTTCCAAATTGTAATCAGTGCTTCTTTACCAGTCAAACTAAACTGCAAATTTTGCAAGACTTGCAATAGTCATGTGTTAGAAATACAGAAGTTTTACCTCCTCATGTTGTAGCAGTCTTTTTGTGCTTGGTGTAGTTTTCCTACATCTTTGTGTTCATTTTGACTCCCACCTTTTTTCTGGCCTTTTAACCACCTACATCTTCAGATGTCACTCTTGCCACTTCATAGGGGTTGCAGATTGCCATTGATAGTTCACTTGCAGTTATTCCAGTTGAAACACATAGTTGGCAGTTTTAAGGGTGACTTGGACCATCACCCCAAGAAGTTAACAGCTGCAGGTACTCTGACTTCCTCCCTGATACTTTTCCAGAGTTTTTCCCCTGGAATTGTTTCCTACTACTTGTATGTGTAGGTAGACATCCAAACATCCTGCATACCTTTCACCATTGTTTGTTCTCTTTTTTTCTATGTACATTTTCATGAGATAGAAGTTTCTAGCCTAGAACGTGTTTCATTAGTCGGTTAGCGTCCTTCGCTTGTTTTTCTGCCACAGCTGAGCACTTTACAGTTGAAATATGATTTCCCACTTTAAATGCTTTCAGTCATTCAATCCTGTTCTTAAAATGGTGGGGTAATTTTATTTTTGTATATGTTTGCCAAGGCTAGCAGTTCTTTAAAATAACTTGATAGCTGGTTTTGTCACAGTCTTTTTACAATTTTGATGTTATTTTGGTGTTCATACTGTAAAAAGTCACCAGCTATCTGAGACAGTTTAAAATCAGAGTTGTATTACATGGATAAGGATCTGTCAGTCTCCTGTCACAGTCATCAAGAACTTCTTCAGAGATATTGTGCATATGTAATGAGAAATGTTTCTGGCATACTCTTAGCATTGCAGATTGGTTATTCTATATCTGTGTTAACCACATTCTTTTACTGGCTGTGTTAGTGTTATTGTTATTCAACTCCTAGAATCAATTTGCAAAAGGTTGTCCTATGGCCATACTTGCTTTTTAGGGTTTTATCCAGTATGTTCCTTGAGCACCATGTTCCTGCCTCTCTTTAGTGGAAAGGAAAGATGTTCACAAGTAGGAAGAGATAGAATTTCACAGCTGTATCCGTAAGTTATAGGCTGTCATTGTTCAAGGATAATAAAATAGTTTTTTTCTAATAAGTTGTATGATAAACTTATCACTCTTATTTCAAGAATAAACTAGGTCTTCAATAGAATGTTTTTATTAAACCTAATATGCCTTTTTCAGGAATCACAAGAGAACCAAACTTCATTTCCAAGAGAAGGGTACCTTACCATAATCCACAGATTTCAAAGTACTTTGAATGGACAGCAGATTGTGATTTGAATGACCCACTTGAAACTGAAGCTCTTAGGACTGCAGAGTTGCACGCAGGCCACAGCAACAATATGAATGGGGAAAATACTGAAACGCCAAAAGGACCCAGACTCCCCTCAGAAGTTCAGTCACATTCAGTAGATTTGAGAGGTGAAACAGCTCTTGCCCTTGCAGAAAATAACATGGAGAAATCACCGTCTGCAACTCCACCAAATCAAAATGAAGCATTTTCATCTCCAAAAAAGGAATTAGAAAAAATGGGTAATGGGGTAAGGGAAGATTTAAAGTTTTTTTTTTTAATTGGCCAGTTTAGAAATTATTAATCTGATACTTGAAATAATTTAATGCACATATGTCAGCCTTCTAACTCTCTCCTTAGTTCTGTTTTGATACTCTACATTGCAGCTTTGTTGTTGGGAGAACAGTACTTAAGAAACCAAATTTTGGTTTCACTTAGGTCAATAGGAATTTGCCCTTCGTGTGCCATAAATATTGATTTCACTTAAACAACATTTTAGCCAATTCTGTATTGTTGGGATTGTTTGCTATAATGAGAAAATGTACTTTGCATTCATTTAATTCATACAACCAAACCCCAAACTGTTGGTTTGAAAGGGTGCATTGAAAGATACCTGGCTTGCCAGACATTGCAGGAAAGGGAACCACCAGTGGGTTTTTTTTCTTTGTTGTCAGCTTCACAGAGTCCTTCAGAGGAAAGCAGGCATGAATATTCCATGTTCATATACTTTCCCCAGAAATTCTGAATATCAAAGCCAGTTTGTTTGGAAGAGCCCTCATGAAAAGTCACCGATACTTGCAGCTGAACAGGTAACTTTAAAGAATCCAAAAAAGCAAATGAATACTTTCTTTTATGTATCAGCAAAGTTGCTTACCTTCCAAGATTTCCTTTCTTCCACTTATGTCAGGGGAATGACAAACGTGAATGTTGTTACATGATTTTTTTTTTCCCCTCCTTAATATACAAAAGTACAGTATAATTAGATTTGTTTTCCTATTATTCTTTATTGTAGTCAGGTCTAGTTATTCATTCTCCTTATGTCTGGTTGTATTCCGTCCTTTATAACAGGACCATTTTCTTTTTTTTGCATTAATTTACCTTAGGAGCTCTAAGATCCTACTCAATGTTACCCTTCACTTTTTACCGTTTTTATGTTAGGTAGTCTATAGCTAATAACAGAGGCATGTTCAGGTGTTCTGTGTTGCAACAACATGTCTTACCACTGAAATAATTCAGGTTTCACTATTTATTCTTATGGTCTTTTATGGGTTATCACAGTTTCTTATTCAGTCTCTATCTCTGTGCCTATATACTTCTGAGCCCTAAAGTGCATCTCTAGTGTTTTTTTTCTTTCGTAAGAACCACTTACATTTAAAAGAGGATTCTTTTGATTTTATGGCACTTTAATATATATCATGAATTTTTGAACTTTGTAGGATTGGAAATGCTGCTATTTCTAATCAGACCACAAAGAATAACTCTGGTTGTGAGACTCTTTTGTGTTTTCAATTCACTGTTACTGGGATCAGGACTTAGGAGAGTTGGCCTGTCTTTTGGTCATTTTACAGAATAAAATATGCATTTCTGCTTTTATTTTGTCTTTTGTTTCTTCACTAGGAGCATATACATTGGTGGGATTACTACAGATGGTGTGCTTTCTTACACATTTCATTATTGATGCTTGTGAAAATTGTGCTGTTTCAGAAGAAAGACTACAATCTAAAAGAGCAAACTTTTTTCACAGCTTATAAAAATTAAAAGCTGTAAGAGTACGTCTGTAGGCACTGTAAATCATAGGATAAATAAAATGTATAAATGTTTGGAGGTTCTAAATTTAAGATTAGAATTTAATGATAAAAATTATACGTATTAACAAGCTGATATTTGTTAGATTTTTGTTGATATAATGGAGAATATATCTGAATACTAAATAATGGAAATACCTTTCCCTTGAAGAGATTCTGTGTAAATATCAAAGTTACCCAAGTTAGGTTATAAGTCTGACCTAAAGTCTCATAGCAAAGCTGGGGAAAGCATATGCTTGTGACATATGGCATGGCCTTTTAATTCAGCAGCCCATGATAAGATGATACCTGACCACATATTAGGCAAATTCTCTACCTTGTTTTATAATACAGTATTGATTGGAAAACAGTGGGTAGCTCAAATAACCCAAGCCTAAAGCATCCAATTCTAAAACACAGAACAGTTGCCTACTTATGGACTGCACATGTGCTGAGGACTCATGGGAAAGTTCAATGGCATATGCTTGAAAAAATATGATCCTACATGAAACTGCTAAGGTGAACGGTCTTCCCAAATGAACAAAAAGTCTGTTGGTGAACTTCAGTAAGAACAATGTTTTACCATAGATAGGCTTAACTGTGTCTGACTTGATCACTTTTTAATGTGTTTTTATCAAATGTAGTTTGTTTTCAGTTTGTCCTAGAAGTTAATTAGTCTGATACGGTATATGCAGAAACATGATATATTTGTGCACAACTGTCTCTCTGCTCATATGTGAGTGTATTTGCATGAATTGGTTAACTGATTTTGAAAATTTAGCCTTAAGGTAAGCAAATCACACCTTTGTTTGTTTTCTTCCCTCCCAAGGTTATTTGCAACACAGGTAAAACTCCTGCAATTACTTCTGAAACTGCATGTGAGAGAAATTTCAAAAGGTCTCCTCCTGTTAATGGTCCACAAGAGAGAGGTGGTTCAGAAGAGAAAGAATTTCCAGTTTGTGAACAAGTAAATATTTCCCTAAAAGGAAGGCGTTAGTAAACTTCTGTCATTTTGATTTGTTCTTTTCTAGAATGCAGGGGTGAGCTTATGTTGAATTTTTTAGTTACATTTTAGAGCTCGACTCTAGTGGTTTCACTATAAAAGACTAAAAACAATAACCCTCTGCAGCTGTTTGCTCTTGTGGGGTTTCTGTAGTCGGTTCTGCAATTTCTGTAGTGCATTTTTTGAGTTTATAGTGACATTTTCAGTGTGTTTTTCCTGGCACCCTAATTTATGAGCTTTCAAGTGTTTTTTGTTTTTTTTTTTTTTTTTTTTTTTTTTTTTTA
>NDXB01017492.1:0-27034 GCA_002631895.1 Agapornis roseicollis | reverse complement strand
GTTTTTGGTTGTTTTTTTTTTTTTTTTTTTTTTTTTTTTTTTTATTTAAACTTGCGTTTTGGTCATTAGAACAGGTTCTGAAATGTAAATCTCTGATTTGTACTCTTATTGGTACCAGTTTAGTCTCTTGGTATGCAGGAGGGCTGGATTGGGGAGTCTGGAATTTTTTGGATCTCATAAACCAGACACAGCGTGAATAAAACCCAAATATTTTGATGTATGAAAGATGCCACAGTTAGAACGGATTTTCAGCCAATAGTTGTAACCCTTCCTCTACATTTCTTCAAATTACGATTCATTTCCCTTTGCCTTGATAAGTTGAAAGGTAGAAAGGTAATTAATTGTATTCAGCACAAGGCTATAACAGGACCTTGTGTAGCCTATGTAGGCTTTGTTACTCAGTTCAAAACATTAAAATATATTTTATGGAAGTAATATGGTTGTGTGAGGCCTTGCATTTCCTTGTCTTGCTGTTGGTTTAGGTAGACTTGAGTGAGATTTTAGGAATGATGGGTCTGGCTGTTTTACCAGATTCAAAGATAAAGATGATTGTTGACTTGGAGGCTTCATAAATTAAAATTGAGACCTGCCTAGTGCTTTAAATCTCATCTGGGAATAAGGAATTTTATTTCTCCTTTTACCTCTTTTAGAAGACGACCTGAGGCTTTCAGGAAGCATTTCTTTGCTTTTAATACTGGATATTCAGGTTATGTTTTCCCAAGTGAGCTAATAAAGGGAAGGAAGAGAATACATGAGAAGGGAATTTTGATGGGAGTGTCTAAAACACTTTTTGTTTATACTGATGACTGTATTCTGGTCTTGGAAAAGTTTTTGATAATTTTGGTGGGATTTTCTCTTTATTTGTTGTTGGCTTTTTGGTTTTTGGTTTTACGTTATTAAGCTAAGAGGTTTGGTGTTCCGCCTTTTTTTTTTATTTTATTGCAAATTCCAGAAATACACATGTTAAGGCTTACACAGCTCAGGTGAGAATACACAGGTATTGTGTTATTTTATTTATGTCTTTTGTGTTAAATTCATTTTGTAAAGTGTACAGAGCGGATCATCTAACTAACTGAATGTTTCAGTCAGGATCTTGGCTTTGGTATTTTGCTAGTATATGTTTGCATTAACAAAGGAATGCAGTATTCTTGGTTGTATTAAGTGCACTAAGCAGCTAACTAAAAATGTACTTTTTGTGAAAGCTTAATGTCAAAAGAAGTACAGGGGGATTCATACTGATAGCTAATGTGGTATTTTTAAAATTATCTTTGCCTTAGAGTAAGAGGGAAGAACCGTTTCAAAAGCCAGCAGAAGATGCAGCAAAACAAGGGAAATCAGAACAGAAACATCCTAAACAAAAAAATAAGCAACATATCAATCCAAAGCCCCTCTCTTTACATACAAGTCGTGGGTATGTATAAAATAGGAAAACTTAGCCTAGTGACTAGGTGTACAGGAGCCTAGTATTTTGAATAATGGACGAAATGCTGCAGTTGCAGGAGCAAATGCCCCCTTGCAGTGCTGGGATTGAGTTTCATGTGGGTACATCCAAACCTGTTCTTAATTTCCATCCCCTTCTCTGTGAAGTGGAAGTGGAAGCTTTCTAATCATACTCATTTAGTTGAACCTTCTGATGCAGTAATATTACTATTAATACATTTAACATGAATGACATTAAATTGTTGCAGTACAGCTAAACTTTCAGTGAGTGCTTTGGAAGTTGTATTCACCCTTTAAACTGCTCTCCTGTGCTTGCTTCATGCCTTAAAACTGTGATGATTGTACTTGATGTCTGCTTTTTCTAGTCTGTATCACTGTCTGTCCTGGAGTAACACAAGCAAACACATGAGGTAAAGGGAAGTAGAGAAATCGGTCGCATTTAGGGTAATCTGACAAACATGGAAATGAAATTATATGTTACTGAGCGCTATCAAAGCATCTTTTTCTTTTGCCACATTCCTACATTGCAGGAACTGAACTCATTTCCATTTTTCCACACATCTGAGATACACCAAGAGAAATAAAAGCCCAAAATGGATGCAGATTTTAAAATGCATAAATTAATTAATCTCTTCTACCTTTGTGCTTTGTCCCAGTGATAGCTTTCATTCACTTTCTGTTAGATTTTAGGCATTAGTTTAAAGATGGGAGAGGAGACTTACCTAGGTCTGAATGCCGTTGGATATTGGGAGATAATTACAAGATGATCACTCAGAATCCTGTCAAAATTTCTCCGTGAAAATTTTCATAAAATTTCTTCATGAAAAAGTGGGTGGAGATAGTATGGTTAAAACCTGCCACTGTGAGTTTCATAGCTTTTGATGTAGTAGGTAATAGTCAATTTTGCAGTGAGTAGTGTGTAAAGTTCTTGATATTTTGCTATGGCTTCTTTTCATTTGAGGACAAATTTCTGCCTCTTACACCTTCGCTGTGGTAGCACAAGACAAGTTTCCAAAACATTCACTGGGCAGATAGCTGTCAAAATGTACAAGTTCTCAATATGCAGACAGGACTGTCACTTCTTACGCAAGCTGCATTGTGTGGCCTGATTTTGCAGCAGAGTGACTGGCATCAAGACGCAGCAGTGATGTGTTTTTGAGCTAATTCATTAGTTCTGCAACCAAAACTGAAGGAATTCTGTCAGTTTCAAAGAAAGGGACGTATTGAAAGAAATTTTGAACATAAAATGTTTGGGTATTTTTTTCATCAGTATATTTCTTTTTATAAGGTGCATTTTACTCTCTGAATTTGGGCTTTTATGATCCATTTCTGAAGAAGGACTGAGAAAGAGGGTTTTTTTTCCTCTCAGTGCTGAATATATTAAAGTTAGTAATGTTTTAAAGCAAGATTAAAAACAAAAATCTCTTCAGATTTAAGCTGATAAATTCTCAGTTCAATGCTTAAAGACTGGAAGTATTGCTTATTGCCTGCTATAGGTTAGATGATGTTAATTTTTCTTTGTATGTGTGTGGCAGAAAGGAAAATGGATCCATCTTTTCAAGTACCGAGGCCTTCTGTAAATCAAAGCCAATAGGACATGGATAAATTATACTGACCGTTGTTCTGGTAGTCAGATGTTTCTCGCCCCAACAGTTCACTCCACCCATATGCAGAATGCCTTTAGAGTGGAGCTCATAGACAGAAATGTCTCAGTCACATTAGTACCAAACCAGGCATTTTTACTTAAATGCACTATCATCAGTGACTTAAACCAAGATGCTGCACTTTGCCTTCAAGTAATTGAGGCTTATGTGTGTATTGTATTGTGCTCATTTGGCTGTCAGGGCAAAAACTTCTGACAGAAGGGCTGTGAGTAAAAAAACCAGGAGGAATAGCTACTTTGAAGAGCCACCAACTGCAAAAGAGACTTTTTCTCACTTTCCTAGTTGTGTTGTTATGGATGAGTTGTGTTTTTTCACATCTTACCCCTGGCATTTAAGTGCAAGTATACTTATGATTGTTGATATAACTTGAAAAGTGTTCTTAAAGAGTATTCTGGATATCAAGCTTTATTCTTTCTGTCATTTTTATCTCTTCTTGTTGATTTCTTAGGAAGATGAACACTGAATATAGGGCAAAATTTCTGTCTCCAGCCCAGTATTTCTACAAAGATGGAGCATGGTCTCGTATTAGAAGTAAATTTCCCAACCAGGTGAGTATTCTTAAAACACCTGAAGCCTGAGTATGATTTATATTTTAATTTATAGATGCAAAAGTCTTTGAATTGTGATGTTTATAAGATACAGTTTTGAGATTATAATACTCCCAAAGGTGAGTATACAAAGGCAGTTAGGTTCTGTCAGGTCAGTATAATATATAGTAGGAAAAAGAGGAGATGCTCTGACTTAAAGAATATATAAATGTGACATCTAAAGTGAGGGAGGAGTTTTGTTTCCCTTACAATCAGAGTCATTCAGAGCAGAGTATTGGAGCAGATAACATCAGCATTGATGTTGAGCCAGATTTTAACAAGCAGAATTTTTCAAATTGTAGAATTGGATGATAAGTGATTCCAAGGGAATAAAAGGAAAATGCCACCATATGTATCAGCCTAGGTCAGGTTGATAGTCATGCTCAGTTTGTTAGCTTGCCATGCTGAATCCATTCAAAGCAGTCAGCTGAATTCAGTCCTACACAATATCAGGTTGAGAATTTCTCTTGCAAACTTCAGCCAATAGAAGTATTTTCTTGTAGATTGTTCCGTAACTGTGATCAGTGTTATGTAAGAACTCCCTTGACAGAACTCTGAAAATGCTGATTGGCTTCAGTACCGTAGGATTTCTTAGCAGTGTTACTGCACATGATTTCCTAAAAAAATCAGTACTGTTAGCAGCATGCTAAGAAACTGCTAGAGCTAGTTGTGCAACTGTTAGTTTTCACTGAATTGATTTAGGCTTCTCCCAGCTTATGGAGCCTTTGTGAGATGCTGTGCTACTGCCTGAAAGCATGAGTTTCCTTGTCAGCTGGGACCAAGCTGGTGTGTAAGGTAGAACTGGAGCAGATGGCTCTGTGATGTCGGGCTTTGAGATTGAAAATAACATTCTCTGACAATTTCAGGAGTAATATAGCATTCAGTTCTGTGTTTCTCACTGCACTTAATTTAGCAAGTAGTTTTTAGGCAAAAAGAAATGTATATTTAATACATGAAAAATACGCGGTGCAAAATGGGTCTCAAGACTATAGTGTAGTATGCAATGATTCATAGTCAGATTTTGTGTATGCATGCATAAGGTAATCTGTTATGTGAAAACAGCCTCAAGATGATGTAGGAGGACTGAAAACAAGTGACATTTTTATTTTTTTATATGTATTGCTATATGTTTTGGGTTTGCTGCAACTAAGGCTGTAGAATATTCTGAACTATTGTATGCAGCCTGAGAAAGTGGTATGCAGTGTATTTCTGTAGAAGGTTATGTCATTTTTCTGGTATGTATGGCTTTAATTTGGAGACTGGCTGCTGTATCAGTAACATTCAAAATGGTTAGGACTTACGAGAATTTCTCCTGTCTGTTAGACTTGAAGTCCCATGCCTGTGAGCATATGTCATGGTTTAACCCCAGTCAGCAGGCAGCCCCACACAGCCACTCCCTTACTCCCTGTGTCAGGATGGTGGAGAGGATGGGAAGGATAAAAGTGAGAAACTCCTGGGTTGAGATCAGACAGTTCAGTAGGTAAAGCAAAAGCTTTTTGTGCAAGCAAAGCAAACCAGGGAATTCATTCACTACTTCCCATGGGCAAGCACGTATTCGGCCATCTGCAGGAGAGTCGGGCTCTATCACACCTAGTGGTTACTTGGGAAGATGAGCACTGTCACTCCAAATGTCCCCTGCTTCTTCCCCCAACTTTATATGCTGGGCATGATGTCATATGGTGCGGAATGGCTCTTGGGTCAGTTGGGGTCAGCTGTCCTGGCTGTGTCCCCTCTCAGCTTCTTGTGCACCCTCATCCTGCTCACTGGTGGGGTAGGATGAGAAGTAGAAAAGGCCTTGACTCTGTGAGCACTGCTCAGCAATAGGGAAAACATTCCTGTGTTATTAACACTGTTTCCAGCACAAGTCTGAAACATAGCACCATAGGAGCTACTATAAGGAATTTTACCTTATCTCAGCCAAAATCGGTACAGCTTATCAAACTATTTTTGCTAGTAGATAAAGAATAGTATTTAGCTTGTGTAAATGTGTTACTGTGTGGGATTTTTTTTCTTTATGGAGTTTTTTGAATTTGCTGTTGTCTTGTTAATATTTTCATATGTATGATTGATGGTTATAGTTCTCAATAAGAAGCTTTCTGTGGGAGTAGTGAAAGCAAGGAGCAAGGTTAAAGCTTGGAATTTTCTGGTCTTCAGGAGAAGTTGGAAGAAAACCAGTGTTGCTTCTTAAAACCTCTAATACAAGAATAAAAATCCTGATAGACCCAATTCTTGGCCAGGCTTTTTTTTTTTTGTTTGCAGCTTCCATCAATACTTTTGTTCTAAGAACTACAAGATGGCGTCAAGTATGGCTAAAATAGTGGGTCTGAATAAAATACTTCATTCACAGTTGAAACATAAGAAAGAATCCAGCCAGTTAGGAAATATGTTATCATCAGATTAATAAAAGTCTGCATAACTTGAAAAAAAGTGTCAAGTGCATCAGTTTTATTATAAAGCAACAAAAGTACTTTGGCCATTTGTGGTATAGGCTGCCCAACAGTCCTTTTGGTTTCTACATGATTCCATACCTGTTCCCATACTAGAGCACTGACATGAAATGTTCCTCAAAGCTGTATCTAACCTCAACATTTGGTGGGTTCTTGACACTCTCCCCTGCTAAAGGAGCCTACAGAACAACTCTCACTTGATGTAAGTGGTTATTAGATGATAAGCTCTGACTGATCCAGTCCGGTTGCTCCCTTAGTTGGGACTGCACTTGGGTAACTTTGAGTCCAAAGCAAACTTTCTTAAGTTCTGATTCCAAACAGGCAAATCATAGAAGGGTTTGGGTTGGGTGGGGCTTTAAGGGTTATCCAGTTACAACCCCCCTGCCACAGACAGGGACACATTTCACTAGACCAGGTTGCTCAGAGCCCTGTCCAGCCTAGCCTTGAACACTGCCAGGGCAGCCACAGCTTCGCTGGGCAACCTGTGCCAGTGTCTCACCACCCTCACAGTGAAGAATTTCTAATATGTCACTTAAATCTTCCCTTAAAGCCATACGCCCTTGTCTTGTCCCTGTGTGACCTTGTAAAAAGTCCCTCTCTGGATTACTCTGCAAGTCCTGAAAGGCTGCTAGAAGGTACCTGGAGCCTTGTCTTCTCCAGGCTGAGCTACCACTTTCCTACCACTCTTCATAGGAGAGGTGCACCAGCCCTCTGATCTTCTTCATGGCCCTCGTCTGGACTTGCTCCAGCAGGTCTATAATAATACCGATTATTACCATACCATAATAGAATCCTGGTATGACCTTAGCCATAGCTATTACTCCTGAACTGCTACTCTATAATATATTATTAAGGGCTGCTTTCCAGCAGTTGAATGAAGAAATCACTTTAAGTTATGGTTTTGAAAAATTAATGTGGGCAATTCATAATCACAGTAGGGGGCTCTGGGGCCTGTGTCCTTCTGAGATAATGCTGCCCCTGAGTCACTGAAGGAGGTGGTTGTCCTTTGTACCTGTTCACACTTCACTGGAGACATAGTATTCTTCCCCTCCCTGCAGTGTCCTGTTGCTCTGGATTTATATTCCTTCTGTTGTGGCTATCATAATTAATTTTTTATTCTTCTACTTCAAGTAAATAATCCAGTAAATCACTTGCACCTTAAACTTTAAATTCGCCTCTTAAAGTGGCAAGCATATATTTTTAATGGGCTGTTTTTTGGAAGCTTCTCAGGTTGAGTTATGGGATGTTAGCTGATGTGGGCTACGTGGATTTTGGTCTGCTGTATCCAGTTTCTTTTAATGTGTTTAGCGGAACTTGGCCCAACTGTTCCTTGCAGAGGAAGTGTCAGTACTACTTCCCTGCTCTTTGATAAAATGCTTCCTGTGAACCATTTTTTAGTGAGCCAGAATTCACACGGTATCACAAAGTTATTTTTAATAATTTAAACATAACAGTTTTGTTGCTTTTTCTTCCTTCACTTTGTGTTTGGGTGAAGGACAGAAGACAGTGTGAGTGTTTAAGTAGTTTTAACCATAAAAAAAAATTGTGTATAATTAGGAATATAATGTCTGGAGAGCTTCACTTTTATTTTTTTTAAGACTAAACCTGACATCTGAAGAGTTTTGTGTCTCATTCTTAGTTACGGATAGTCTAAAAGTGAAATTTTGATATTATGTCTTAGATAAAATAGCACTGAGAATTCTCATCAGCTCCTTGCTGGTGAGCTAAAATTAATGTAGCTAGAGACAGTAGCAATGTTCACAGCATAGAAACTTAGTATTACACATGCACATAGATCTGTTGACTTGAAATAATCATAAACTAGTGGTGAATGTATTTTTATGTGTTAATGCTTGGAAATCTAGATGAATTTCTTCCAGGTTGGCAAAAACTGGTGAAACGCCAGTACTGGATGTACTTGTATAACAGCTTTTTACTGAATCTCAGGGAGGCAGCATAGAGCTATGGTGATAGGTTTTTAGTATTTTATTTCTTACTTAGATAGAAGTAAAGTTACAAGAATGGTAACAACAATGCAGTGTTGAGAGAAAAATAAGAAATTTTGAAATTATTCTGTATTCTTCTCTTTAGGCTTCTCAAAACACCCTAAATTCCATGTGGTATATGGAGGTTGGTTGCATCCATGTTCCTGTTTTGATATTTGGAGCACTGTGGCTGAGTGCTGATGGGAAAACTAGAATCCAGCACAAAACTTCCTTATAGTGGCTGCATAACTTTTTGTGCTCTTTGAATGAATGATTGACGATTTTGCTTTGGCAACATAGCTCCAACACGCTTACTAAATACACCCTTTTGTTGTGTTTGCTTTCTCTTTGTTGCATTTACTGCAGCATGTGATGTTTGTACTGTGAATGGCTCTGTATTATAAGTAATTTGCTTTTCTCCTATAGCTGCTATTAGGTAGTGCAAATATTTTGTAGTAGCCTGTTGGTGAACTTTAAACAAACATGCAACTTCTGAAACATCATTGTGTAGGTGAAAGAACTTCGAGAAAGAGCGAAGGTGTACAGGCAACGAGTAGAGGGAACTCACTTCTCCCGAGACCATCTCAATCAGATCCTGTCTGATAATAACAGTCTTTGGGATGTGTCCTCAAATTCCAGTTCAGAAGAAGGCATCAGCAACAACATCAGAGCACTAGATCTTGCTGGGTAAGGTTGTTATTCCTGCCTATTATAGTGTAGTTTTGAAATGGAGCAAAATGATGAATATCAGCTTAGCATAGCTGAGAGATCTTGGATGTTTGACTGGAGTCAAGATATGATAGGGCAGGGTGCTCAGTAATCTCATCTAGGCCCCCTTTCCCCAGAGGTTGGACCAGATGGTGTTAAGAGGACCCTTCCAACCTGGCTGTTCTACAATTCTGTGATCTGTAAATTCTCTAGAACAGATGCAAGCATTTACCTTTTCATAGATACATCAGTCAATACGTGCTCAAATGGAAAATGGAGTACAGCTCAGGCTTCTGAAAAGAGAGAAGGTTGCTCCTTTATAATTCTCCACAAATGCATGTTTAGTGTGGCAACCATAGTCTGTCTCATCAAGTCCAGAGGAATTTCATACTGAGTCATATTGAAGTAATACTATTCTTTTCACTGGAATGGTGTAAAATATGTTTTGCCTATTGAGATGTTACCAGTGTTCTTGTCACGATTAATTAATCTTGTGGTTGAGTTTTAGACTCTGTTTAGTTCCAAGATGAAGGTTAAGGAACCAAAATGGTGTACATTCATTTTCCTTTGAAGGCCATCAGAATTGGCCAGTACTGCTAGGAAAATTCAGAATTGGTATTTTAGTAAAATGTACAGACTATTGTTGAAGAAGGAGGACAAGAAAAAGCCATTTTTGTCTTATTTGAGATCTGATATTTAAAACTATTCCTTGGATGCCTGTGTCTGTAGACCACTTACACTGCCATATATAGACTATTTGTCTTCTATGTGAGAAATCTACCCGTTTGCATGCCCTAATAAGGGTTGGGGGATTACATGTGAAAGGGTATTTATTACACAATGTGTGATACTGCGTATGGTGTATTTTTTTTGTTTATCGGTTTGGTTTTTTTGCCTGTGAAATGCGGGTCCTCTTACTGATCTCGTTTCTGTGCACTGGGTTAATTTGCACTGATTTCTGTAAGCAGTTGAGAATTTAGCTTTCAAAAGGTTGTGCCTAGAGAGGACTCTTCTAAACTATTGGCCTTTCAAAATTACGCTATCAGATGTCCCTTTATACTGAACTTTTTTTTCTTTTTTTGAGCACTTCTGATAATCTAACTTCTTGTTTAAATTGGAAATAGAGCCCTAATTTTACATTACATTTTTTGAAATGATAATCCAGAAAGAATTTTCACAGAATCTAGTTTGAAAATGGATTGTGCTTAAACATCAGTTAGAACTTCAGTGAAAATTTAACCATTCATCATGTCAGCTGTACTACTTTTTAATATCTGAGGTATACTTTTGACAGAAAGGTTGAACTGGATAAATGTGTTCTACATATGCATGTGTATATCATGCAAATAGACATGTGTATATGAAACACTGTGTTCTTTGTTACCTAGAGTTTCTGAAAAGGAGACTTCACCAAGCCCACAAATGCAGCAGCAGCCTGACTCAAGGAAACAGCCACATCAGGACAGCACTGAGACAAAAGATGTGTCAGATGCTTTAACTGTTCCGGTCAAAAGGCGTTTAGTTTGGGGTGAGCAAGAAGGTACTGAAGAAAGGGAGAATCAGCAATCAGCAGGAGAGGGAGAAAAAGAAGATGAACAAGCTGCAGTTGTGGCTCAGCAGTTAGAAGGAAACAATAAAAATGCCATTGAAGACAAGAAAATAGAAGGGTAACAATGAACATTTTTGTGATGTATATATAGAATCTCTTCCTCTGACATCTCAGAAATTTGTAGGTTAAGTAATTTTTGATTTTAAATCAGATTTACTTAAGAGAGCATAACAGTATGGTAAGAAATGAGAAAGTCCAAGGCATTGAGCTGGTTGATGAGAATGGATCGATCATTAGGAGTAGGGGATTTCTAACTTGCAGGACAGAAGTTTGTAGAAGCAAACAGTTCTAATGTTTTGAAGTTTTTCTTCCAAAACTATAAAATTTGCAATATGGGCCTCTTAGACTGTTAATTATAGAGCAGCCAAGTGTACTGAAAATTAAAGCTCACAATTTCCTTCAGATAGACCATGTAGGATTGATAGGACTGAAAGGATAGAATACATGCTAGCCTTGTACTTAAGCATCTGTTTTTCTTAAACCTTGCCCCTTCCCCAGAAAAAAAAACAAACCAAAACCCAAACAAGCTGGTTGGCCATGCAGAGCAGCTTAACCCCTCCATGTTATCTAAGTCTGCTTGAGAGCAAGAAATGAGGCATTCTTTGCCTAAATGTCCTCAGAGTGTCTAGCATGCAGTGATGGGTTCAGGTTCCTTGCACAGTGTGAGTATTCCCCCACCTCCTTTTGACATGTGTCTGGAAGAAGAAGACAGAAGTGGTACTGCTGATTTATTTATTAACATGGGGGCTACAGCGGTTGCATAAATGTGGGATACTTGGTTTCAGTTCTACCACATTGGCTGAAAAGAGTCAAACCCACATTCCCCCCTCTGAGGTGGCAACTGGGTTCTAAGATTTTCTGGGTGAGTGCTCTTTCCAGCACTCCTATTGAGTCTGCTACTGTGTAGCAATACATTCAAGGTTGGTTGGGACAGAGGGAGCCTGTATTTGCAGCTTAAAACAATCTATGTATGTTACGCAGTTGCATAAAAAAAGAATGACATAAACTGAGACTGGAGGGCTGGAATCCAGGACTTCCCATTGCAAGCAGATGTTTTGGCCACAGGCTGTTGGTGTTTTATGACCCCAGTTGTCTTGCCCTAGGCTTCATTGTAGTAATGTATTAGAAACAAAAAGCTCAAGTGCAAGAACTCTTGAGTCCTTAGCTAATCCTTTAATCATTTCTCCTTTTTTTTTTTTTTTCTTTTTTTCCAGTGAGAATGCCTTAGTATTGAATTCTTCTGCAGCTGTGTCAGATTCTTCTTCTGTATCCTCAAGGACAGGAGGCAGGCTTCCAACTCCAAAGCTGAGAGCGCTTGGTGGAGCTCAGAGGACTCATCATGATCTCACTACTCCGGCTGTTGGTAAAAAGACTTTTAAATGCAGAGTAGTATTTCAAGAGTTAAAAGGGGGTATGAATTAATTTATTAGGTTATTTAAACTAATAAGGCATTTTTCATTTTCTCCACTCCAATAGGAGGTGCGGTTCTAGTGTCTCCTCCTAAATTCAAGTCTTCATCTTCACAGCAGAGAACACGAGGTTTAGGAGCAGACCCTTCTTCAGCTAAGCAAGGTGCAAGAGAAGCTTCAAAAAGAAGGACCTTCCAGGTGAGCCACAAAAGAGACTTGCAATTATGCATTTTTGCAATGTGCTTTTTAATTAATAGCAAATAATTTATTTAATAATTTTTTTCCTTGAGTTGACATCTACTATTCTAAAATTCTCAGCATCTGTAATGAAAAAATGCTGATGTCTGAATGAAGAATTTATTGGGGGGCAATAGCTGAGGCTATTGGAGTAAGATTGGATGAGCTCCATTTTGTTTTTTTCTGCTACATGCACAGGATCTATTAAAAAAACCCCAAACAAAATAAAAAACCCCAAAACAAGAACACAAAAAAACCCCCAACAAAATACACACATACAAAAAAAAACCCCAAACCAAACAAAAATAAAACCAACCCCACCACATTAAAGTTACTGACATAGGGTACAGTCCAGATTCCTTGACTTGAAAGAAATTCAGGAAGGGTTAGGTGCCTGTGTACAATGTGTGCCAGAATAGCTTCATTCTTGCTTTCTTTTACTTTGCAGCTTGCATAGTTGATAAAAGAAAAATAGAAACATTTAGGAGTTGTTAATTGTCTTCCTCGCAAAATTGTGGGTTGGTTTGTTGTTTTTTTTTTAAGTCAAGTTGTGCTTAGTCTGTATTCTACAAAGATAACGAGCATTTCACTGCATACATCACTGTAGTATATTCTGTAATAGAAGCAGACACAGTTGCATGAGGAGTTAGTTATGTTGATTTAAAATCTAAGAATAGTTTTTTGCTGTGAAGCAAATCAGCTTTTGGTTTGACCTGCCTAGATTACTTTCAAACCATGTTGTTAGGAATAGGTTTTCTTTTAGCTGTCTCACAAGCTTGAAATACTTACTTTTCCAGTACCCTCATGAGAAGTGTAATGTAACAGTGTAAAGCCAACATTTTCTGTATGTGAGCATCTCTGCTGGAAGGCTGTATATGAGATGTTGGCTTATTGTGTGGGTTTGGTTTTTTTTTTTCCTTATTATTTTCTTTCTGTTGTGTTTTAGCCTGATGCAGAAGTGGAAGCTGTGCCAGTCCTTACCTCTCCACCTGCTGGGCTGGGAACTTCGGATCCTCTGCCACTTAGACAGGATCAGTGGCCTCCTAACAGGATTTCTGATCAACAAGCTCCTTTTGCTTCAGTCCATCAAGGGTGTTCTTCTATACCTTGTGTGCAGAAGTCAGCCAAAAGCTGTTCTATGCCTTGCTGGAGTCCTTCTTGTCGTATTCAAGGGACTCTCAAAGATCCAGAATTCCAGCATAATGGTGGGTTTGGGGTATTAACTGGCTATGTTAAGATTGCTGCAGGATAGGAATGGCTACAATGCATTGCTTGGGCCAAGAGAGTGCTGAGATTGTTGCCTTACATTCTACGAAGAGTATGTTGCTTGTAAACAAAAGCTTTTCTACTACTACATGTTTAGTCTTGCTGTGGAAATGTGTACAACTTTCACATTAGTTTCAGATTCCATTATTATCATTGTATTCTAGTGGTCTGTTTTCTAATTTTGCCTTATTATTTTTAATAAGTACTTACGCATTATGAGGATTAACTTGGTTTAGCATGAACAGTTGTACTTTTTAATCTTTTTATGCTGCAACTAGATGCTGCGATGCTTTTCCAGCTGCAGTTATCAACAGCCGTATATAACTGGATACCTTTATGGTATAGGATTATTTTGCAGGAGTTGTGGATATCTGAGAGATAAGCTCCTTAAATATTTCTGTAGGATATGGAAACAAAAAAGCCATCTATAGATGATTTATTGGGTATTGAGAAAAGCCTTTTCTTGGCTGAGAAGGGATTTGTGCTGGCACAGTTCAAAGATCTTAAACAATGTTTAGGGCTACTGGGGACGTGACAAATAGAAGAATCCTTCACTTCTTCATCAAAATAAAGTGTATGTGCTTGACTCCATTCCAGAAAGACTTTCTAGAGCTGCTTAAGGTCCCACAATTTTCAATCCTTATATTATAAGTATTAGCTAAACTAAGGTAGTATTTCTGCTCTAGAATGGAATGAGTAGTTGTCAGGTTAAATGGGGTGGTGAAATCCAGAGACGGTTATAATCAGTGCTATATTCTAGCTCTGCACCTTGAATTCACTGAGTGAAATTCACTAAGTAACTTGTAGTATCTACACAAAGATAGGTACCTTGAGAAGAATACAGTAGAATAAGTTTATTTTACCTCAGTTTAAAGGAGTCTGGTGGAGGTGTTTGTAAGTTTTCTATTTATAAGGCTCATGTTTTGGAAATAATGTTGCAACATTTTTAAATGTCGTAAAATGAAATATTATCCTTTGTCTATTTTGAAAGGATTAAAAACTATTCCTTTGATTTTTCTTTGGGTTTTATTTTTTTTTTTTTTGTCTTAGGGAATGTTGGCAATCCAAAAATGAGATCATTCCAATTACCCCTTCAGGAAAGAAACTGTAATGATGAAGGTATTTCTTGTCTTGAAGTATTGTTGTATATCATGTGTATATTACCTAGACTAATTTTAACTTTTGCAGTGATGTGAGAGGTTTCTGAATGCAGTAATTCATATTGGTTTATGTGTTTGCATGAATAACTACTACATTGTATTATATTTCATCAAAATAATTTGAAAGTGTTCATCCTAATAATCTGAAGCAGGAACATGAAGGTACAAATGCAACCAAAAATTAAGTAGACCATTGTGGCTCAATATGGTTTCTGGAGATTGCTCAGTTCTCCACCTAAAATTGTTTCTTCCCTGCATTTTTTAAGCTTTTATGTAGTAGCAACAGAAGCAAACTGCAAAATGCTCACAGCTGCAGTAACTTTGGATGCAACTTAAAAGGTACCACAAATTTTAAGATAAAGATTTTGCTTGTAAGACTTCAGCACCAGATAGGCAGCATAAAATGATACCTCTGACTTGAATTTTCACAGCTGTTCCTCTGCTCAGACTGGTAGGGATACTTATGGCATCCTGCTATTCTGATTGCTGTTTTGTCCTTTTTTTCTCTTTACTGTAAACTTTATCTGGAGGAGCAGCCAGTGCACAGCCCACCCGTGCATCTTGGCCTTTTTGTGGGCAGACACAAACTGTTTCAGTAGTGTGAGTCAGCTAAAGGCACTGAAGCCTCATTAGCTTGAGCTACTGCTGTATATTTTTTCTTAGCATGGTGTATGAGGTTGAGATTGGTTTGGTGCTGTACTAATCACAATCACCTGTGTTTGGTTTAGATTACAGTATAGGCAGAGCAAGTTTCTATCTGATTGCAGTTTATTTATAAATACACCTCAAGGCAACCAAAAGGTTTTTTCTGTAGCCCTTATGCTTGTTTGCTCCTTGGTTTTAACCAAGGTTCAGACTGATTCTCTATTTTACTCATTGCAGTTGTCTGGAAAACATGTGGGTTGTGCAGATGGCTCAGCCAAGCATCTGTGTGTCTACATAAACCATACAAAATCCTATAGTACTCTGCAGCTTCTCACAAGCTTGCTGCACACAGGCTAAATGCTGTTAACTGCTGTTTCTTTTTTTTAATTTTTTATCTTTGAGCTGAGTGATGATGTGTGAGCTTTCAGAAACAGGTGAAGTGTGCCAGCTCACAGATATTTCATATGTCCGTATTTGTTCATGTACATACAAACCCGGGAGTCATTCCAACAACATACCTGTCTGCAGAAGTGCAGTTAGCAGTTTTCTCATACACAGAAATACAGTCTGTGAGCCTGTTATGGGCTGCTTGGATCACTGTATTTCAAGAATATAAAAATGTTGCTGCAAAGTTAATTGAAACACTGGCAAAGTACAGGTTCTGTTTGGGTCAAGTTGTGGAAATTTGTTTTGTTTCCCCCCAGGGAGGGCTGGCAAGTAGTGATACAGTCTTTATTAACCTATTGCTGGAGAATGGGTATAATTAAGGTCATTGTTTATTCAAGGCCCGCCTGGACAAGTTCCTGTGTGATATAGTTTAGGTTACCCTGCTCTCACAGGGGGGTTGGACTAGATGATCTTTCAAGGTCCCTTCCAACCCTTAGGATTCTGTGATTCTGTGATTGTTCATAGAGGGCATTTCTGCAGTAGCATAATGTAGTGCTTTATCAGAGAAGCAGCATCCAGGCTGCTTAATTTTAAGAGTTCTGCTGCATGAAAGTAGTCCCTGTATTCAAAAGGAAAACCTTTCAAAAGTATGATTTTAAAACATGCATCTTCTTGTCTTTGTATTAAACTTCCTGTTTTCTGCATAAGACACATTTCTTTTAGCAGCTTGTGGTGCACAGAATAGCTCTTTTGGCAACATAGGTTATGGTGTTTAGTCATGTGTTATTCTAAGGTTGTCTGCTTTGCTTGAAGCAGTGGGTTACTTTCATGAAAGTGTTATTATCAGAATCTAGGCTATACAGACTTCAGTGGCACAGGAAGGATTTCTGAGATCTGATGCAGGAAAGTAAATGCAGAGATGACTTGGAGAATCTGGCAATTCCCAGGTGACCATAATGATTTCATTATGGAGTTTATCAAGAGTTGGGCATGTAGCTATGTTAAACTTAACTAGCATTGTAATAATTTTCTAGTGAGATTCTTCTCCAGCATGTCAGTTACTAAGTAATAAAATTGAGGTGCATTGTGGTACTATTTTAGCACCCATGGTGAAAGAGGGCATAAAAATATTTGCACTTTTGAAGTCTGCCATGAGTGTCAACTATGTTTTAATAGGTATACTGAATCTTCCTATTTACTTTTCCCCTTGTTGCTTTCCTTACAGATGACAGGTTGTCTCAGATCTCTGCTCGCTCCGCAGCATCTAGCTCACTTGCATCTCAGATACTGGAACGAGCTCAGAAGAGGAAGGATTTCTGGGGCAAGACATAATCTCTCCCACCTGTTGTATAGAAACTGTTCTGTAAAATGATTTATTTTTTTATAGTTTGTAGTGTACATTTTTTAAAAAATTGTGATTGTAGATAACATGCAGCATCCTTTCACTTAGCACTAATATGGCCCAAGTTTTAGGACTTGCCATCCCCGTTTAACTCTTCAGCATTTAAACCAGCATTGAAAATGTAGGTCCTTTATATCTGAGAGTTACATCTTCACTATGACACAACAGCCGTGTCGTTTGGGTTTTGTTTTTTGGTTTGTTTTAGGGTGGCACCTCTTGAAACCAAGATAATTTTTTTTTTTTTATGCAACCCATGTGTAGCTTGCCAAGTTCTGCTGCAGTCATGGAGTATGACCTGAGGGCAGTATTTAGGGGCAGCACCATCATTCATTAAGCACCTCAATTACTTGATATTAATCAGCTGTCTTAAAGGCAGTTGTGGTATATTTATTTATGTTACTGTATGAATTGTCAGTACAACACAGTGCTGTAACAAAGAAGTTGCTTTTGCTGCTTACAGCTTTTAACCTGTTACCAAAAAAATCCTTCTTTTTTCTTAATGAAGCTAACTTGGAACAAACAGGTGTTTGCGAAAAGGACACAAAGTGTTAGGGTTTGCTCACTGTCCATTTTTTTTGGCCAGGATGACTATTAGAGTTGAGTTTGTCAGAGGTACTTACGTGAACATTTGTCCTTTTTGTGGAAAAGATCCTTGTTTAGTGCTGATTTAAACTTCTCTAGAAAAAGCAACCTTATGCAGTGGCCTTCCCCAGCCCCACTTCAAACTCAGGTATTTAGGAGTAGTTGATCTCTTAAAGTAAATTCAGAAGAATGTTTCTTCCTGACTTTGATGTTTTAATTACCTCTCCTAGTTGCCTGTTTCTGGGAGACTAACATACTGTTGTGACTGTCACAGTGAAAAGTATGATTTATGGTGACTGTTTTATCTTTCTAAGAGATGAAGCAAGTTAACTTGAAGTAGAGGAAATAGGTGGCTAGCAGGCAGCTTAGTTCTTCTTGTGTAGCTTTAAGTGTTAATATTGCTTCATTTGGAAATTTTATACAAGAACAACTTGAATTTTGTACACATTTACTTACATTTTGATTTTGTATACAATTATGTATGCATATTACTGAAAATAAAAATGGTTGGTTCATTTGTTTCTACTCAAGTTATGCTGGGTAAATTCATGGAACATACGATGTTGGCACTTCTGTGTTCAGTTCTCTGTTTTACCTGTTCAACTGGAATATTTGTAGACTTTTGAAAGACAAGAAGCTACCCCATTTCCGGTTTTCAGAAAGTTACTAAAGCTAGTTATGTTGATCCTTGGAATTATGATTGGCTACAGATACTTGTCCTAGATATTACGACAGCATATATGCCAATTTTGCTTACAGTATTGCAGCATGAATCTGGTGCATCTGGGTAGCTCTGAATTTGTTAGATGTGTGCTCTATGGTGTGTGCATATTGATTTCTGCCAGGGAGACAATAGTTGTGGTAAAGCGTGGTAATTTTTGTTGCATGGGGATACAAACTCCATGTAGAGATAAAAATGGAAGCCCTTGGTGTCTTGCACATCATTGTGACGTTATTTCTCATCTGAACAAATCTTATCTTTTACCTGAAATTTATAATTGAATTTACTTTTGGATAGAAGTATTTAAGGCAAATGTAGACAAAATATCATTTTTGAGTAACACTAGTTCAAAACTTCTGAAGGGTGTTCTTCTGTAGCCTTCAAGGCAGATGTAAAATGATTTATGCCTGCCTTCTGCTATTGTTGTTACCTAGTTCAAGAGGGGGTGTTGTTTTGTTTTTCTGAATGTTTCAGACGAGTCTTCAAACATGTTTCCTGTTGTGTTTTCCAGCAAGCTGAACATGGAGAAAAGGTTCAGAAGTGCACCCTTTATTAATAATCACAAGTGCGTGCTGTGTAGTGAATGTGTTTTGTTTTCTGTCAAGGAAATCTTAGAAGCCTTCAAGTGGAGAGGCAAAGTGGATGAATGAGGAAAGCAATTGCCAATAGGAGATACATCTAAGGAATAAACAGCTTTGGGAGCTTGTCAACTTAAGGTCAAGTTTTACATGTTCCCAGTCTGTAATTGTTGAATTATATGTCTTAAGCTGCTGTTCCCAAGTTGGGTATACTTGCTCAGTGAGTCTCGCTGCTGGAGGTTCACAGCTCTCAACAACCTTTGCAAGTAAATAAGCTGGTTCTTCCTCACTGACCACTTCCAGCTGGGGAAAGGCTTTACTCAGTTTTTCTGCCAATGGAGCATTCCCCCAGCAAGGCCACGAAGAGCAGACTTGATTCCAGTCACTTCTCAAAAACTTTCCATCTTGCTAGATAATAAGGCTGTTGCCTGTCTGTAGGAATGAGAAGTGAGCTCTTGATATCTACTTAATCTTGATATCATTTAATCTTGATAAAAATGGTTGTTGGCATAGGGATTGGAACAAAGATCTTCCTATTCCTGAAGCTGTGCTCATTCTGGCATCCTCCTCGTCTTCTCTGTGACCAAATCAGTTAGGGTGGAATGACTTCAGCAGGAGGGATGAAACACCTTTCTCAGCACTTATGCAGTTCCTCTGGAGAGGTTTGGATGACTCTGGGCCTGAGGAGAGTTTTTAGGATTTAGCTAAATGCCTACAGTAGCAGCAAGGTAGTATTCAGGTACTTGCATCCTTTTATGGCTCTGGGCTTCAGTTTCTTTCCAGAGTCTCAGTTTCCAGTGACTTTCACAGTGCATCAGCCTTCTCTACTTGAAATAGTTGAAAATACTTCTAAACCCCTGGGTTGAACAGTTGGAGAAGAATCAGTTGGGGCTTTCTAGCTCTGCAGGGAAATTTTGACGGAACATCTGGGATTATGGATAATCCCATTCAATTAAAAAAAATTCTGCTAAAATGCCTTAGTTGTGCAATAATACTTTGTTGTTAATTTCAAATGTTAACACCTTACCAATGTGAGTTCTGAAACGTAATGTGAAGAGTTCTAAAACGTAATGTGAAGTGTGTAAATGGCATTAACCTTACAAATGTAAGCAGTCTCTTTAGCTATCAGAGCTAGATTGCTTGTAAGGAAGGGGTAGGCAACAAGGCATGTTTTTGTCACATACAGTCTGGATTAAGTCCCAAGGCTGCCCAGTGCTCATAAATCATTATAGGTATGTTGTGTAGGGATTTTTCAGCCTTTTTCAATGAACAGATCCATATGTCTTCTGTATTACTCATGGATCCCTATGTAGTGAGTAACAAATGAAACTTATCACTCCTGAAAACAGTTTTGTCTTCACCAATGCCTTGCAGGGTGCCCAAGTTGCCCCTGGACCTAAGAGCCATAGCCTGAAATCCAGTGTGTGTTGCAAAAAGATGAAGTGAAATTACTTACCAGCTACCAGCGTTCTCCTTCACTCATAAATTCTTCAAGTCCAGGTACTAAGGTATTTTCCTTATTTGACTCTTGGTGTCGTTGCTTTCTGGCAGTTAGTAGTGGAGGAAAAAGGGATTTTCAGATGCTATCAGCAATAATCTATGAGAAATTTGTAGTACTTGAAGATGGGGCAGGAAACAGAGCTGCTTTGACCAATTTAGTGTGTGCTATTTGCATAATGCCATATTGCTTCATTACCTCTTGTCTGTTCTTGCAAGGCTGAGCTGGCACCTCATGTTCTGGTATCTGAGCAATTCTTACCGTCTGGTAAAATTGTCGGTAAAGAGACCCATTACCATCTGATGCAAGTGGAAGCTTTGTTATGCTCTTGTTGACCAATTTTTAGTGTAGCCTGAAGGGAAATTGTTCCGTTACCCAGATGCACACAAATGTGTGATAAAGAAAAGAAGCTGAATAGTAATTTTCACTTGAAGTGACCTAAATTAATGTCCTAATTCCAGCAGTTACTCAAACCTGTGCAGACAAGAACCTCAGGAAGAGAGAGGAGGATGGTGGAGCTGTGGTTAAATCTTTGGGGCACAGACAGTTCTTTGTCTTTGCACTGAAATCCTGTGGGAATGTGCTAATCACATAGCAGTGATCACCTTGAAAGCAAAACCTGGAGAGTGGACAGTGGGTGGTAGCTAACCAGAAAACTCTAGTTTCATAGAAATCCAAGTTGTGTTTTGCTTTCTGATCTGAGTCTGATGTTGTGTTGAAGAAGGATATGTGGAGTTCCATGTTAAAATGTGAATGAGCTTCCTTGATATTCTGGTACTTATTACAGTTTATCTGTGTTGGAGGTGAGCTGACCTTACGATGTTTCAGTTTTGTGGCTATGTTCTAGAGAAGCACATGGAGTGTAACTAAGCCCTGCCTAGTGGATCTGACCTTGGTGTGCCAAATGTGCTGCATGTGGGAAGAGTCCTGAGAAACTCTGAAGGACAGCACTTGGTGGTCCTGCAGCATCTGGTTAGGGTGAAACACTGAGAACTGTGGAAGACTCACCTGGAGACTTTCGGGAAGGGGAGCAGGGCCTGATAATGTTTACAGTTTACACACCTTTTGTTAGATGGTTTATTCCATTCATGGGGTTGGATTAAAATTGTAAGAGCTTTTGAACTCATTTGCTGGAAGGAGCTTGCTCTTTGCAAGGGCAGTTTGGTGGTACAGTTGTGACAGCAAATCCTCCTTAGTGCAGACAGTTCTTCAGTGGAGGGGAAAAAGGCAGCTGAAGCTTCTTACTTTCTGCTTTCCTCAGAGGTCTTTAAGTCTGTTGGTAAAGCATATGTCAGCTTTGTAAATGAGACTAATTTGTATTTATGGCAGTTTACCTTTCCTGAGATAACTAAGGCAGTGACCTGTGAAGGCCTCAATGCTTTTAACTGGGTTTATATCTTATATGCACACATGTTGTGTCTCTTCATCTGGTATAAAAATATTTTTTTGTTCAAGATGATTTTGTTTAATACTGTCATGTGCTGGGTTGTCTCCAAAGCACCTACTTGAAGACCTGAGGTAAAAGAGGAATGGCTGATGGGATCTAGAAAACCCATACTTCTGGATTTCTCCTTACATTTCTGGTTGCTGGGTTGGTGTGACACACATGTAACAGGCATCTGCTGATGCACCCTATTTTGGAGAGCCAGGTCTTGCCCTGAGGTTTCTTATGCAGGCAGGATAGACCTGCCAAGGCTTGGTGCCCCTCCAGCTAGAGTGCATCCATGATTTCTCAGAAACGTGTTCTCGTGAGGAGCATGTTCTTTGTGTTTCCAGTGGGAATCTGGCTACAGCCTGTTTGTGTACTGTAGCTTACACGATATGTGGCTAAAAACAGATAACCCAGAAAAACAGCATCATAGTTGCTAGGCTGTAGCTATTTTGTTTGATCTCCTTTTGGCTCCATGAATCTCACATTCTTGACAACAGTCTATTCCAATGGGAAACTCGCTGACTCAGGCTCTCTTGGGAGATGGGCAATAGCAAAACCTTGGGGTGGGGAAGGACTGAGGCCTGGGCTGTTGACATCCTAAGGACAGATACTAATTAGAAGACTGATGTTAACAACATGAGAAGTATCACCTCCTTGTCTCACAGCTGTGTTACAGAGAATAACTGAGCACCCAGGGGGCTCACCTTTGGGAGATTTTAGTGAGCTCAGAGCCTCAGTGGAAGTGCTGGTGTATGGGCAGTGTCTGGGCACAAGTATTTCACCTGAAATAATGTTGCTTCCCTTCAAAGTGGCTTTATTTAATTACTTAAGATGGTGTGGATTTATTACATGGTCAAACTGGTGGTACTTAGAAAATCAAGGTGCGCAATGCTGGGGCTTTCTTAGCCCGAGTAACTGCTTGTGACTGAATTTTGGATTATAAACCAGCTTGCAAAATTCTGTTCCCAGTTAGAGTGGTTTTCTTTGAGATACACTGTGTCAGTAATTCCACTTTGCCATGTCATGAGTCACTGCCGTGTAACCACACCACATTAACAGGAAGCACAGAAGTTTCAGTTCACCTGATCTATTTGCAAGACAGAGTTGGATATATGTAGGTCACTCTATAAAGTGGCAGTCTCACCATGCATGTGTGATTTCACACTCTGAATTAAAAGAACTACTCATTTGGTGGAAGGGCTAATAGCAATATGTTTGGTGGCATGAGGCTGTGTGCAACACGGTGATCTGAATTCTCTTTTCTCCTGTCTGCATAAACTAAATTATGGCTCCTGTCAGCAAGTCTGATTAAGCATATAAACAAGGCTTATGTTTTACTGACATTGGCAGCAGTTGTCTCCAGAGGCAGGACCACTGGGCTAACACCTGTTGCACTTCCATTAACACTTCTTTTTTAGTGAATCACTAAATCCTCCTGGCACTGCAAAAAAGTTACTACTTCAGTGGTCCTGGGGTAGCAGTAATGATATTGGTAGCAGCCATATAGTGTTGTCTCAATGTGTCTCTGGGTGTCTTTCTCTTGGGTGTCTGCTGCATGAATGCTCCTGAGGTGAGAATAAAGTTATTTATACCGAAGTGTTGTTTGTGTTTGTTTGTTTGGGTTTTTTTTTTTTTTTGGTTGGTTTTTTTTTTTTTTTTGTCCCAGAGTGTAAAACCTAAAATGGAGACCACAATGAGCTATTAGTTCACTTCCACCTAGACTTTTTTTGATATGAAATCATAGAACCAGCTTGGTTGAGAAAGATCATCAAGTCCAACCATTACCCCAGGACTGCCAAGTCCAGCACCAAACTATGGCACTGAGGGCTTCATCTACACAGTTTTTGGACATGTCCAGGGATGGTGATTCCACCACTGCCCTGAGCAGCCTGTTCCAATGCCTGATCACACCTCCAATGAGGAAATTTTTCCTAATATCCAGTGTAAGCCTCTCCTGGTGCAGCTTGGGGCTGTTACCTCTTGTCCTGTCACTTGTTACTTGGGAGAAGAGGCAGACCTCCAACTCCCTACAACCTCCTTTCAGGTATCTGTAGAGAGTGACAAGGTACCCCTGAGCCCTCTCTTCTCCAGAATAAACAACCCCAGCTCCCCCAGCCATTCCTCATCAGACTTGTGCTTCAGAGACTTCACCAGCTTTGTTGCCCTTTTCTGGACCCACTCCAGCACCAATATGTCTTTCTTGTAGTGAGTGGCCCAGAACTGAACACAGGATTCTAGGTGCAGCCTCAGAAATGCTGTTTTTGTGATGTTTATTATATAGCATCTTAGGAAAACCAGAATTATGTAACAGAACCAAAAGATTTCGATGGAATACCAGACATATAAGCAAAAGTGTTACTGTTAGAGGAAATGTGTTACTCACTGTCTAACAAAAGTGTTACTGTCAGGGGAGGTAAGTGAATTGCACATCCTCTGCAAAAAGCCTGAGTCAGCAGTGTCTGTACTGAGACCTGACACAAGAGTCTTTCCCAAAGTCACTTAATGCTCCCAGGCTAAACAATTTTAATAATACTGCTCCTCATAACAGAAGATTCACAGTATCTATGTTACACAACATTAAACCTATCATGAAGAAAGCAAAAATACAATGGTCCAATACTACATGTCCTCTCCCAATCTCTGTGTTGATACAATTTCCTACAAATAGAAAATGAATTCCGTCTGCCATTTTTAGTGGTCATGCCCAGAAGATACTTGCCTATATACTAGAATGTTTCCATAATGAATGGAAGAATTACAGAACAGCTTAATTGGAAGTTTTAGAAAGAAGAGCCAACTTCCATTACTGATGTTTTTATTGCTGGCCAGAGAGCTAACTAAAACAAGGCTCCACTGGAGCTTGAGCTGAAACATTTTTAGTTTGATTTAATCTCTTCAAGCTTGAAAGTCTAGGCAAAAGCAAAGAATACCTGAAATAAAATGCAGTGAACGAGCTCACAAATGAGCTGGAGCAAAATGAAGGGATGAGCATGGCCTTTTTATGGAGTTGAGGGTGTCTCCCTATAGACTGTGTGTTTAGGATTAGGCATTATGTGACCTGTGGTCCATTCCGACAAATATTTAAGGGGAAAGGATTTCATTGCTAGGTAAAAGATCCAAGAGGGCAACACAGGTTCATTCTGCCACATGCCTGATCTTGACAAGGTTTAACATCCTGAACATGTTTCCAATAATGCAATATAGTTCTAGCTGACTCAAAACTTAGAAAAGCTCAAAAAAGTTCCTGCGTGCTGGTGATGATACACAACAGATGAATGTCAAAGTACAGTATGGGTTATTCACCTGTAGCCTCATTCAAAGTAAGAAGGAAGTGTCTGTGGCTTTTGAGGTAGATGTGATGTAGAGTTCCAGTCCTCCTCAGAAAATCCTCTGTCTTCAATATGGGTCAAGAAGTCATTGTCGAGAATATTCAACCACTACGGTTTCTCAATGAATTAGGGAAACTCCATGTAATTACCCTTTAGACATTCATTTTTGAGGTCAGTGATAGTATGGAGGTTTGACTCTTGGGATAGTACGGGAGAAAATATGATCTGTGAAAAGAAGTTATTTTTTTAATTAATTACACTTAGGAAACAATGCAGAGGGCACTTTATAGAGGGTGTGCATGCAAAGGTCTTCGGTAGTTTTGAATTAAAAGCATAGCTACTAATCTTAAACATTAAAAATATTATTAAACCTAGAAGAAGTCATAAAACTAAGAAGGAAGATTACTTTTTTCCCCCACCTGAGCTTGGAGAGGTCTTTCTCAGTGTTCATTTTTGTTTGTTTTCAAGAGAACTTTGTTTTATGAAGAAAGGCTTGGCATTATGTATCACAAGACATCAATAGTTCAGGCTCAAAGTGAAATTACTAAATTACCAGTTCCCACAGCAGTTGCTAGAATACTTTACAATGTTAACATAGGAAAGAATTAGTGAGAGAGGCTGCTCTTTTAAGACATGTTCTTCAGATGCGTTTTTTCCACTTTATTCTTGCTCCCCAAAGAGCCACCAGTGATGGTTTCAGCCACAGTACCACATTTTCAATGAAATGCAGCTTTCCTTCCACTCATCTCTTCTGCCAGCTCTCCTGTTCAGAGCAGCCTGTTTGCGGAGGGGAGTCTAAGTAAGGAATTTCCTTGAGGTTCACCTTCAGTGCTGGCTCAAGACCTTATTCTTCAGAAGATCATTATATATCCTCCTCAAACAAGGTGAAAGAGAAATTTTTCTTCACCTGTAGCAGAAAACCTTCCGATTCCTTCGTCCCTGTCTAGACTTCAGCTGAGGATTGGAATAAGATCTAGAGATAGTGCAGGTTTCCAGCCCCATCTCTCCTTAGGATGAAATGTTGGATGCGTATCTCCTGTGGTGAGCTAGACAGAAGAGGTGATAGCAGTGTCTTGTCACATCCTTGTTCAGTGCAATCATGTAACAGAAATAACAGACTCTGGGAATGAGAAGCATATCTCCACTTCCAAAGGAATTCTCTTGACATATTACAAGGAATAACTGTGGCCACAACTGTGGTACGTCCAGAACCAGCAGCCATCTGGTGGAAGGTGGTTGGGAGGAGGCCAGGAGGAGACCGATGAGCATGGAAACCATACAGTCTGCTAAAATTAGTGTCCAGCAAGATTTTGAATGCTCATTTTTGAGTTGGACATACAGCAGGCTAAAGAGATGGAAGATAGGTTGTAATAACTCACAGCTGCAAACAAAAGGTTAAATAATACTTTAGGAATATCATGTTGTAAAATATGAATGAATTAACTTCTAATATCTGTTTCAGCATTTCAGAGCCTGGAAAATAAAGGTGAATGATGCACGTAGTGAGGAAAACTTAATCGGAACAAAGCTTTTTTAAAGTCTCAGAAGGAGGATGTCATGGTGCAGCCAAAAATTAGCATGACCATGAGAGGTGGCTGACAATGTAGATGGGAGAAAGAGAGCCTTATCAAGTCTAGCGTAGTATTTTCTATGAAAACAGGTATATCTCAAATGTATGGTTTCCAATATTAGAGAAGACACACAGAAGAGATCCTGTAATGACTGCATAAAAGAGGGCAGGAGAAAGATTCAGTGTCAAATTCCTCATCCCTCTGCCTAATGTTTAAACGTCCATCAGGTGATGTGGGAAGCTTGTGACCAGATGAGCTTCTTAGAATCATAGAATCATAGAATAGTTAGGGTTGGAAAGGATGTTAAGATCATTTAGTTCCAACCCCCCTGCCATAAGCAGGGACACCTCACACTAAACCGTGCCATGCAAGGCTTC
>NDXB01017491.1:57413-72365 GCA_002631895.1 Agapornis roseicollis | reverse complement strand
TGTATTTTTTTGTTTCTTCCTTTTTTTTTTTTTTTGTAATATAGAAGTAAATCGCCTTTGAGATACACTGGTTTTGACAAAGCAGCTAAGGTTTTACTAATGTATTTCCACAAAGAACAAGAAATCAGAAGAAGGCATCTGGACAGATCTGGCAGCTTTTTTAAGTATTTCTTTCCCTCCCCCCTATTCCTTTTTGAGACAAATGCAGAGTTCTACACTGGGCACGTTATCAAATTCTCTGGTTGAGCATATGGCTCATCAAGTTATCTTTCTTGTGCTCTTAAACTTTTCCTCCCATTCCCATCTTCCCTCCCTCCCATCCGTGCTCTCATGCACAATTAATCTTCTTTCTGTTTTCCTGTCCCAGGCTTAATCATGTCATTATATCTTCTGATAGCAGAAAAGATGCTGTTGGTTTGGCATATAGTATTAAGAGGTCCTGATATCACAAACACCACTTGCTTGGCTTTCTGTCAGCGTGCTCCTGGTTTTGGTGAAAGTCTGTTGTGTGTTCTCTTCTACAACTTATTTGTTTTCCATAGGGTGTTTTGTATGTTTGAATTTGGTCAGCATCAAAGATAAATTATATTCTGGGGATACTTTCTGACAGCTGACTTAAAGTGCAATGCTGATTTAAAGTCCAAACTTAGAACAAATGCAGGTAGATAACTCTTCACATGATTTAGGTGTGAACTCCTTTCCCAGGGTAATTATGGATGCTAAAACTTAGCATAAGTTCAAAAGTGCACAGAAAGCTATATGGACACAAAATCAACTGATAGCTTACAAGCCTCCCCAAGGCACCATTGCTAGCTTACAAAATCTCTGGACTGCAGGTTGCTGGAGTATGAGTCTGTTCTGCAAGTTCTAGCACTGTTTTTGCTGTGGTCTTACATGCTTCCTTTGGACCATTTGGCTTTTCAGCTTAAGCTGGTGCAGCTTGTCTTTTCTGGTCTGGTTAACTAACCTTATACTTGGAATTCCTGTTTCTCATTTCACTTCTATTTTATCTATGATTAAAATTTAGGGATCTAAGACTACAGTCATTCACGGGTTGCTTTTTTTAGATACTTTCCTCACTGACAACTGAGCCTAACAGTCCCATTATAAGCAATTCAGATTCCCTTTTCAAAGTCGTTAGGTTGTTCATCCCATTGCTGCCAAAAGGATGTTTCAGAGCTTCATTTTTCAGTGCTTAAAACCCATCCTCTAATTTCTAGTTGAATTTTATTCATGGCCATTTTATATCCATTTGTTCTTGTGCCAGCTTTGTTCTTTAGCTTAAGTAGTTCTCTGCCTTCCTCAGTGTTTACTTCTCCCTCACACAGTGTGTCTATGAAGAGCAATCAAGTCACCTCTTAACCATCATTTTACTAAGGTGACAAAACTGTGGTCTTTAAGACTCTTCTTGAGGTAAATCTCCTCTAACATAATGATTTCCTTAGCACTCTTCTGCACAGCTCCTCCTGAACACTGCTCATAGCTATTCAAGTGAAGCCTTGTATGAAATTCATGCTTTCCTCTCTCCACTGGCTGTGGCTTTCCTGAGACCTGATCTATCCTTTCATGTAGTCGCCTACTGGTTCGTGCTTGTCCTCATCCTCTAATGGCCTTATATATCCAGGGTGTCCTTCTCATTTCCAAACTATGAGCCCCTGCTCATAACAGCAATTCCTATTAAAGCCTAAATGTGTAACCTTGCACTTTGACTATTAAATTTCAACACATTTCTATTGCTTTAGCACTCAAGAACATCCTGCTACTCTTGAAAGATATTCTGAACTCCCTGCTATTGGCAGCAGCTCCTGACTTCACACAGTCAGCAGATTTTGTTAGTATACTCTGACTTTTTGTGCCAAGGTCATTAACGAAAAGATAAAATAAGATCAGTCTCAAAACATCCTTGAGGACTTCCACGCATACCTTCCTTCCAGACTAATAATTCTTCTTTCAGCACAACTCCTGTCATTGCTTCTTTAACTAGTTCCTTAAGTTCCTTACCCATGGTGCAATTCCTACACTAATCCCTGTGTTCTCCAGCTTTGCTAATAATTTCCAGTGTGGCACCACATCAAATGCTCTACTGAAGTACAGATAAATTAGATCAAATGCATTTCTCTTGTCTAGAAAAATCACTCATCAAACAAAGATATCAAGTTAGGCTGAATTGATCTACTCTTGCTAAGTCCATTTTATCCCTTAAACTTATTCTATCTGTTTTGTAGTTTACCCTCATATCTCTAATTATATTTTTCTTTCAAAATCTGCTCTAAAGTGATGTATACTATTGAGGTCAGTCTATTGGGTCCGCACCTACTTATGACTAACTTTAGAGTACATGCTGTAGGATGCACAGAACACTACATATAGCCTATGCCAAAATCCCTGTGATAAATTGCAGTACTTGAAGAGATGAAATGTACTAGTTTGGTTCCACTTTATTTTATTGCACTACTGTGTACTGGCGTGGACTGAGATGAGGATGTATCTAGGCTGTTAGCCTGGGATATGGGGAATCCAGCCAGCTATAGCTGCAGGTCTATAATGTTGTTTCAAAATTAGGTGATGACCATGAATATTTGTTTCTGCTGGGTGGTGATGCTGGGATCTAGGGGATACCACCTTCAGTTCTTTTCAGGACATGTCTGAGCTTTCCACCCTACAGTGCCATCTGGGTGGATTTACTTACATCTTTATGATAGTCTTGGGTTTCTCAGATTTACAAGCAAAGCAGTTGCAAGCCTGCCTAATCAGGTCACATCAGAACCACAAATAGCTCTTATCTCCAGAGTCAGAGAATACCAGTTCCCTCCAAGCCTGGATAAGTGACATGGGGTGGTTAAGGCTGTTGAAGGGTAAATTATGCTATGACCAGGAAGATTTTAGGTCTTCTGGGGCAAGTAGATGAGGAATTACAATGAGGATGCAAAGATAGTGGAAATAGAAGATTATGCATCTGAGATTATGGTTTGGGAGGTCTGAAGATGAATGAAATTTTTTGTATTTGATTTTACAACCCCCCAAAAAAAGTATTGGAAAAATCCAGTTTTGCTGATTTTTGTTTAATGGGAAGTTTGCTGCCAGTGTTCACATTATAATCGTAGTGTAACTCTAATGAAACTCTTTGCAATGCTCAAGAACCTCTAAAACAAATTAGATGCCTACAGGAAATCCTTTGATCTCTTCTGCTTGGAGCAAGAAGCACTGTGGTACTTCCTTCATTGTTCTGTTCTGGCATGTGATTGAGACATCACCTTAAGCCCGCAGATGTAGGTATGTAAGGTAGTCTCATTTACAAGATAATACTTGACTTTGAGCTTTGGGAGATACTCTGGATGGATTTTTGTTTTTCAGTTTGTAATGCTGTTGTTGAACTCCATCAGATTCATTACGAAAGAATAACATAGGTATGAATGAAAAGAGTGACCTAGAGTGAAAGAATGACATAGGTAATTGATCCAACATCAGCAAGAACCAGCTCTTGAATCCTCCTTAGTTTCTGCTGCTGTTAAGACACACCACAACCAGCAGCTTGGTGACAGAAATTATCTGTTTGGGTTTTTTTTTTTTTTGCTGCAGGATGATAATTGGCTCAGGATGGAAGTTAATGTGATTTTATTTGGGGATTGGTTTGTAAACAGATTACATTTTAAGAAATCCTTGGGCATGGAGGCTTTTGTAGCTGTATGTATTTAATCAGCTGTGGGCACTTGAAACTTAAGAGCAGTAGGGCAGGTTAGAACATGGATCTTCTTGCTCCAGTAGAATACAACTGGAAAAAGTCTTTTGTGGGACTAGTGGGATGGAGATTACACCACAAGGGGGAAGGAACTTTTTTCTGGAATGTAAGGAACAAGGATGCCTTACTTCAGCTTTTCAAGATGCAAATGCTAGTGACCAGGTCCTGTTCAAACCAGGGCTATGCTGACTGGGACAGATTGGGTTGCTTTACCTGCACACTGAGATTGACACAGAAGGTCAACAGAAATCTCTCTGTGTATCTCTTCCCCTCTAGCTACTTACTGTCTAAGCTTCATGGGGTTAGCAGTCTTCCCATAGAGCTTTACCATCTTTCTTGCAAGTCCTGATCTTACTGGGGGCTTTTAAGTGCCTCTGCAATGCAAGATATTGTTATAATTAAAAGAAATCAGTTTTTCTTTTCAGTTAAAGCTGGTAGGAGGGAGGATGGAAGGGGTTAAGCTTGTTTGGGGAAAACAGAGAAAGGAGTGGAATTTAGCTAAAAATGCTGACATGGATGTCCCAACTTAATGCAGAAATTACCATCTACTGATGTAGATGGAAGTACTGATGTCTGGAGTGGGCATATGCTGAATCTCTGATACAAAGAAGTAGCTCTGGGGCAGCAGTTAAATAACTTGCTTCATTACTTTGGATATGTGGGTGTTGCTTTAAATTTAATGGTCACTACAAATCAGTGTAACACTAAAGCTTAGAGGTCTAATGGTCTTTTAGAATAACTGAGTCAGCTGCAGAGACTGGATCCTCTGCTGGTGTAAAACATTGCAGTTCTGTCAAAGTCCATCAGAAGCTGTCAGTTTAGGTCACCTGGGGAGCCTGGCCCAGAACACTGTGAAGATGAAGGTTACAAAAATTACTGAAGAAATTGACATTATTTCTCCATCTCTCTTCTTTCCCCAGGGCAGCCATTGAGGCTCTGGCAGCTTTGCTGAAATCAAGTAAGCTTCTTTTTAATATTCTTTGTGACTTTTCTTTCTGTGTTGTGCTACTGGACAGAATGATCCTGTTGAACCTTGTTCTCCCTTGCTACCCCCTCTTCCTTCAATCCCAAAAAGCCCTGCTTAGAAGAGAGGCAGTAATGCAGTAATTCCCTATATGTCTAGCTAGGACTCCTGCAGCTGTGTGGGCACACAGCTCTATGGGAGATGGTGTCCTAGTCTGAGGGAGAAAGCTGCTCTGGGAGCCATACTAGACCCTTATTTGAATATTTGGGGAACACTGGTTGTCCTGGGGGTTGTAGAGTGGAAGAAATGAGGAACCTCTCCAGCCAGTGACAAATGCTTCAGCATCACTGAAGAGTGAGGACAGGACCTGTCTGTCCTGTGCTGTTGCACTGTGTGCTTACCTGGTAACAATGCTGTTGTTGGCAAAGGCTTGGAAAAATCCTGCAGTCCAAAAGAAATGACCTTAATTCTCCCTTGCAAAATTGTCAGGTCTGATAATGTGCAGGCAGGGCTGAGACCTAGTGATTGCTGGGGTACAGCCCTGCTATGGCAGGCTGTGCTTAACATCTGTGCTACCTGGCTGGAGGTCTTGAAAACCTTGACATGGGTTCTTGGTCACGTATTGCTGGCATGACTGCTTCTGAAATAAACATGCTACTCTTTTTTTTGCCTTTATCCCATCTGAAAACACTTAGCTTTTTATTACCAGAATTTAATAAAGCTTTGATTAAGAAAGAGCACTCTACTATTGTAGGCAATCTACTCCACAATAAATCACAATGGCATATTGTCCTTCTCTCTCTTCCCTCCCTTCCCCCTTTCTTTCTTCTCCTCCCCCTTCTCCTTTTTGTAGTATTAGGAATAAATGCATTTGTGAAAAATTGTAGCCCTGGAAGCAGTGCTTAAATGAGCACACTGCAATGGGATCATGTCTGAGCTGCAGCAGCTCTAGTGATGGATTCTGAAATAACGCCTCAGTGTTAACCTTGCTGCCTAGATTTAAAGGTCATATTATTGCAACAAGGAAAGACCTTCTAATTTGGGCACTAAATCTTAATAAGGGGCTTGTAGGGCTCTGACACAGCTGCCTGCAATACAAAAGCAAAATTAGCCTTCAGAGTAGAAAGAAATACACAGAGAAGTGTGAAAAAGTGGAGCAAGAGCTGAAAGCTCATCTGGCAGCTTGAGCTTTTCTCCTGCACTCCTGCTTTATGGTAAGTACCAGAAATGGGAAGTGAAATTCTGTTGTCCCAAGATATTTATAGGCTAAGTTTTCTACTTGGAGGCTTGCTCTGGGTCTAGAGATGAGAACAGTGTATAGAAGTGGAGGAGTAATTACCAAGGGAAGCTGTGAAATGAAGTCTTCTGGGGAGTTGTAAACACATGTGAAAGTTGGAGTGGGGATGCTGAGAATGATCTAGGGGATATTTTGGATTCAGCTTCATATTCTCCCAGCCCTTTTCCTCCTGGAATGAGGTTTTAAAGTCATTTGCTCTCAGAAATTTTCTGTGTGACTCTTTCCAGTCAATGTAGGTTGTGAAAGCATCTTGGTTGGTTCTTGCTCTAGGAAGTTCATAGAGTGTTTCCAGTACTGGAAGAACACATTGATCCCTCTGGTTGTTCCAGGTGCTTGCACAGAAGGAACAAAACCAAAAATGAGCTCAGACAGGACTTGGTCTGTTGAGCAAAACAGCCCATCCACTGCCACTCTGGTTGATCACTGTATACAGATGGGCATTCTCATGTTCATTTCTACTGTTGACCGTTGCAAAGGCATTGACTGGGAAAGACATTTCTGGTTTGAGACACACTTCCTAGTTCGCTATTATGTGTACTTTTCTCTTTATCATTCACAACCAAACAACATTGTTACAGCAACACTGCTTCCATGGAAAAGTGATTTTAGGAAAACAACACAATCTGGTTTCAGCTCATGTTCTTTAAGGCACTGCAACTGGGATTTAGGAAACAGTGCCAATACTTGCAATCAAATATAGCACCACAGCCCACAAGTCAGCCTGGACTGTGTTCTTTGAAGTTTTCTGCAGTCTGATGCTCACTGGTCAAGAATGTCTTTTAGTTTTCCCTTTGTCCTTCTCAGGACATGAGAAGCTCCAGGCTTTTGGAATGGACTGCTCTGGTAGCTGCATACAAATGAGCAGGCTGTGTCTTTTGGGAGGTGTGGGTCAAGAGATGTGAAAAACAGCTCTGGTTCTTTCAGAGATAAATTCACTATTGCTGGGAAAGAGCTGAATTCTTTCTCATGACTGTGTCAGGACAGCTTTGTTTGTTGCAGTTAACTTATTTGAGTCCATGACCTTAGTGCCTTTGAATGGTGCAGGGGTTCTGAAAAATAAGATCTGGTGAATGTTATAGCACTTTAAAACTGCTTCTTGAAACAAGGGATAAAACTGTGCACATCAAGACACCCAGAAGCCTTTTAGCATGTTTTAGATGGGATACAATCAAATGGGAGGCAGGAATCTTGGAATGTGCTATAGTACTGAATTAGTGGGCTGATTATTGTGAGCTTTTCTGGAGACTTGGTGGCTTGCTGGAAAATGATGGTGAGAGGCAGTTGTGCTGGGGGTTAAGGCTATAAAACAGGGACAAGAACACACTCATTCCCGAGTGTCTCCCTATAGCGTTGTCATATCCTTAAGTGCTTCAGCCCAAAGTCATCGCGATGGTTACTGTTATACACGGGGCTGTGCTGAAGGGTGAGTGTCCCTCTTGCTCTGGCATCGAGCTGCAACGAGAAGGCAGGCAGTAGTTTTAAACGGAGCAGGCAGATGGCAGTGTGTCTCCCCGATGGATTTCAGAAACATCCATCTTCAGCTCCTCAGGCTTTCACAAGCTCTACTTGAAACTATCCATCTGCAGGGCCCAGGGGCTGCCTAGAGTCTTTCTGGCCTCTGTCTCTTTCCTGATGCTAATGCCCACTTAGCAGATGCATAACTGCAAGAAGCAAGATTTGCCAGGATGGAAGGCATCAGAATAAGAAACAATTACCATTCCAGCTATACCTGGGAAATTGTTGCTCTTGTGTTTCAGAGAAGGAAGCATAAGCTTGTCCAAAGAAATAATTGATGGACTGCTACGAACTTGTGTTTCATTCACAACAAGGAAGAAATGCTTGGAAATTCAGTGCAAGACAAGAGTGACCTTGGTTGTCCTTGTCCCATGTATGTAGTGCAAATCAGTGCTAGAGATGGTGAACAGCAGAAGGATAGAAGTTCTGCAGGGCTGCATCTTTCTAGCAGTAGAAGCTCAGTTGATTGACATAGAGAAGGTGTTTCTCAGCCAGTCTCTCATTCCTGGCCTCTTCCCTCTTTCCAAGTATCTCAGGCTACTTTACCAATCCTTGCATCCTATTCTTCCCATTGCTGTTCTCCACATGCATGCAGCAAACAGCCTGTAGCATGTCCTTCCTCCATTGTCTTCCTGTTTCTCTTCATATCTGCTATCTCTCCATCATGCTGCTAACTCCCTCTGACTGAACTACATTATTATACATGTTGCTTGCTAAATATCTATTATGGTGTTGAAGTGCCATAAGAGCATCAAAAGGCTTTTTGCCTTAGTCAAGCTTTCTAGCATTGCAGCTGTCCATCTATCCTTCAGTTTTGAGATGATTTCTACAGCCCAGGGTGGGGATGAGTGAAGTATATACCAATAGCTGTACATAAACTGAGGTGGAATGAGGCACAGCATCATCAGTCTCTCCTATCTTTCCCAGGATACTTTTTCTAGCCAACTTTGGCTTTATTCTACTTCTCCTCAGCACATCTGTCTTTGCATCTTGTTCCAGTTTGTCTTAAGGCCTGGGGAGCTTATCATTAAGCCCTCCTTTGTGAGTGTGAGGCTCGGGTGTGGATGGGGCATACCCCTGTTTGTGCAGTGGTGGAAGGTGAGGACTGCCTTCATGTCGCTCCTAGTCATGGGCGCTATTGCTTTCAGTGAGCTCACCCCCATAAATAAAACAGGCAAACCATTCACACTGTTGGGGGAGTGGAAGAAAACAAGACCTGTCTGTATAAACTTGAACAAGTGCATTAGAAGACGATGTGATGGACCAAATCGGCCGCTGCTGCTCGGCACCAGGAGCCACACGATGGCGATGTGATTATAGGGATCCTGCTCCCACCGCCGCTTAATCCCATGTTTATTTTTGGTGAGTAATTTGTTTATCAGCAGGTTATTTTAATCTAATTTTGGTGGTGTTTGTTATTCCCGACTATCTGTGTTTCCCAGAATTAGCAGCTTGCATGTCTTTAAGGAAATTAGCTAGAGCTGATCTCGGAGGAATTTGTTCAGTGGATGCTGAAGGGAAGGGCCCTGGCTGCCGTGCTTGCCTGGTACAATTGTAATGAGCAATTTAAAAAGACAGGTTGTAGTGACCCCTGATCATGCTTATTTCATCAAGACAATTCGGTGTGCTAACAGCAGTTATTGCTGATGGCCTTTCCCCTCTCTTTCTATGCCTTTTCGTTTTTCTTTGATTCTCTTTATTCTCTTTATTCTCTTGCCTTCCCTCTCACCCCCCCCACCCCAGCCTTTTATCTCTCATTTCCTGCTCTTTCACCCTCATCTTTTGCCAACTAACCTTTATTTAACCTTTCACTTGCTCATTTTTTAATTATTCTCTTATCAAAACATAGGATTATTGCTTGTGGCTGGTAGGATAAAATAATCAGTGTCATTCTTTTCCTCTTATGCTGGCATCAAGGAGGGGCAACCAACTCTGAGAAACAGCAATGTTCTAGCGCATAAGGAGATTATGATTTCTGAAATGCCTGTATCCTCTATGTCTGAATTCATAATGTTCTGCAACAGATCTACTGACACAGGTCTTTGATATTGCATCAAAGTAATCCTATGGTTAAACCACGTTGGTTCCTGTAGTAGCAAACAGCACAATGTCTGTGATTTGCCTAATACTTTGGCAGGTTCCTATTTGTCACAATCAGTTTAGGACTTCATCACCTACCTCTGGAATCAAACTTTATTATCAGTTTGGCCCCAAATCTATCCTCACAACTTGTACTGTGATCAGAGTTGAATTCTGCAAATTGTTCCTTTCATAATCATCTAAAACAAGGTCTGTGTCTATATTTTCTTCCTGAATTTCAAAATGCAAGTAGTCTTGATTCTGTATTTAACCTTCTTTCTGAAAAGAGCTGCTTTATGGGGGAAAAAAGTTATTTTTGAGTGTTTTTTATATTCCCTTTCCCAAGATTACTTTCAGTTTGAGATATGCTTATCTATGAAAAGCAACTCAGTACTGTAGAGTAAAAGGTTGGTTTCATCTTCTTGACATAGCAGCTTCCCACTCTTTTGCTCCTCAAGATGGCTATAATGGAACCAAAGAGTTGAGGAGCTGCATTATTGTCTGTTGACATCCTTACAAATGATTGCTTACTGCCTTTGCCTTGGCATAAGCAATGTTTGTGCCTCCAGTGATGATCTGGCTTCAGGAAATTCAGTGGCTGAATTTGAGGAAGTCTTCCAAATTCTAGCATCCTCATTTGAACTCTTTCCACCCACTTTGTTAAGAAAAATGAAGCTGGAAACTTTGTGCAAATGTTGGTGGGTTTGTTAGTTTTCGTAGATTTTCAACTTTCTGTTGAATTTCAACCAGAAGTTGCTGTGAAACTGGAAAAGAAAGGAAAAAGAGGAAACCGCTTAAAAATAGGTTTCCTTGTGGGGTTAAGTTGAGAATTTAAGAAGGGGTTGGTTTGTTCTTTCTTAGTTTTATATGTAAGCAGTGTAACAAAGGCAAATTGGAGAAGAATCACCACATCCTAGTACAGTTTATATGAATGTCACTGTATTGGGCAACTCCTGGAACTTAAATATTTCAGTGTTCTTGTAGATGTGTTCTTGTACTGAAGCAAAGCTTGTGGCTTATTCCCATTCTAGGACCAAAACATGGCTAGTAGTTGCTAGCAAATCCTGCCTCCATGTGTTCTCTGCCTCTGTGCCAGTGTTATTTGTCTGTCCTAACCACTTAAATATATGCCTGGGCTGTAAAATTTACAGGGCACAATTACAGCAGTTTTGTGGCTTCCAACAAGAGTTGAGCTAAGACCAACTTCTTGCTGGAACTGTAGAACCCACTGGTTCTGAATTCATTCCAGCATTTGATGGATGACTAGGTTTCTCCATGGGGACAATTAATTTTGCTTCTATAGGGAACCTTCATGCTTATCTTTAGCAAAAATGGCCTCTCAATGACTGAATAAAATAGCTGCTTTCCGTTTGCTTTAGGAACTATCTTGCATTTCTTATTCCCAAAAGGCAATCACTAGAGCAGAGTGGGGAAGCTGGAGATTTTCTTATTCCTTTCACTGCTTTAGGGGTCATAGGGTTAATTTAGCAGAGCATTCTTATCTCCAAATTGTAGCAATATATGTTCTTGGCATAATGAATCAGTGGAGTGGCATCAACAAAGATATTTAAGCAGATAGACAGAAAGATAAATCTCTTTGTTCTGCCTGGTAAGCAGTGAATTGCTCATCATGTTTCAGGTTGACTGTAATTCAGTTTTGTGATAAAATATGCTGCATGTTTTCCAGTGGTTCCTGTGCTCCTGGCACACACTTTAAAGGGGACTGGAATGTAAGGAGGGCTTCAGAAGTGTCCAAAGAAACACTGGCAGTCATGGGACTTTATCTATTAGACTGAAACCCTGGATTTAGAGTTTGTCCTTGTCCTCTAACACAAAATCAGAGCTCTGTCAAAGCTGGATTTCTTTCTAGTGTGATCTCCTTGTTAATGTAGATGCATCTTTAACCATCTGAAGCCCCTTCATGCTGGCTGTGCATCCATGTCAAATGTTCCTGGCTAACCACACAGATGATTCAGGCTGGATACTCTGTGCTGCAGTGCTTAAACTTTCCCTGGTTAGCAGCCCTGCCCTGGAAGCCAGAAGTAGAAGGTCAGGTTTAGCATGGGGAAACTAAGATGACACTGACTATTCCCCTATCACCCATCCCAGACTCAGCAGGCAAAGCGAAACTCTTGCGAAGAAAACAATATGCCAGTGACAGGTTTGGGAGAGGTTGTGAAGACAGTGATTCCATCACAGATGATAAGATTAGGAAGACAGATTCAGGGCAGGAGAGTCAGAGATGGCTCAGATCTCATGCAGTAGTTTGTTTATTGAGTTTTAATCAGTTTGTTGAGATTTAATCAGTGAATTTAGGTATGAAAAATACTAAACACGGACTGATGGTCAGTGCTGTTTACTACACTTAAAGCTATTGTGGGATCCAAAGATTATTGTGTAAGCTTACTATAAGTGTCTTAAAATATTACATGTAAGAAAAAAATGTCACTGTTCTGTTAGTTCTAACAGAAGAAGTGCATCTGTCTCACAAATCAAGCGTTGCTTCAAAACAAAAAGCACCATCCCTGGGCACTTCTGAAAGCTGTGTGAAAGGATAACTTCCATTTCCACTGAACACTGGCCATACTCAAAGAATAGGAAAGCGACTAATCAAAGAATAACAGCAAATGGTCAAAAGACATAGGACATCTTACCACTTACCACACAGACCATGCATACTGACTCCAGGAGGGGTGGGTTCTTGCTGCCTACAAATCTGTGCAGTGCTGCTTGTACCTGTATGATTCATTTTCACCACCTGTATTTGTGCCAAAATCTAGATGGATGGTTATGCAGGTGCATCCCAAGATGGAGAAACCAACAGAGACAGGTGGGGAGGCCTCCTTTTTCCATTCTGCCTTCTGGAGATCTTGGCATACTTCCTCCTTCATTTATTCCCTACTTTATTGGCTATGTAACTGAAAAAATTGTAAGAAAAACACTGACAGCACAGGAGAGCAGAGGAGAATCAATGAAATCAGATAGGAGGAGCAAAATTAATGTGTTTTTTGCCCCTTCAGCAAGTAATTCTCATTACTTCTGATCTCCTCCTCATAGAAGAGACTATCTCAGCTTTGCTTTTCAGAGAAACTGTTTTGATCTCAAAGGTGATAAGTACTACAGAAAACATGAGAGGAAACAGCTCGGTTTCCTCCCTGCTTTCCATCCAGTGACAAAACCAAAGTGTGGGATAGTTGTGTGTTCTGGTCCCTATGGAGCTGGGATCCAAACATGGAAGCTTGTTTTGAAAGATGTGAGGAAAACATCACAAACACATCTTATGATAATTCTATTCTTATTTTTTTAATAAATTCTCCAAGGAGCAATACCCATAGTGCTTTCCAACATTTCTCTTGTCCTGCTGACATTGACATAGAAAGCTTAGACTTCAGGCACTGAATGCAAGGGGCTATAAATCCCTAGATTTAGTCCAATTTCATCTACCTCTCAGCAGTTCAGGGCAGCTCTGAGTCTGATCTAAATTGTCCCTACCTTACATTCCCTGACTCTCTTCTTCTTCTTGTCATGTTTTATATACTTATTGACTTTTACAGAGCTTCCTGAGTAATTCTTCAAGGAAGATTGACTGATTTAAGGGGTTAGTCATCCTGCAGGTTAGTAAACATGACAGCTGGTTGAGGATTAACAGGAAATCATGAATAAAATCATTGGGATTGATAAGGGATTCTCAAGCAATTAAAGTCTTCTTGCAGAAAGTAAAATAGAAAAAATCTAACAGTGAAGGTCAAAGAAGAAGGATGACCTACATGCTGACAATCATTGAGTCCTGAAATACAAGATGTACTGGCAGAGTTAGTGTGAGATGGTTAACAACAAGGGGATAAATGCTAGAGAAAACTGCAGGCCAAGGTGTAGGAGACTTGGCAGAGCTGTATAGGACTGGAATAGCTGTGGGACCATCAGGTTAGTGCAGGGGCATGCCAACAGGGTGGTGTGAAGGTACAGAGCAAGATTAAAATGAGCTGGCAAACTGGTCTGGGGATGCTGTCTATTGCCTGCCCTGTGGTACCAATGGTAGAGAAAATTGCAGGACAAGACCACTCACTTCTCCAGATAAGAATTTGCTGATGTGATGCAGAGACCAGACAGATGACTTCAGGTGACTTCCTCCCACTTCACAATACCTCTATCTACTTCATCACTGTGATTGAGGTTTGCTGCTTATTAGCTGCTTCCTGCTTAATCTCTGGCTGGCTTCCCTTGTTACTAATCTCCGGCATGCAGCATCTTTCTGTTCTCTCTCTTAACTTCCAGTTCCTTCTCCTGTACTGTAAATCCCCATTGATGACTTTAATGTTCCAGGTGTGAGGAGCTCTGGCACTTTGTTTAATGAACTGGAAATGAATTGGAACCTACTAACTCTGGAGAACCTGTACCAAGAGCCATCTGTTGTGAACTGCAAATGCTGATTGCTATTCAGGATGCTGAGATCCAGTCTTATGTATGCTACCTGGCCCCTTGGTTGATTACTGAGCTCGTGACAGCTTCTAATGTGTGTCACAGTGAGGAATGTCAGGACCAGTCAGGAAAACATGTTTGGTTTGAAGGGAGGGAGCCTTGAGTCTCATATGGCTTCAGATTCGTTCTGTGGGTCAAGGCAATGAATTCAATGGGCCAAAGGATGTGTTTTAGAATACTCATTGGAATCTGTATGTTAACATAAGTTTTATAATCTTTTAGTTTTAGTCTGGTGTCCTCAATCTACATGATTAAGGGGACATTGCAGCTTTCCTTTTATTTTTTATAAACCTTATATTAATTTAGTTTATTTTTTGCCCATGCAGTAAAGCCTTTTAAAAAGCACATTTAGGTAATGTTTAAATCTTAGAGCTGTGAAGCAGCAGAAAGGAAGCCCAAAATGCTGCTACTCATGCTTGTGTTTTGTTAATTTTTTAGTGTGGGTTTGCAGAATAGTTTGATTTATAGCTTGTTTTATAGAAGAATGTGTGGGAACACATTTAGAAGTCAGACAATCTGTGACAAGGTTGTACAGCTACAAGGTCTCTGGGTTTCTTGATCTGTATAAGGTGTTATCTAAGGATTGAAGTACAGCATTATGTGAAGTTTATATGACTTGCTTTTGACTAATCTTAGTGTTCTTCAGCTTTTCTCACTCCTCAGGAGCTTCCTTAGTTTCAGGTGTAATTGTGCTTAAGTTTATTAGCACTTTGCAGGAGATTTGGGCTCTGCCCATTCCCCACCTGTGGTTTGGTTCATCTGGAGGGTTCTGGAGCACCCATTTCCGCCTAGACAGAAGAGAGACTGCTTCATTTGTTTTCATGTACGTTTTTATTTGCTTAGCAAATAAAAACATCTTAAATGAAAAAAAAAAAAAAA
>NDXB01017491.1:25071-57289 GCA_002631895.1 Agapornis roseicollis | reverse complement strand
TAAAAAAAAAAAAAAAAAAAAGAAAAAGAAAAAGAAAAAGAAACAAAACCCAAAACAAAACAGAAAAAAAAATCCAACCCCCTCAAACCCCCAAAGTTTTATTTTTCTGAGACCTTTAAGCAAGAATAAGAAGGTGATAAACTCTGAGTTTAAACAGTGAGTAACAATGTGGGTATCAAACAGGATGAGTAGTTTAATTCAGCCTGTTCTTTTCCTTGGCAGAGTGTAACAGCCGACGGGCAGTGAGCAGAGGCTACCTGGGTGGATTGCTGAGGCTCTATCAAGACTGGCATCACAATGATGTTTCCAACAACTATGTGTACATTCGTAGGGGTCTCCTGCTCTGCCTGAAGCACATCACCAACATCCAGCTGGGCAGGGAGACTTTCCTTTGTTCCAAGGGGATGGAGATTCTCTTTACAAGTGTACAGGTAAATGGTGCTTTAGTAGCTAGGTGAGGTAGATTAGATAGTGCTGGGTTCTTCCTCACAGTCCAGGAAATTCCGTATTTTTATCTTGAATTTATATGACACATCAATGAAAAATATGGTAATGTTAAAATATATTTCATTTTTCACAGTTAGTAATTCAGAAAAGCTGAAAAGTTTCAGTTTAATACTAATTCCTACTGAACCTGATGGGAATTGTAGTTCCAACTTTTTAATGCCTTTATTTCCCTCTTCTGCCCTGTGGATCCTGCTGTCTGATGGTACTTCCTCTCCCAAAGAACTGCGCAGTATCTCCACAGAAGAGTTGCTTATGTGTTTCATGCGATGTTTTCTTTCAGGTAACCAGATGGATAATTCCACCCAATCAGGTTTTTTACACACAGAAAAGTTATTTAGCCAGGCATTTGCTAATGAGAAACTTCTATTAACTGTTTTTCAGGAGTCCCCAGTTTTAATCTTGTGTGGGTTCATCAAGAAAGTTGACATGGTTCTGAAGGTGGTATCTCTCTGAGGTATAGAAAGGGCAGGTTCAGAACAGTAACAGTTTCTTCCCACATGCTGCTTTAGCCTTGTTTGGAAAAGTTGCTTATACAGAGAACTCATCTATGTGATTCCATGAGAAATGTTTCCATTGTCATTCTTACTGACCAGTGCATCATCTCATTCAAGCACCGTCAGACAGAATGAAAGTCCTGCCCCTTCTCCTACAGAAAACCCACTGCCTTATGATCCAGTGTATTTGCTTCTTCACCTTTACCATCACTATAATAACTAATTCTCCTGTGACTGAAAGGTATTTCTTACTAGCAGCAGAGAGTATGCTGGTAGAGTTGTCACTTCATTGTCCTCTTAAGGACTTGACCAGCTTTTCAAGTGGGATGAGGTGGCCAAAATCAGCAGATCTTTAAAGGGAGTGTGGCTTCTGTTAATGAGAAGTCCTTGATCTGCAGGAACTTGAATAGGATGGATGGCAACAGCTGCTTAAGGGTGGATGTCAGCTTGTTCCCTCTCAAAAGCCTTCTATAGCCCATGTAGGTTTCTGAGCTAACATCTCCTGATAGCTCAGCCTGGGAGCAGCCCCATGGGAAGTGCAAGCATGGGGTCACCTTGGGTGAACAAACAGGAAATGGCACACTAAGACTCCAGTGAACATTGATAATACTAATCCTTCCAAAGGTTAGAAATGGAGCGGAAATGACAGCTTCAGGGGCCTCCAGTTTGCTGTCTCCTACTGTGCACTACCAGGGACATCATGGAAGGACAATTACCAAGGTTAATAAATGCAAAGCTCAACATATCCTCTCTACTTCTTTCGGATACTGTGAGTCTCTCACTCATGCTCTTTCTTTACTCTGTCCTGAGGTAGAGGCTGCTGCTGCTACGATCTGTAATTTTCATGATAGAAAATGGGAAATGTGTTCTCTTGAGAGGAATTTTATGCTGTAGGAAGAGTAAAAGAGATGGAGACAAGGCAAGACAAATAACTTCTGCTTGGGAGAGCAATGACTCTTTTTGTCTGTAGACAGTATTTTACTGCCTTTAGGAATTTGCTGGCTGTGGTGATTAGCCTTGACCAACCTCTGCGCAGCTAATGAGATTTTAAAGGTGTTAAAAGCTGCCTAGAAAAGTTCTGCTGAATCCATTTTATAATTTTTCTTTGCTTGTTTTAACAGCCTGCAGTAGAATTCCTATTTACAAGGCTGGTTTTAAACTGAATCCTCCCTAGCTGCTTATTGTATGGACTGACAGCTGGAACACCTGAGCTTTTAATAGCCATAAGGCTGTGTCATTACAGGAAGAGCCAATAGTTCATATACGGTCTCCTTATGTGACTGCTACTTGAGTTGAGGAGAATTTAGAGATATTTTGAGTTTGGCTCCTATCTGGGGAAAAAAAAAAAAAATCATTTTAGATAATGAAATTATTTGTGGAAAGGAAGCAGTTTCTGCTCCTATTTCTTCTTCCAAACTTGGCTTAGACTTTCATGGCAGTTAAACGGCATATTCACATTAGCAACTGGCTGGCTTTGTACACAGTGACAGGGAGTTGCGCACTCTGAGACAAGAAAACAGGTTTGTATCACCTTAAAGAGACTGGTGCATGGAACATCAATTTGCTGGTTTATCCCTGTCTGATTTCTTAAGCTTGCCTGGTTCCTCTTCAGCCTTCTTGTACTACGACCTACTCTATGATAATATTCTTCACTTTATGTTTCCCAGCAGTAACATCCATATGTTGAAGTCTTGTTTTCACTGTTCTAGTAAAACAAGAACAGTTTGAGTAAACCAGAGTAAGATTGTTCAAGAATGTCTACATGCAGCAACAGAGTAACAATCCTCCCTTATCTTTAACAAGCAAACAAAAGCAACCAAACACCACACGAACAAGTGAATAAATTGAAACAGTAGAAACAAGCAACAAATTCTCCTTAGTGTTTGCTCTAAATATAATAAAACTTTCCTTGGAGATGCTTTCAAAATTGTCTTTTTTTCTCCCCCTTGTTCCTAACAGGCAGAGATCTAGAAATACGCATTAAGATTCTTGTAGTGACTATTGTAAGCATGTCAGCTTCAGATGATTTTTCTAACCTCCCTACAGGAATCCTGGTTAATTCCAATGAATCTTCTAATGCTGTTCAATCGTACATGAGAAAACAGAATGAAGTCCTGTACAACTAAAAAACCAAAATCTCAAAACAGACATTTTCCTATAATAAAGTACTTCAGCATCACAGAAATGTTTAGGTTGGGAAAGAATGGTTAAGATCATCAAGTCCAACTGTTTACCTAGCACTGCCCAGTCCACCATTAAAACCATGACTGTGATAGGATGCTAACTGGATTTAACTCCTTTCACCACCACTCTTTGGGTTCAGCCATCCAGACCGTTTTTTAGCCAGCAAACGGTACATCCAAGCCATGACCAGACAGTTTCTTTGGGAGAATGCTGTGGGAAATGGTGCCAAAGGTTTTACTAAACTCTAGGTAGACACCATCCACTGCCTTTTATTCATCTACTGAGTAGGTGACTTTGTCATAGTAAGAGATCACATCAGTCACACAGGACCTGTCTTTCAATTAACCCATGCTAACTGAGCCTGATCACCTTCTTGTCCTGTACATGCCATGTGATGGCACTCAAGGTGATCTGCTGCATAACCTTCCCTGACACTGAGGAGGTTATTGACAGGCCTGTAGTTCCCTGGATCCTCCTTCTGTCTCTCCTCTGGGGGATTATGTGTAATAGGACAATTGCAAGGGACAACTCTCAATGTTGTTCTCCTTTGGTTCCTAGGACTGTTTATCATGCAAAAATCTGGATCCTATCATAAACACCGTGACTCAGATTCTGAGGAAGTGCTACCCTAAGGAGCCTCTGCCTGTGGCGACAGTGAGAAGCTCCTATTTGTTCCCTCTTCCTGGGAATGCCAAGGCTGAACTTCCATGTGAGGGATCTGAAGGTAATTGACTGAAGGGTGAGTTCAGTAAAAGCATGACATGAGAATTAAATGTGGGATCTGAGGAAAGGGAGTCTTGGCAGCCTTGTCCTGAGTTGTACAGTTAAAATCTGATGGCTTAGAGTTTTATTCAGTAGAGATGAAGCTACTTCCAGGTCTTCTCAGAGCCTGGAGAATGAGAGAAGAATAAAAGAAGTAAGGAAAAGGGGAAAAAAAAAACCATATTCTTCTATTATCCAAAAAATAATGAAACAAAGTGGGTGTGATAGAGGCTGGAGGTGCCATTGCTCCAACACCAGCACGGAGACAGAAGTTCTGTGCTTGTGCATGGCTGTTTGTGGGGGAAAACACTGCCCTGCTTCTTTTTCAGTAAAGAATTGCAGAAATTATCCTTTCTCCTTTCTAAAATTAAAGCAGATAGCAATAATGCTGCACGAGTGAAAGACGTGAGTGCTTGCTGAAAAGCAGAACTTTGGTACAGGCACGATAGCCACACAACCCACAGAAAAGGAGAAACAGTAGACCCTGTGGTACGCACAAGCAATTTCTCTGTTGCTTTCAGTTTCATATAGAAGATGCTCAAATAATATAACAATGATGGTAGTAAAACATCCTAGTCTAGATAATATAGATTAAGAGCATCCTGTAATGTTATTGCAGCCAAGCAGAAAATCTCTCTATTGCTTTGTAATAGGAGTTGGATACATATCATGATGACATTTGTCATGGTTTTGAAAGGCAGTGCTTGAGTCCACAGAACAGAGCATTAAAAAGTGGGAGATTTAGTGCCAAATTCATTTATATTAAATAACAAATGGGATCTTTTTTAATCAGGGTTGTGGTGAGCTGTAGCTTGATGTCATGTGGCACACTGAAGAGGTTGTACCTATTTCTGCCGAGGGCCTGGGGGAGGGGGGGTATTGGATTGAACACCTTTGCCTGTTTTCTACTTCTGCAGGTGACTATGAAAGTGATGGAGAGGAAGAGGCTGAAAAAGACCTGGATAGTGAGGAAGAGGAGAGTAAGGAGGAAGTAGGTATACGAGCCATTTCATTAATCATCCACATACTGGAAAGTAAACTTTTCATTGTCTTAACATCCTGATAAGCTGTCAAAACACAGAATATAGATATGCACATGATCCTACATAAATACACTACACAAATAATAGAGGATACTTGAAAGAAGGAAAAGAGAAAGCATTGATTTTCATTGAAGAGAGTCTCCTGCATTTGTCTTATTCATTGCCATGCTTGTCACCCAGGATGGTGTGGGTTTGATGGCTTCTGTGTTCCTGTAGGGAGACTGACCAGTGACTATTATAATCATGTGCACAGTCAATGATGGATCTTTGATTCCTCCAGGTGTAGACCAGAAAAGGCACTTAGTGGAGAAAATAGAATTATCATCTAGAAAAGACTAACCCTTTTTTTCTTCCTATATCAGAGTATATTTGGGCTGTGCATCAGTCCTAAGCAAAAGGTCACTACTTTTAAGCCACAGCTGAGGCATTTGAACCTATATTTCTTCTTCGTTTGCTGCTGCACATAGACAAATAATACAATGAATTATTCATTTATTTTCTGACTTCTCCCTTTGCACTCTTCCTGCCATGATGTAACTTGCAAAAAAAGCCTTCTATTAGCTGAGGATGATTGTGCAAACGTTTCTGTTGTGAAAATACACAAAAGCACATATGCACATGTGAAATGGTGAATGCTGCTAATAGGTCTTTGCCACATAAAGTGGTTTAAGAAAGCATATTAAAGAAATGGAGTTGCAAACACAGTCTAATTAGATATGATTGAGACTTTGTGGAAGGGCATTTTCATTACTTCCCTTGTCTTTTTCTCCTCAAGTGTTAAATTGATGTCACCTGATGAAGAAAATGAAGCTAAGAGAAAAAATACCACATTAGCTCAGTGTCCTAACTTGCCCCGTCTGTCTGGTTTTAGCTGAATGTTACAGCTCATCAAGATGCTCATTAAGGATAAGGTTCACAGTGAATTTATCTCCTTTAATTCGTTATTCATTCAGAAAGAGATCCTATAGTCCTATATGTCTCTGAACTATTTCATTATTCATAATATTTTACCAAGTAGATGTGATCATCAGGTTTGTTTTTACTTTTTGCCTACGAGCTTGCTCTGAGTATGAGTTTTAAGTACTGTTTGTCTGGCATACTGGTCATACATCTCTTGTGACAAATCTTTCTGAAGGGAAAGCAATCAGGGAATGGATAATGAACTTTCAGTTTACTTTTTTTGTATGAGCTATAATTTGCACAACGTTTCCTAGCATTGATGTGATGTACAAACATTTTCACAGCTACATAATACATATCTATGTATCCTAGTAATAGCAACCAAACTTAAACTTGTCTTAACACTTCCATCAGTAACTGTTCAGACAGTTCCATGAAAATCAAAATCATTACATCAACCATTTAGCCTTCCCAACCCAAATCTTCAGCAAGCTTGAAGCTGCTTATCATCATTATGCTGTCAGTGGCAAATCCTTTAAACTGACCTCACACTCCATGAAGCTCTTCACTGCATTTTCACCTAGGCCCTAACTGCATTTCAAACTGCTTTGCAATACAAGTGTGGCTCAGGTTTTGAAATCTCACGGACTCTTTTGCATTTGGGCAATTTTATCATTTTTTTCTTTTGATAATAGCTTCAGAAATGAGTCTATCATGAGCAAATCACTTCTTTGCTGGCATTTGGTGGGACAAACTAATAACATGTTAAATTATTTGCATAATAATGTAGAGTAATGCCCACTCATCAATACCGTGTTTCTATCCTCTCTTGCCCCATCTTTTCCTCATTTCATATGCAATAGCTGAATGCTGACACAGTTCAGTTTTGGTTCTTTTATTGGATATGGAAGAATTTTCACAGTTGCTTTAGACTGTGAAAGTTTTGGATGAGGTTCTTTTCCCTGATTCATTAATGGTTGAGATCTAAAAAGCTTTTTTTTCACATAAAAATATCAAGGAAGTTGGAGAGTAAAGAAGATGAATTGGGTAACAGTTTCACAGATTTTTATAAGCAGCGTTGAGATATAAAAATAAAATATAAGCAATTGGTGCCTATAAGTTCAATTATATGGATCTGGGCCTTTCAGTTTGATTGACAGGCACCAGAGAAACCATGTGGTTGTCTAAATGAAAAGTAGAAGTGTCAAGCTTTCTAATTTGGCTTGTGGTTTATGAAGACAATTTTGGCATTAATATACTTGGAGCATTTTTTTGTTAGATATTTGATTATCTTTTTCTTTGAATAAGAATATTGCCTATTACATTGAGGACCTGTGCCTACTGTTTTACACAACATAAGCAAGGGAATGGATGATAGGCTTAGAAATAACTAGCAATTGTTGATTATTTTGAAATCTCCCAAGCTGAGCTGCTTATAAGTTTGAACTTTCAGATGCTGTTAGAAACCATCTTTTCATGGTATGTCTACTTAAGTACTCAAATACCAAAACATCAAATTCCTCTTTTTCATGAGGTAGTCTTTCCTCTTGTGCCTCTATTTTCTTTTCCATAAAATGACTTTAACAGTTATAGGACTCATTAAATGAGTATGATGTTATTAGAAAGCAATGGTATTATGCAGACTATCACTTCAACAGTTATCTTGTGGGGCTGGTTTAATATACACGCTTTCCTAATTCTGCTTTTGTAGGATTATGACTTGGAGACAGATGTGAACAAACTGAGGTCGAAGGCAGTTCTTGACCGGCCAGAGGAAGAGCTTGGACAATATGAAGCAATGTGTCCAGAACTTTCCCATAATTTTCAGGTACTATCATAATGTGGTTTCCTTTGTTTGTGAATATTCAAGAGTTTAAGGAATACTTGAAAGGGACTACTGACAAGAGGTAACTAGACGAGGCTATTGCAAATGGAAAGCTAGATGTCTTACAGGACTAGAAAAGCAAAGATTAAGACTTTTTTGCTATATAGTTTACTGATGAGAATCAAGAATGATAGAAAGTGAATGATGCTATTTGGTGCACATTTGGCTGGGTATGGATTAACAAAGCACTATTGAATCAATTGCCACATGAGAGATCTGTCAGGTAATAATTTGTACCCTTGCTGGCAATTTCAATGGCAATATCAAAATCAGAATGAGATGTGGAAAGTAAATACTGTCAACTAGTGTTTTTAAGGAAATGATGGAGAAGATTGCAGTGCCATTGAGTGAAACGCACTGTTCTAACCATTGTTATATTGCAGTCTGGGACAAGAAATGCACTCATTACAAGTCTTGGAATTTAGGAGAACTGAAAATCATGATTCAAATACAAATCTGTAAAGGATCACTGGCTTAATGTATTTCCTGTACACACAATGCTATGACATTTATTATGACCATAAGTAGCCAAATGTGATCAAATTATACTGTTGCATGAAGGTGGGATGGAGTTTTGCATGACAGATTTGCCTCCTTTTGCCCTGATGTAGCATTTTATATTTAAAGAAAAAAATTCCTTGCAAATTATCTTCCTTAATTTGTTAGAACTATTGGTTTTGGTTGGAGCTGACTCACTCTGATGACTCAATCTGATCCTTTTAGTTTCTGAGGACTACTGTTGAAACAGCTTTGTGGATAGAGAAATTCTGGCAGGTGGTCCATGGGCTGATTTTACTCAGTCTGTCTTATTGGATGAGTACAATTTTGGGAGGCTTGTAAATATTTGCTCTTTCTTCCTTGAAAGGTTTCCTCTAGAAGGAAGCACAATCTGTCTTCAGTTTCTTTTAATTTCTTCTGCTTTTTAAATTTAAAGGAGCTTGAAACAGAATCTGAGGAAAAGAAGAGCTTGGAGGACAGAACTGGGAGTCTTCTCTCTGCTCCCTCTCATTCCATTCCAAATGCTACTTCTGTGAAACAGCCAAACTACAGATTGAGAAACCAAAGTGTCACAGAGATGGGACCAGATCCAGGGGAAAAGGATTTCAAAGTCCCACTGCAGAGCTGGACAAAGAAGGAGACATGCAGATGGGATCAGATTGATGAAAAGAGAGACATTGCAGAAACAGCTCAAGATGCAGACTCCTGTGAAGATCCAGCCAGGAATCATATGCTTATTTTACGCCCCCTCCCAAAAGATCCTGCTTGGTGCAAAAAAACATTTTACCCTGAATGTGAGGCCTTGATCAATTCTAGTGCTGGAGGGAGCCTGGATTGCTCAGACATAGTGATAAACCTTCTGGAGAAACACCAAGGAAATATCCCATTCCACAGCCCTCACTTTTACATAGCGAGGGCCAAATGTATTAAGTCCATACCAGACTACAAAGACTTGGCATTCCCTGATTTCTGGGGTCACCAGCCACCTCCATACAGCAAGCCCGTGTTGGAACGCAAGTATGGGGTTCAAAGGTGATTGTGCTTTAATATAATTACCATACAAGGTTAGGAATTGGCAAACCTATTTCCTATCTCTGATATGGACTTTCCATGTTTCAGTGGATGACTTCTGATCTGTCTGTGAGTTGCTTTCTTTGTCTCATAGGTCAAGGTGGTAGTAGCAATCCTGGAGTGAGATTTTTATGGCTTCTGTGAATCCATGTTCCAAACTGTTACTGGTTAAACTAGTTATTGATAAATGTATCAATGTATATGATGGAAATATGAGCTGGTCAAAGCTCTAACACAGATTTAATACTAGCTTTTCCTTAACATAAGTAGCCCAAGAGCCAGAATAAAATATAAATCTGTGACCTTGATAGAACACAAATGAGAACAAGTTCATATTAGAGACGGAGAAGACTCTGTCCTTTTAGGATATGTTTTTGCCTTTAATCTTTCTCTGAATACAGTCACCTTTAGCAACATTGGGTCCCATCTGGCTTTCTGAGGGCAAATCTTTCCTATCCTCTTGAAGCTGTGTGTCTGTCAGGTTGCTTTCTGGAATCACCCTGGTCTACCTTTCTGCTGCTGTGTCCCTTCTTGCTGTGCCTCTCACTCCCTGCTCTCACTCCATGGGGTCCTCCAAAATCTTCTCCTCCTTCCCTAGCATGTGCTTCAGCTTCTGAGAGCTGCAGTGGGACAAGGTAAGTGAGCTGCTCTCCCTTCCTGCTGCCCAGCTTACTAGGAGAAGACAACATATACAGCATGCAACATGCAGAGAGAAATCAAACCAGATCTCCTCTCTGCTATGCTGCTAGAGGCTACTGGTTTTTTTCATGTTGTTTCAGACTTTCAGGTGAGGGGAAAGCTGTGTTTTAAAGCTGTAGTACTGTCAAAGAAAACTCCACTTTTAATAGCTTTGTCTGCTCTATGCGTGGCTGTGTACAATGACTTTACATTTCTTTTCAGTGGTATAAGGAATTACTATCAGATATCACAGAGACTGGATTCTGTATTAAACTTTAAATTTGATCAACACTAATCAAATGGCATTTGTGAACACCACTAATTCCTGACCTCTAGAGAGATAATGATTCTTTCTGCAGCAGATACCAAAACTGAAAATCTTATTTTAGAGGCAAAATCACTCTACCATCTTCTCCTTGCACTGTTGCTCTAAAAGCATTTCTTTTATTACTATAATAACATATGTAACCAAACAGCTAGAATGGGAATAATCATACCATGCTTCAGGGCATAACATGATTGTTGCAAAGGTCAGGAAGAAAATCTGGTATTCCACATTTGATCATCTTTAGGGATCAGAGAGCTTCCATTTAATAATGAGTAGAAATTGGCTTGATTTAGAGTCAAAATTCACTGTATGACAGACTAGTAAGTTTATAAGTTATGGCAGATACTTCCTCACAGGGCAAGGCTGGCCATTTGGGAGATTGGCATTGACTGAGAAGAACTGGGGATAAGTCGAACTCGATAGAATACTCTAAAGAATAGAAAATGTACAGAATCAGTCATTTAATCCAAAAGGAAACTTGTAATGAAAACGGAGCAGGAGATTTCTCATGGTAAAAGAACAACCAACCAAAACCAACAACAACAAAAAAACAACAAATGACGCTCACCTGGAATTAGCACATGGAAGTCCTCTTTTTTACCAGTCCTTCAAAAGAATTGCCTAAGCCTCTTCATATTTCTTTTACAAGATTATCCTGTACTGAGATTTCTCACAGTATCATTACAATTTACCTGTTTTGTCTCTTTTTTTCCTAGGGACAAAGTACTAGATGATGTTCGCCGCTTAATCCAGCCAGGTGATGTGATAAGCAGAACTGTTTTTGACTTAGATGAGCCCAGGTGAGTAACTCAGATTGAGTACTGTAGCCAGGGGCACTGTCAGTGCTGGGTTAGGTAGTGAGCTCAGTTCATCTGTTCAGCCCTGATAAAAGTAAAGAAGAAATAACCTAGGAGATAAAGGCCCAACAGGAAAAATATACAGGATAAGTAGATTCTTTGTGTGTGGCTCTGGGAAAAGGATTTGTTGTAGAAGTCACTGGAGCAAGATAACCTTGAAACTTTTTAGACAGAACAAGAAAATCTACACCTCAAAGGAACTGTATGGGGTCCCTGGATATGTCTACACTGTATGTAGGGATGTGGAACAGAAGCATGCGGGCAGATGCTGGGAACCATACCTATGCATCCAGATGCAATCTCTCTGCACCCTGAAACAACATTTCCTACTGTGACTGCACTTCAGTGTTTGTACAGCTAGTGTCACAGGCTGTAGATGTACCCTAAGCACTTACAAAAGGCTTCTGAACACCATGCATCCAGCCTTGTGAACAGTTTCAAGTGCTTAACTGTGGCTAGAAATTGTGGTCCTTGAGAAGATGCAGTACAGGGCAGCTGAGAGGGTCCCAAATAGGAAGGACAATTTGAGGCAGGAGAAATCTGTGAAGTTGTTCAAGATGAATTTCATGGTTTCTAAGCTTTAGAAGGAAACTATATAGATGAGTAAATGTGTAGCTAATGTATAGTAATTGTATAAAAATGCCTTGTGCAGTTAATAAGCTAAAGGAAATAATTCAGTAGGGAAGGTAACTGGAATAAAGAAATAAAAAAAAGAACTGGGGCAAAAGGGGGTACTGGGAAATGAAAAGAAGATGCTATTTGGAATCACTAAGCAAGAACAAAGAATGCTGCATTGGATAGGATGATTATGGATTTGCTCACCTCTTTGCTATTTTCAGAGTCTTGCTTATTAAAAATATTATATATATTTAAAAGCCTGTCTGAAGTAACCTGCTATAGTTATCTTTGCTTTGATTTACTGCAGTCACTCAAGCCCAGGTGGTCCAGGCTGTCTGACATTCTTCTCCAAGTTTGAATCAGGAAACCTTCGCAAAGCCATCCAAGTGCGTGAGTAAGTACGTCTGTAGCAGCTGCATCCCATACTGCCTTCCCACTGTGACCACAGCATGAAACAGTGGAATTCTCCTGCGTTTGGAAAGGGCTGGCCAGGGAAGCAGGTTATATGACAACAATGCCTTCCAACACCTAGATGTCACGAAGGCACCAGGAGTGAGAAAACAGCTCAAAATGTTTTGATATGACTAACATTGTGAGAGTATTCAATGATGTGTCTGGGTACTGCTAGTTTGATGATGTTGTTTGGCTCTCATGGGATATTAGAGAATGTGATTGCCTAGCCTGATGTCCTCAGACTGGGGGGTGTTCATGGCCACAATCTTTTATGGTCTTCCTTTACAGGTTTGAATATGACTTAATTATGAATGCGGATGTGAACAGCAACCAGCAGCACCAGTGGTTCTACTTTGAAGTTCGTGGCATGAAATTAGCTGTTCCCTATCGCTTCAACATTATCAACTGTGAGAAGTTCAACAGCCAATTTAATTATGGTATGAGTCTTTGGGGAATTGCAGTGGTCTTCTCTTCACAGGGATATCTTTTTAATGCTCCAAAGGTTTTGAACTTTCTATGTTTCTAAGTATAATGGAGGCTGTAAATTTAATCTTATCTGCTCTGAAATCCACTGAAAGAGTTGCTTTAGGTTTGTCAAAGGACCTTTCTTTATCCTTACGAGGACTGAGGTGTAAGCTGAACATTGAGACCTGGGAGAGCATTTGTGGGGGAAAAATGTCATTGTTCTGTGTTTAGGGACTGGAATGGAGGAAGAATGCCATTGGGGTTGGGAGAGGGGAAATAAGACAATCTGTTGGAACTGAATGTGCAGCATAGGATTGGAAAGTGCTTCTAAGATTTAAATAAATGTAATAATCCTCAAACAAATATTCCTGATCCTTTGGACTTATCCAGAAAGACATTTCTTCCTTCAGACCTGCTGAGACTTCTGCTGATATTAATGATTAAAAGAAAGATTCTGTTCCTTGCTGTCTTTGATCTCCTGTCATACTCTGTGGTTCAGGAGGAAGGCAGCATTGCTCAGAAACAGGCAGGGCAAGTCTGAGCTTTCGATGTCCATTTTAGAAGAGAAATTATTTCTTCTGCATGGGTTGAATTCTTAGCTGGTATAAGCTGTTTTTTCATTTGTTTCCATGGAGCTGAGTTAATTTACGATAGCTCTAGACCCAACTCAAAATGTTTAATAAACCCCTAATATCAGACTTTGCATTCCTCCAGAGCCCTGTGGATACAGGCTTTGCCATCACCAGGAGAAGTCTCTCAGGATCAATGTACCTAAAACAAATAGCCCTAGGAGCTGGAATGATTTGTCACTTGTATTAGTGAAATCGGCTGGATGAGTGGCATAATGAATTATAAATCATTTGCTCTTTAACCCTAAGGACTGGAGTTCAAGTACTCATATGGATCCCAAATCAAAATGATTTCCCCCCCCAAACCCCCGTAATATTATTCTGCTTCCCTGAATTACAAACCAGTTCAGTGTGGTGTGTCTGGAATTTTGACATCCTGCTGTAAATGTCAATGCAACCTCTGGTAAAGCCACCAGCAGCTTCATAGCTAGAGAGTCTCAATATTATTGTAGCAGCATAGAATGGTTTGGGTTGGAAATAACCTTAAACTCATCCAGGTCCAAACTCCCTGCCACAGGCAGGGACCATTCCACTACAGCAGGCTGCTTCAAACCCACCCAACCTGGCCTTGAACACTGCCAGGAATGGGGCAGCCACAGCTTCTCTGGGCAATCTGTGCCAGCGCCTCAGCACCCTCACAAGGAAGAATTTCTTCCTTGTATCTAACCTATTGCTGGAAGGTTGCTTGTTACCCACAAGTTTGTCTGTTGTCAGCATTTATAATCTCATTTTCTGCACCCAAAATTGTACATGACTCAGATGTTCAAGCGTGCAATGAAAAATATATTTGGGAGAAAAATGTGCAAATACTATCCAGTGTAATGAGGGAGGCTAAGCCATGGCTTGCTTTTGTGTGGCTTGTATGTGGGATTGGCAGTTAAAGCAATTCTTCTGTGGGTTACTTCTGCTGCTCTGAGAGGGCAGGGAAGCTCTAGCTTATCTGGCTTGGCTGAGCACAGCTCACTACCCCTTCCAGCACATGCATATTTACACACACTGCTGGTAAGAGATGCTGTTTATTTGCTACATTCCCTCTTCACTTTCCTGGGCTAATGCCCATGCTATAACACTAGAATCCTCCATTTGTGATGTAGTGCCAAAGTGCTATGGGTGGCAATATTTTGCAGCTCCTGGTTACTGATTTGTTCTGATTTTTCCCTTCCCTTTTGCTCTTGGTCAGATGGCACTGTCTAACTTTCAAATTGTCAAAAAAGGATATTTAATTAAACAGATGTGACCAGGAGCAGAGCAAGTCAGGAGATGCAGCCTCTACCTCTCTCTTTCCCCCTTTTCCACTAACTTACACTACTGTGGGAAACAATGGGATTTCTATGATTCTGTGATTCATCAGATGTCCAATTTGTGTTTGTTTTCTAAACCTGGATGTTTCCATAGAAAAAGTGAAAGGACAAAATGTGTTTGTTTGGTGGTTTTTGTTCTGTTGTGTGTTTGTTGGGTTTTTTAATTAAAATAAGATGGCAGACCAGTATCAACCATCATTCTGAGGCAGTTTATGGTGTGTATCCTTGGGACTCATAGAGAAGAACAGGAGATGGCATCTGTGACGTTCAGAGCACTGCAGACTCTGAGCCTTACATCCCTTGCCTGATGAACTGGGCTTCTGGGCAGGCCTGTGTCTCTTGAAACTCCCTGTGGCCTCTGTTCTGGAATCAAACACAGAATTGCTTCTTGTATGTGGCTCATGATGTTGGTTCAGGAAACAGCAAGAAGTCATTCCTATCTATAGGCTATGCAGCCAAAAGTGAGCTGGAAAGGCATTTCTGCCAGTAGCCTTGTTAGCTCTTAAAGCATTGGAATGGTTAACAGAGAAACCCCAAGGAAGAAGGGAAGCTGAAAAGCTGCTTACGGAAATATGTCATCAGTGTTAAAGATTTTCAAGCATCACTTGATCCCAGCACAAGAAGAGCAAAGTGAAGGTTTGGGGGGGGTGGTGGTGGTGGTGGTGGTGGTGGTGGTGGTGTGTGTGCAACTTATCAATATGCGTAAGTATTTGAAATGTCTTTTTTCCCTTCTGTAAACATTCCCAGACAAGGGCAAGAGCCTTATTGTACCCATAGAAGAGCAGGCAGGTGTGGAAAGAAAGGGAATAAGAATTTGATACAAAAACTGCCTGCAGACGAGCTGGCTTCATGGAGCTGTGGGTAGTGCATACTTGGGTCAGAGCAGAGAAAGCCTCTCTTCTGCCCCAGGGAATGAAATGGTAATATTTTGGAGGCCATGAAGAAGTCATATTCTGATATAATATGGTACAAAGAATAGATGCTATTGTAGTCAACATTTATGGCACCTAGGTACTATTTAGATCTACTGACAAGTTTAAAACCTTTCAGATTTGCTTGCTGCTTTATGAAAGTGGTACTGAATGATTATCTAATGCTGTGGTAGGATTAAGGTTTCAGTAATGGTGCAGCCAAGCATAAAATATTGGACTAACCAAATCTTGTTGATACCTTCATTTTATTCTTTTCTTTCCCTTCTTCTGTTTGTAAACAGAGCAGCTTGAAGTCCTCCTTTGCAAAGGCCTGTAAGATAATTTATTTTCTAATGAACTCAATTCAGCCGCTTTTTGTGCAGATATGGCTGTATCAGAACAAAGCTTTGGGAAATACATTTACTTTGCATAAACTATCTGCAGAGAGAGCAGAGGCAAAATAATGATGCCTCTCATTTAGCCTCTTCCTCCCCACCCTGTCTTCTCCAACCAGGGTAGTTGTGTCACTTGAAACTATCTTGTTTTATGTAGGTATGCAGCTGGTCATGTATTCAGTGAAGGAAGCTCTCCAGGGCAGACCTCGCTGGCTTCGGGCAGGCCATGATATCTGCTACTACAAGTAAGTGCACCTTGGGTGAATGATTTGTGGCTTCCTTCCCCCTCTCCTCCCCTCCTGTTAACTGTATTGATGTTGTTAACCTCTGACCACCAGTGCCACCTGTTTCAAATGTCTCTAAATTGGTGCTAGTTCAATGTGTTATATGCTTCCACCTTCAGAGAACAACTGTGAGTGAGATCTCTATATTAGATGCCTGGGGAGAAACAGGGTATGTGCAGAATTAACTTCCCTAGGAGCAAGGAGGAAGAAAGGGAATGGGGAGTGCTTGAGCCATGCTGGTGCAGTCAGGAATACAAGGAAGCTTAACCCACAGAGGTCAGCTTTTCTGCCAATCCAGGAAGAAATAAACTGGATAGAATCATTGTCCTTTGCATACATTGCTTTTTAAAAGAGATGTAGGAGCTGAGGAGATAAAGGGTTAGCATATACACAGAGGTGTTTGGGGGTGTTTATGCATTTATGTACATATACATATATAAATATATATGTAGAAATAAACATAGACAAATACACGCTTATTTCTTTGTGAATCTATGTCAATACCTTAGTATCTTCATGAGCTTCTCATCTCTGCAAAGCTGCAACTTCAGTCCTAGAAGGAAACTACTCTTTGGACCATGCTTACTGGCACCATGTAGACCTTGTCCTGGTAGCAGAAACAGTAGGCATTAGCCTTACTCACTGTCCTATGGGAACTTCTGTCTTTCTACTGGAGCCAGGCAACAGGGGCATAAAGGAGTTCTGACAGGCCTCAAAGCTGACACTTACGCAAGGTCCCTGTTTTAACACTGTTTCTGCAGAGTGTCAGAGCCTTAGAAGGAAAGCTATAGATCAGTCTTATAATTACCTTGTATCTGAGCTGGAGCTTGACTCGCATGAGAAACATCCCCATTCAGGTACTTCATTTCCATGCAGAAAACTGATCCCTGTTTAATTCTGGATATTACAGTCAAGGGAGACAAGTGCAGAGCTTGGAGTTTCAGTAGGTTGAATGAACGCTGTTTTACATTCTCAAGGCTGCCAAAATGCTATCCACAACGCTGATTAATTATTTTAAAGATGTCGATTGAAAGGGCTTTCAGGATTAAGGTAATTGCTGTGCTGTGGGTTACAAAATCTGTGCAGAGTTGAAGGCTGGGGAACAGAGTAATAGAACAAGAAAGAAGCTGGTGAAGTTCACATACTTCATAATCAAATATTACATCATTAACTAACCATTTTATCCTGGTGTTACTCTATCATGACCCGAAAGCTGGGGCTGAGAATGCCCAAGTGACAAGTTCTACCCCTCCTTTTTTGTTCTCATTATTTTTTCTATCAAGATTCCTATTCACCAATTTGCATCACTTGGTGTCTCAAGACTCTGAGTATTGCCTTAAGCACTTCATAAACAAACCAATACTCTGGTCCTTGCCCTTAAGACCTTGTAGTTGAAGCTCAGGGTTTGGGCTACCCAATAATGGCAAACAGGCAAGGAAATATCAGAAAACAGAAAGGTGCTAACAGAGTTAACAACAAGGATAATTGTCTGGCATGGTAGCAGTGTTGTCAGGACAAAGCTGAACTTTTATGATGTTCTAAATGGAATTCCTTCCCTCATGAAGTCATGTGTTGAGGCTGATTTTTTTTAACCTGATGTGAAATAATGGGTTTTTGCTTTGTAAGACATTTTATTTGTGTCGTAGTTCACAATTTTGATGTTAGGTTCAGAGGTGGCTCTGTTCACAAGTGGATGTGATAAGACAATAAACTCTAACAATGACAGTGGGGTGCCTTCCAGGAGCGGCAGAAACTCAAACTCTTGTTGCCACAGAAAAAATCGTCCCAAATCTCTGTTGTAATTTCTTTTTTCTATGTTCTTTTTCTTCTTTTTTTTTGGAAGGGTGGGGGAGGGGGGGGAGGTGGAAAGGTAGGAGATGAAGGTTCAGATCATCATCTCTCCAAGCTGGCATCTTATCTGTAGCAATCTGAGTAGTTATTCTATTTTGTTTCAAGTACTCTCCAGTAACCTTTATTCACCTAACCTTTTCAACCTTAAGAGCTAATGTACTGTGGTGCAGTGGCTTCCCTTTGCATGCCTGTAACCTCTGGCTTCTGTGAGCATATGTTTCTGGTTGGGCAAGCTTTATGTGCTGATTACCATAGCAGTGGCTTCTCATGTCATTAACAAGGCAGTTACTGTGCAGTGATTCAATAACAGCTGAGATTAAGCTGTGATTATACAATTAAGCTTGTAATCAGATTCTTGTTCAGAATATGGGAGAGAATTGAGTTTTACTGATTTGGAATAATCTGTGTTTTCTAACTGTACATTGAATTATTTGCCAGCATATTCATCTAGGATAACTAATTGCTGTCTCATTTACGGCTTATTTCAGCCTTATATGTTTATTCCAGTTTTATATTCCAGTCCATATGCACTTTCATACCTACTGAAACTCTACAATGTTTTTATTTCAGTGATTCCCAATCATTAGAAGTTGTTGATGATGGGGAACATGAAGAAAGTATGTTTGGGGTTGCTCAGGCTTTGGCTCAGATCAGATCTGATTGTTACAGATCTGATTGTTACAGTGATTATCATGCTTCATGTGTTTTGGGGAAAGATCTCTTTTCATGGTCATGGATATCATAGGGTGGGACTGACACATTTTGAAGGGAACCTCATCTAATTACTTCTACTAAATTATTCATAAATATGGGCAAAGAGTGAGATACCTACAAAAATAAGGAGCTCAAAGATGTCCTTAATTGCTTTCGCAGGAAGGCTTTTATTGAAAGCAACCTCTGAGCTGAAGGACAGTGGGAGGATAGGCGCGATTGCAAGATGCCTGGGTGATGCACGTTGGCTGATCTTTGCTGACATTCATCTTCACTGAAGATGGGATAGTTCACTCATAAAGATGAATGTTGTGGCACAGCTCCGTCATCGCATACCTTTCCCATATGTCTCATGAGAGTTTTTATGTTATGGGGAATATTAGCAGTGCTCTTGTCATAAGGAAGCAGTGACACTTCTGCTCTATTTTATTGCCTCTTCGTGAAGTGACAGGATACACCCATGATAAACAGAGTTGCAGTTACTATGAGATCATCTAATTCACTCGCTGTCTTGGCAGCTTTTATGCACTGAATAATATTCCTTTCCTGCAAATTATTTAAGGAACTATGGCAGCATGCTGAATTGGTGACAGCATGCTTGTGCCTTTGGTTTCATGGCTTGTTCTAAGCTTATTATCTAAGCTCCAGGTTTTTCAGGCAACAGTCAGCTCACAGATAGTAATGAGGTACGTGGAGTGTTTTGTTCTCACATCACCATGAAGGACTTTGCTGTTTGGTGATCATAGAGGTGTCAGAACTACATCTTCTCTTTTCAGCATCTTTATCATCATATTAGATGATATCATCCAGTATTAGCAGGCCACCCCTCAGTTCTAATGAGAGCTGAGATACCACTCAGAGTGCCTGCCTTACCTTTACAATACAACTGAAAACCTTAAGAGCAAGATGGCTGTGGGAATATCCTGCCTGCAATCTTGACAGTAAAGATGCCTTAACAAAGATTTGACCCTTGAGAAGGAAGTTGTATTGTGTGTTTTCCAATTTCCAATGTCACAGACCCCAAAATAACAGCCATGCCCTGTAAACTGTTAAATGCTGGGGGAGGTTATGTGTTAGTAAAGCATATTTCACTTGACAGCCACACTTAGAAAGGTAAGAAGGTCAGGGCATGTAAAATGAGGACACAAGACTCCAGGTGGTAGAAGAATTTTGGACAAAGGGAACAGTGATAAATAGTTTACTTTCTACTTGGACTCTATTTTGAAATGGCCTAGAAATCTAGGATATTGGTATTTTCTTTGGCCATTTTAAGCTAAGCTGATACAATGCCATATTCCATCACCCACAAGTGCTTTGCACTGCAGACGGGAAGTCTAAAGACAAGATGACCAAGAGATGATGTTCTTGTATCGCTTGCTGCTTTTGAATTCCTTAGTCACAATCCAGCTCCTTTACTGACCTGTCTGTATCTTTGGCCAAGTGGCTTAACCTGTCTGTGTCTCACTTTTATTCATCTATAAAGGATAGAAAATTAGAGTTACTTATCTGCCACCCAAAGAATGGGAATAGATAAATGGGAAGGAAGTTTTAACTAGATAATGCATGCAAAGGTCTTTTAAGCACAAAGAATTATTGTGCAGAGTAAGTGATAAGTAGTCTTATAATTATGATTAATTAACTCTCCATCACAGCTATGCTAGAAATATGCTACCTGTACAGGGTTTCTGAAGGAGAGCAGCAGAGTTCCTTCTGAAAGGGACAGCAGATACAGCTTGCATGCTGATTTAAAAAAGCACACTTCGGCCTCTTGGTTTTTTTCCAATAATCAGTGTTTTAGTTTCTAGATGACATGTGAGGCTTTGAACATGCTGAAAGAGAACACAAATAAGATGGTGAGGATTAGATGTTGCTAGGGTGTCTTTTTCCTCCCCTCTTCATTGCTTGTTAATTTGGGCTTCAAACTGATGTGGTAGAATGTAGTGATTGAAGAGGGGTGAGGAATTAAAATTTATCCCTGGTGGAGAACCAGGAAGGCAATAGAGCCATCTTGGGGTGACAGCAGTAGAAGGAGGCAAAGAGGAAAACCACTTTTTTAGGTTTCATTTGAAAAAGATTCAGAGCTACTGCATTGTTTGATGGATTGTGAGGAGACCAGATCATATGCAGTAAGAATACGTGATTATTTACACTGTGTACACACAGGTGGTTTTTCTTAATGCATGAGTGAAGAATATTAAAGCCTCACAAAGCCACCTGCAAACTTCCTGTTACTGCCAGATAGTTTGCTATAGATTGAAGGAGGTGTCAAGAAGTGATTCAGAAGTCTGGAAATATCTGTTCTGGGTGGGTAGTTTGCTGCAACAGCATTGGTTCTCAGAAGAAGAATGAAATGTGTTGCTAAGCAGTGTGGTGAGAGCTCTGTGCATAAATTTGCTCAGGATCATGCAATCTGAGCACAGCCAGGAGTATGGACCATTGATAACAGCGTAGCATCAAGGTCAGAGGTGTCTGGTGCTGCAAAACCTCTGGATTAAGTGGCCATTTCTGGCAAAAGAGACATTTTCGGCTGCAGAATTACAGAACTTAGAGAAGTCTTTAATGGGGCATCAGGGACAGATGAAATAATGTGTATGTAAGATATTTAGGCAGCATCTGCCTGTAAAAACTTGATTCCTCCCTCACTTCTGCCTACAAATGTGAATTTGGAGATGACAACTAAGAAGATCTCTGCACTTTGTGACAGTTCTTTGTGAATAAGGTCATTCACTCTTCCAAGTCACACTGAGCGTAATAGAGGCCATGGAGCTATAACTACTTTCTTTAGGTGATACACAAGAAATGGTTCTCAGTTATCCTTCACTGTCAAAATTAACAGGAATGCTATTAAATGTCATCATTCTGAATTAAAAAAATCAAATCCTAGATCCATCAAAACAATAACTAAGCAGATGTTTCTATATGTGGGTTCATTTTTTTTTTTTTCCCTCCGAGTCTCTTTGTCCAATATGAAGGATGGGTTATTTGCAAAAGAAATGTTGGGATGAAAGTTTTAGCTGAGAATAAAATCATAGGGTTTTAGTCTGCCACTGGGACTTCATGTTCATGTACTATCTGTTGATCCACTCTGTATCGCTCACCCCACATGATCCTAACTATTAAATTCAGGTGAAAATCCAGCAGAATTGTATTGTTTTGGGGAATATGACAAGAATAATTACCTTTTCTCTCCACCCTTTACTTCATTTGAGTAAAAATGAACGGAGGCAGAATAAACCAGTACTGTAAATTTCAGGAGCTGAAATTGCATCCTTGGGTTGCCTCTTCTGTTTTGCATTTTAATGCAACATTGATAACAACATTTGTCAAAGAAATCTCAAAGTCCTTCAGAATCAGAAGGTTTGGCAACAGCATAATTGGTGCAATGTGGGAAAGAATATTGTTTGAAATGTACTTATGCATGCGATTTTTGCTGTGAGGCTTCTCCCTAAAGTGAATGAATTGTCTCTTCATCTCTGCTGAAAGAAAACTTTCTTGCTCAGCCTGAAGTCATCTCTTTATCAAAGTAAGTCTTCTGTAAGAGATCTGGTCCTGGAACTAGATTGAGAAGCTCACTTTAAGATCTTGTAGTTTTAATGACAGGGAGTGTCAAGGGCCTGAATGCCCTAGGAGACCTTGATGATCCTGACCAGCCTTGCCCAGGGTGACCCACACCCTCTGTCCAGCTCTGGTTGAACTACTTAGTCCCTGTCTGAGCTGTGTTGTAGTGAGGCTCCAACTCAGTCACTTCTGTGTCTGTGCTTTGCTATCAATGCTGGTGATCTGGATCCTAACCTATTGACCGCCCTCCTGGCTTGATCCATACCTGCCTCATCACCACAAGCTGCCTGATGATTTGGATGTGTGGTTGAACTTGTCTGCCATCCCTGGCCATGCTCTGCTCAGGTACTGTGAGAGATGACCCTGGGTGGTGAGGCCCCTGCCTTAGTGGCTTCCACATCAAGCTCAGCTCCCATCTTTCAGGGAGCAACTGCCCTTACTCTACTCCTTGATGGGGAGAGGCTCAAGTCTTTGAAAAGCAGGGATGCTTTTTGGGTAGCTCACAACCTGTAAATTTGTATGAGGTTGCTTTTTCTCTGTATGCAGTCTCTACCAAAGCCACCCTCTTACTACTCAGCAAAAGCCTTTGATTATGCTTGAAATATGTTTATGTATGTCCTTTTATATTATTATTTATTTAATTAATTCCTGGAATATACCTTTCTTCCTGTGGTGGAACTGAATGGTTGGTTTGGTAGTATATTCATATTTTCTGTATCTCCAGGCTGTCACAGAATATATTCACATGGCATTGTTCAGGACTATGAATAGGTACCTGCATCTCTGAGCAAGATAATTTGGATATCAGAAGCAATACTGCAGTGTTAGCTGAATGCGCTAATCTAAATACATCCGGGTGTGTTATATGAGCTAGTATTAGCTGGCTTCCTCCTCTTATTTGCACCTTCAGAAATGAAACAAACTTAATTTTCCTATAAGAGTGCTGCCATCTGTCAGCAGCATGTGACTGTCTGTGGTCAGTACTGCCACACATGGTTCTGCTTCTTAACTCCCTCTTAGTCTTTGTGCACTGTATAAGTCCAGAGACATCCTCAAATCTTGGTATCAGGGATACTTACCATCATGATCCTATTTACACCTCTGTGTAGTGGTACCACGGTTTCGCTAACCTGCTTGTTTCATATAGTCTGTAGGTTCACTGTTGGGTTACTGCATGTTTAGCACTGTGTTATTGTTGTACTTGGGACTGGGTTGATTGTACTTGCATGGGGCTTTCCCAGTATTTGTACAATGACTGGTTGAGTTTGAAGCCCATCTACAGTGAGATGAAAGCTCATTCAGGGAGAATGCCTCTCTGAATGCTTAATTCTCTCTTGGCTACTCCAAATGTGCATCTAGAAGAGAAAATCATCTATGTCCTCCCTCTTTGTCTTGTTCCAGAAACCACTACCGCTGCAGTGCAGCTGCAGGACGAGGCGTGAAAGGGAATTTCTACTACACACTTACCTTCAGCATCAAGTTTCCTCATAAAGATGATGTCTGCTACCTGGCCTACCATTACCCCTATACCTACTCTACAATGATGGTAATACTGATATCCATATAAAAAATAAGCTAATGGCCAGGCAGGTCAGAGCTGCTTGAGCCTGTATCGACTCTGAGATAGTGTAGAGGACTGTTTTCACAGGCAGTTAATGATCAAGATGCTGTTACTACCTCATTTGCAACTACAGCCCCCTCCAGCTTTGAAGCCTCTCTTTGCAGGAGAAAAGAATTCTTTGTATGGGGTAAGCCGGGGTACAAACCATTAGTGCTTATAGCAATTATAATACAAACCAAAGATGTCTCCATTTGAGTAGGTGTAAATTGTATTACTGAGTTGACAAAGTTTGCTTTCTGGGGAAGGATTTGTTTCCTGCAGCCCTTTCTGGCCAGGGGTGGATGGTAAAGAGTTTTCTGGGAAATGCATCCAATGTGTTTTCTCAGTGATTGAAGTAGGAGAGCTCATGGTCTGAATGGAAAGTAGGATAAAAGAAAGGAAATGAGTGGTTCTGGGAGTATCTTTGCTTTGTGGTTGAAGATGAGGAAGATTTACTGAAAATGAAGTTGCACAGTCCCAATGGATTAGTTTCCTTTCCTTCTCTCCTCAGTTGCCACTGTTAACCCTTTTTGTTCTGAGCAACAAATGCTTGTGTGGGTTGGTAAAATTGGGCTTACTCTATTTTTTATAACGGTGTTAGTTTGCTATTACCAGATGTGAAAGATGATGCTTTCAAGGAAGACAATGTCCTCTCTCACTTTTAGCCATGCTGCCTAGCATGCCAGCATAATTAGGTTTAGATTAATTCCCGCTCAAACAACAGTCTCTTTTCAGCTGCTTTGCATCCCATTATAGATGTTCAAAGAAACTGCTTCCAATATCTGGGAGAGGGCCAGTCAAGCCTTCACAGTCCACAATATGCCTGCCAATTCAGTCATTAGGCTTATGGGTACCAGTTACTCCTCAAAATCAATGAGGAAGAGAGGATGCTCCAGTAGTGGGGTTTGACCTATAGCTTTGAAGGAATGTATATCCTATGGTCTGCAGGGGTAAAGACAAATGCAGCACTGAAGAATTGGGTGGACTTATTCACCACCATACCCGATTACTGAAATGCAGTGCTTCATCATTATTTTAGTATTATTGATTTCTGTCTTCTGCTGGCACAAAAGCAAGAGAGACTTGGAAAGTTTGTATGCTCTGGGAATCCCTGAATATCTCACCTGCTCCTGAATGAATAGAATAGAGATGAAAAAGATGTTATTCCTAGACTTGCAGGGCCAAGTCTTGAAGTATTTCACTGCCTCTTCAAATCAAATGCTTACTGAAGTTAAAGGCAGTTTTGCCTCAGGAGAAGTTTAAATGAACTTGGACTCAGTAAGGACCATAAAATTCAGTAAATGGGAATTATGGATGGGAGAGATTGATTGTCATGCCCAGCTCTTTAGCTAAAGCAAAACTGTTGCCTCTAACAATCCTAAAAGGTTTATTTGCTTAGACTAATTTAAAATGTTGAGTGATGCAATTTACACATTTCCATGTTACTTTAACTTCCACAGTAAATAAACTAAATCAGGTTTGTCCACCACTAGATTTCATTAGAAAGCATTTGTCCACTGGTGAAGTATGTTGGCTTTACATATCAGTAATAAATTAAAAGTTATTACAAACCCAAGGGCTCAATTAAATATATAGTGCTCTGGGGAAGAAGATAAATTTGTATATGGAGCTACTGATATGAAAATGTTTTTAAATATCCTATATATTTAATAGTTACAAACATATTTAGAGTAAATACGTATCGCAGAATCCTATTTGAACTGGATGCACTCTGCAGTTCATTACTTTTTTGCCCATTAGTAATTACATTTATTTTATGAATAGTAATTCATCTATTTTTACATCATAGTGTTTAATTGTTTGGATATCTAGCTGAAATCTCTGTGGCAGCTATACCCAATTAAGTTTCAGTGGGTACCAGAACATAAGTAAATAATTATATTGAGTTCTCTGTATCTATGAGAGATCTAATAATTGAATTTACTTTATAGAGCAGTATGTTAATTGTTTTATGGCATAGATGAATGTAAATTTCAGTCCTGTGTTTGCTTTCAAATGGAAACTGGGAAAGCAGTCTGACAGGCAGCAATATCCAAGCATTAAGAGACCTGGTCTAGTGGAAGGTGTCCCTCCCTGCACATGGCAGGGGGCAGGTAGTGGAACCAAATGATCTTTAAGGTCTTTTCCAACCCAAACCATTCTATGATTCTATGAATATCTTGTTCTAAAAATGTTGGTTAAAATTTAGCTCTGACTTGTTAAGACAAGGGTTGTTCAATGAATTGGTGTGTTTTAGTTTCTGTTTGGACAAGTCTGCAAACTTCACTATATCCATTTCTAGCAACTAACAGACAACTTGTGTTTCACAACATTTAGCAACACCCTGCAATGGGACTGCTTATGCTAATCTTGCAATTTGCAGTGTAAACAGAGAGAACTACACGTCATCTGGTGTGTGGGTGACAAGTGGCTATGTGTCTAATGAGGAGATCAGAATTTGTTCCAAAAATTATTATTTTTTTCTTTTTTTTTCTTTTAAGCTGCCAGTTCTTATTTCTCAAATTTCTCAAGAGGCTTCTGAACAAAATTGGTTTTAAAGTGTTGTGAGGGGAGGAGAGGAGAATATCTCCTTTTTAAATAACTTCTTGGAAAGACACTCTTCAAATTTCCCACTCCTGGTTGTACAAAATGTCCTTCTGATGTAAACTTTTTGGCTGCCTCTGGTGCAGAGTTGTTCTGAGTTTTACTGGCACATGCTTGACAGCTAACCAGTCAGTTCTATAAAGACTCAACGCTGATTGAGTTCTCTCACATTTCTTATGAACAAACCTCATAGCAGCCTTTCAGTATCTGAAAGGGGCCTACAGGGATGCTGGGGAGGGGCTCTTCATTAGGCACTGTAGTGACAGGGCAAAGGGTAATGGGTTCAAAATTAAACAGAGGAGGTTTAGATTGGATATAAGGAAGAAATTCTTTCCTGTTAGGGTGGTGAGGCACTTGAATGGGTTGCCCAGGGAGGTTGTGAATGCTCCATCCCTGGCAGTGTTCAAGGCCAGTTTGGACGAAGCCTTGGGTGCCATGGTTAATGTGAGGTGTCCCTGCTTATGGCAGGGGGGTTGGAACTGGATGATCTTAAGGTCCTTTCCAACCCTAACTATTCTATGATTCTATGAAAATATAAGGAGCAGGCAGTTCTCTTTTGGGCTTTATGTATGCATGGAAATTTCTTTCTGCTAATAAGAAAAGCACCTAGAACTGTTCAGGTAAAATCACATAATGGTTTGGGCTGGAAGGGTCTGTTAATGTTCATCTAGCCCAAGCCCACTGCAACAAGCAGGGACATCTTCCATGAGTAAATAGCCCTGTGCATCTTCAGTGAACTGGGATATATTCTGGATGGCTGGTGCATATCTGTGGGGTGTAAAAAGTGATATTAACTGGCAGAATAGAGAAGCTGGTAAGTTTCAAGAGATGAAATTAGTACCAATAATAATACACAGCTAGTGGAATCAGATTTTATAGACCGTGAACTCATTTATAAATCTGCTTCCTTGCTTCTTCCTTGCTTCTCAGTCCCATCTTGATATCCTGGAATGCAACAGGAACCCCAAGAAGGTTTACTGGAGGCAGCAGACGCTCTGCCAGACACTAGGAGGAAATCTATGCCCGTTGCTCACAATCACTGCCATGCCAGAATCTAAAAAAACAGAAGACTTGGAGCAATTCTGTAAGTAGCCAAATGAAGCATTAAAAAAGGTGCTGGCGAGCTGTGGTCACACCAGCAGTGGCAATGACAACCTGTTTTGTGAATATGGTGATTTTCTTGCCTTTCTCATTTTGGAAAAAGAAATACAAATATGGGTCACAGACAATTACAATATGCTTTTAAATCACAGATTTACAAGGGGGAGGGAGGAGAGCTGATACCATTTTTTACTTTGAATTTTTCTTTCATGGTCTGAAACAATTACAAAGTTCAATGTCAAATATCTCCAACAGCAAGAAACGCTGTTCAAGTAACCAATTCAACAAGAATTTGGTAGTTTTTGGTGGTGGTGGTTTTTTTGTGTGTGTATCTTCCACGTTGAAATGATTTATGTATTTTTAAGTCTCAAACTTGCAAAATATACTCAAATTCCCCCCTCTTCCCCAGCTGTGGACAACAATTAAAGTGTTCTGGTGAAATTTCAGCTCTTCCAACATGCCAGTAGACCTATCTGAACACCGTACAGCTCCTTGTATTTGGTCCCAGTACTAACTGATGATGTACTATCTAATGGTAAACATTATAACTGGTATATTCGATGTAGAAGTGGATGTTTTTCACTGCGAAAGTCAAAGACTTAGACCTTCAGTGGCCTTGTTTAACACGAGATTAAGAGATGCAACTTGTATTCAACAAGTGATAAGATGCTGGTTAGCATCATATTGGCTTAGCTTTGATTTGAGAGCATAAATAGCTGCTTATATGTAGGTTGGCTTTCTTATGTCAGTAATAGGAATAAACTGATTTATTTAATATATTTTGTTTTTAATCTCTGCTCTTCACACATCCCTAACACAAGTTGAAAACTTTGCAGGAGTGTGGAAATTTAAATTGTCCTAATATCTTTTTGGATGTTAAACAACTACATATCATTACCTCACTGAGATATTAGGCTAGAAGTATCTAAAGGGATTTTGTATTATGAAACACACTTCTCATTGAAGCATTCTTTTTTCAGGGGGATGTGGTGATACATGAATAGGAGTCCTCATAAAGTCCATGCTACATAAAGAAAGCTCAAACACTGGTGAAAATTATTGCTCTCTTTCCTGGTTCAGGTTTAGAGTAGAGTGTAGTTATGCTGACATTACAGTGCAATCATCCTGATCTCATACATTTTTATTATAATCATTTTATTATAAATTGAGCATTTACCCTGAATTAGCATGTTTCTGAGCTGGAATGTGCTTTTCTAAGTTGAAATCTTAAAGCCAAATTACCCATTATACATAGGCATTCATAAGGCGCATGCACACAGCTTTAATGGTGAGGACTGGAGGCCCTGTCACAGAGAAAATCAGATTCTGGTGTTACAGTAATACGATTATTAGCATTACTTACACTACAGTAGCACATACAACACATGAATAGGGGATTTGACTGTGGTGGGTGCTGTCTATGCCTGACATGAAGAGATCATTCCTGCCCTTTAGCAATTCTGTTCCATGATAATGATGATACAGAGCAGAAAACCAGTGGGTGGGAGCTGTGGTTATATAAAGAAGCCTTTGGCACACTGCAGGTGATCACCTGGTTAGATGGTAGCTGTCGACTGCAATTTTTAAACCTTATGGCAGAAAAGCATAATAGAGCAGCTGAAAGTAAGTTGGAGTACTTTATTTGAGGATTGCAGCCATCCATAAGAGACATGCAGTGAACGAGCTTTTCCACCCAAGTGAGTATGCCTTCCCAATAAAGATACAAAGCAAAGGCTAAGCTAATGTTTGAATTTACCAAAGCAAGGACTTAGAGTGGGTCAGCGTTAAGATGAGTGAATGCACTAAACATTGAAATTAAGCACCTTTGGCTTCAAAAGGATTTTCTGAAAGATATATTTTGTCATAGGAAAGCAAAGCAATGGATTTCAAAATCTCCAGTATTTTCATAAAAGAGCATTCTTGCTGTTTGAGTGACCCCACAACATGCCCACATCTGCAGTCATGCAGATACAGTGATCAGGTTGAAAAAAACACAGGCCTGTACCAATGGTACTAAAGCAGGAGTAGTTAAGAATGTTTTCACCTTTGGCACCAGGGACAAGGAGAAAACATAATTTCACATGCTAATAATACGCTAGATTTTCTACCATCTACAGTCGTTGGAGCTAGCCCTAAACTGAAACCTTACTGCAGCAGGCATGGTACAGAATGGCAAGATGGCCTCTGTGTATGTAGGATGTAGAGTCCATACTAAAGATACTGAGAGGCACAGATACTGAAATGAGGAACACAAGGGAATGATAACACAGTACTGAGGAGCTCAGTAATACCCTCAGAGTCACACTGCTTTTAGGGAGTATCAAGATATAAATGTGACTATATTAGAAGGTGTTGTCAGTGTCTGGAGCACTGTATTCTCAGAGTGTATCAAGAATGCACCTTCAGCGTTAAAAGACAGTTTGACAGGTTTTCAAAAGTCATTAACCTGCCTATGAAGACAAGCCTTATTCAGCACAGGTTTGCTGAAAGATTCATAAAGGATGTGTGAACAATTTGAACAGATACTTGTTTCAAAAGCCTCAGGCTGTTGTAAGATTCAGCATCTGAATTCAATTCCCAGTTATGTGGCTGAAGTTATTTTTATTTTTGAGAGAAGGAAATACCCCTTGGTTTGTGATATTGTATGCCTTCAGTGGGAGCTAGCAGTTCTAACTGAAATGCCATGAAATCATGTGCTACTGAACAACTCTTCTTCTGAAGCTTTGTAGTGTAATGTGATTAAGGACTTCCTAGATCTATTCATGAACCAACTGAGCACAATGAAAACCCAGTTGGCTGAACTGAAATAGAAATTGGGGGAAAGACAGTATTAAGTCAACACAGTTTCTCTCCAGTCTCAAAGACTATAAAAGTAAGCAGCAATACTCTTAGGTGATGAAAATATTTGTTGTTCTCTCAAGTGGAAGAACAGCGAGGCAGCATAGCACCGTTTCATGCTGTGGGGATGCCTCTAGGCAAATCTGAATAATCACGTCTGCTTATGTTGTTTAAGCAGCTTGGATAACTATGGCTTTTGGGGATGTATAGCCTAATTTGTGCTGCTTTGTGTGGCTTTGATCAACAGTTACTTCTCAGTTTCCTTGTTTTGTACAACATGCCCTTCTCTCTCTGAAGTGGTTTGGCTGATGGAAGAACCTATTTGTCAATATTTACAATTCTAAAAACTTAAAAGCAATGAGTTTGGTCCCTTTGTATTTAACTCTGGGGGAAAAAAACCCTTTCACCATTAATAGTAACTGCCACTGGTTTGTATAGCATGCATGCACATGTATTTCTGCTTGAGAAATGGTGTGGAGCAGCAGCACTGGGGAACCTGGCACATGGGTAATGAATATAAATTGATAGCCCTTGTTTTTTCCTTCTGGTTCTGGACAGTTTACGGTTTTTATGAGCTGCAGTCATTTTGTGTTCTGATCAAATTTGTTATTTCTCCTTTGTACATTTACAAATCTGTACCTTGAGAGGTTCTTTTCAATAATAACACTGATGCAGGTAAAACAGAAAGCTCACCAGGACTTTGTAGCTGTTGCACATGATCATATTTAAACACTCTAAATCCTTCTCCAGTACAGGCACATGGAGAGTAGGAAACATCATTGATGAAGAGGTACTGGGTGGGTGAGGAGTGTTGGAAGGATAGAGTTACCAGCCCCAGTGGGAGCACAGTAGGAAGGAGCTACTGTGGTCCTGGAGGCGCTGATAGGGTGGGAGTGGCACAGGGACAGTGAGGGCATGGCATCCTCTTTGACAACCTTACTTTATTTCCCTTGTTCAACTCTTCCAGATTAGTCTTGTCAGGCTTTTGATTAATGTGGCCCTCGGATGGTTAAATTTGTCTGAGTTAAATTTATTAACGTGTGCCTTGTTAATAGGAAGCACAAGCTATGCACACTCTCAGATACTGCACATTCACCGCATGCTGAAAGGAAGAAAAATGGGCTGCTGTTTGCCTTCATTACACCTTGTTTATATGAAGCTTTGATATTCACTTTAGGCTCCTTTCTCCCACCCCTTTATGTGATGATCGTGTACTGAAGGATTTTTATTAAACATTCAGTTCTTAAACTGATATGAAGAAGTGAGCCAGGAACTTTCTGGTTCCCTGTGTTTTGCATCTCAATCACACAACAGCTCAGTTACAAACAGCACAACTTTCAGTTATGCTTGATCAATGTCTCTGGATGTCCAAAGACTGCAACAGAAACTGAATCTGGTCAGAGGTGTCTGCTGGGCTTTGAAGCTCCACAGACTTGTACTGATAGAAATTGAGAGGGTCTCTCTTGATCTTTTTGTTCTGTTTTAATCTTGCCCTTCCTGCCATCACATGAAGACGGAGCATTCAGCAAGAAGAGATGTCTTTGCCACTCTCTCTAACTGCCATATCCCCCATAGTCTTGTGATAAAACAATTAGTTTTCTATTCTGACTATGGAGGAAACACCAATGATCAGACAAAGGGAATGTTTTTTTTTTGGTTTTTTTTTTTTGGGTTTTTTTGGTTTTTTTTTTT
>NDXB01017491.1:13930-25002 GCA_002631895.1 Agapornis roseicollis | reverse complement strand
CCAATTTTTACATAAAGGGAATTTTTTTTTTTTGGTTTTTTTTTTTTGGGTTTTTTTGGTTTTTTTTTTTTGCATTCTCTGTTGTCCTCTTTACTGTGTTCCTCTTTCCCTCCTCATTCCTTTCAACAGAGTCAGGCTCTGCCGATTCGACCTTCCATGTCTGTGCAGACATTTACTCTTTGGTGACTTTCTTCCTGGCTATGTTAGGTCTATCCTTAGACCTTGCCTGATAAAAGTTAAAGGGACTTTCAAAGGGAGAGAAACTCCTCACATCTTTCAGAGCATTCTCAAATACAGGAATGGTGAGAATGATAAAGCTTTCGTTCTTGGTGCCAACAACCTGCTCAATGAAGTTAATAGGTGCTTGCAGAGCTCTGGTTTTCTTGGGTTTGCCGCGCACAGCCCAATGAAGGCAGTGTTAACAGCATTCCCAGTTAACAGTGTTCCCAGTAAGTTTGCAAACCCTTAATTAACAGTGTTATGCCTGTAAATGTGCAGTATGTAACTACTGCTAGACTCCCTGACAGACAGCTGACTGCAAGCTGCAGGATACCATTCTAAGTGATAGAGCAAATGGACAGGTTAACTCTTCAAGCGTAAGTAAAAGATATAAACACTCATACACAGGCAATGAAAAAACTGTCCTACAGTTAAGAAAGTAGAGGACACTGATGTGTTGCTAGTGTTAACAGAGTGATGGAATTAAAACCACCAAATGCAAAATGGCTGATCAGAGAACAATTTGCACTGTGCTGTTTTGAGCTTGCCATATGGGTGTTCCTCAGGAGGTGTTTTCTGAGTTGGGGTGGGTTAGCTTCACCTTTAGTTAGAGAAGGGAAAGGGGAGGACACCTCTGAAGTGATGCAGAGTAGGTGTCATTCTGGTTAGTGTTAATAGACTGAAACCATCCCAAAGGAATTCCTTGCAGGAATGAAGAATTCAAGGAGTGCAGTGCACTGCATCAGCTGACATCTGCCAGCAATGCTGCATCCTCAGCTGAAGAGATGAGTATCGTATATTGCTCTTTGGGGTAAATCCTGCATTCACTGAGGACAGTGTCAGTTTGCAGAGTGGGGTGGGACAATCATTGTTTGTGGTACCATAAAGAAAGTATTTGCAAAGCTCTCCTCAAGGCTGGTTGTATTGTTGTGATTCCCACTGATATTACTGATTATGTAGTGTGTGTTATGAGTATTTCTCCAAGTTGACACACCTGATGATTGTCCTTTCAGCAGTGTGTAGCATTACAGAGGTGAATCATGGGGTTTAAAGTTAAACCTAAATTTCCCAGCTAATGAGCATCAGTGGTGAGGGAAATAAGTATGACACTATCTGATGGTTTTTCATTTGTAATAGCTGTCACTACGAGTTGCTCTTCTGTCATCACATGTCCTCTTCATGCAAGGCTGCTAAAACCATTATGAATATTATCATAAAGAGATAATGACACCTGCTTATCTTAAATGTATTTTTTGGGGGAGTTGAAACACACTTTCTGTTTAAGTCTAAGCATGTTTCTAAAGATGGAAAAAGTAACATTTTGGGGATAGGTATGGCAGGAGGCTTGTGCCCTTTGAATCTTCAGATGCTCCTAGAACTAAAAAGAGGGATAAAGTGAGACTAATTAGGTCTGTTTATTTGGTCTCCTGTTAAGCCTACAGAATCAAAAAGACATAGTTGCTGAGAGAAACAGTCTAACGTTTCTCAATTTGCTTGTACGAGCTATTTACATTGTTGTCTGGCAACTTTGATCTTTTCTCAGAAACAAGCCCTTTACCTTTAAATATGATTTGCAGCAAAGAGCAATTCCTGAGCAGAGAACAGCAGAGGATGTGAATTGCAGGATATTGGATATTTATGCAGGATACTGGGAAATAATGATCATGTGGAAAATGTACACAGTTTAGTTAAGCACATTGGTTAAATCAATATGATTCAAACAACTTAATGCTCCAATCAGCTTAATCTCATTAAAAGTAATTCAGGCCTCGATAATTGATTAATAATGCATTATAGTTTATGAATTATTGACTTCAAGTTATTATAACTGTGTCTGCTCCCTCTGTGGCAACCAGTGTTGCATGTTAATTATGAAAGGTTCAAACTCTCTCCTCTTGAATAACTTTTTTCAAAGCTGGAGATGACATATCTCCTGGTGAAAGAGGGATCAAATTAGATCAATGCCTTATTGGAGTTAGTCCACCCTGAAGGAAAATGCACTCTTTAAAGGAAGCTCTCATTTAATAATGTTGAAGTGGGGAGGCAGAATGACCTGCTTTGATCGGTAATGATCTTTCAAGCAGCCAGAAGAAATGCCTGTAGCAATTCAGCTGGAGTGCTAACCTGGCATTGTGCTGGTTGGAAGTGGCTCACAACAGCAAGCACATCTGTTGTTCTTCCACTGGTGTTGCAGTGCTACACCTCTTCCAGCACAGATGCACACAGCATTACAGCCAGTGCTGCTGAACTCTTAGGTCACATCTGTATGCCAAATATAGAGCAATCCAGCTCCACACATTTGTCTGGATGCTGAATGGTTTCTGTGAAAAGGACTGATAGGTTTTTAGAAAAAAGGCATTTCTACACTGCAAGTGTCATACAAGAAGAAAGAACCATTGCTGCTATTGATGAAAGTCTTAGGAGAGAAACCAAGAACTGAAGAAAGCTTCTGCTCCTCAGGTGCCTCCTCATTAGACTGCACTTCCACTGGATGTGAACAGAGGATGCTGTTTCAGATTGTTTTTTCTAGCTATATAGGTACTTACAGTGGTCCAAATAGAGATCTTATGCAGAAAGGGTCCACTAGCATTACATTTCCTTAAAATACTCCATTTACAGAGCCTGTTCTGTTTTTTTTCCTTTAATCTCTTGTTTCTCTCTACTCCTTATTTGTGATTATAGTCACAAGTGAACAGATTTTAGCGTGTATAGAAATTGAATGAGATGATGATTACAGCAGACTGTGGAGAAAAACATTTTTTGCTTTATTCTTGCATGTGCAATAGTGAGTTTTGTACCTGTGTATTCCCTCAAACTGATGATTTGTTCCTAATTTGCAGTGCTGCCAGGCAGAGGTGCTGGTTCCTCTCTTGCTTTGTACCAAATACTGTGGTCTTGGTGACAGGAAGTGTCAGCTGTTGTGAAAACTGTGATCTTGTTTTAATGCAGTAGTGAAGAGAGACTGAATAAAACTGTCATGTATCCTATAGTGCTAAATAATTACAGAATAGAGAATAGGATTTTTTCCCCACTTCAGTAGGCAGCTTATCGAGCATCTGAAGCCAAAGCAATGATCTCCAGATATGCAACACTTGATGGTGTGTGCTCTAAATTTCACAAGATTGTCTTTCGATTTCAAACATCTGTTTTCTTTCTTATACCAGTTACAAAAGTGTGGCAGCCTATTGCAAAAAGAGCAGGCAAATTTCTGCTAAACCACACTCCTCTTTGAATATCCAGTCTACTGCCATGAAGGTGGAAACCGGTTGAATAGAATATAAGATCTCTGAGATACATGGCTGTCAGCAGACCAAGGCCTGTATTTTTCATGATGGATCAACTGTTCTTTGACTCCCAGCACTTGGTGGAACTGACTCAGCCAGCACAGCTTTGACACTATGGTTAGCCTTCTGTGAGCTTGGCAAAATGCATGTTAAGATACTGAATCCCATTAGTCAAACCAGGAAGCAATACACAGAAAGCACTCGATAAGGATGCTAAAAACAGGTGTTGAAGCATAGGAAGCCACAGTGGGTTTTGGGAAGGGAGAAGGTAAATGTCAGGGTAATCTCTCTTTCTCTCCTCTCCCTTTGCCTTATGCACCATGCTAGCAGAACAGCCATCTGAAGCAAGATAATTTGTACTGCAGCGGCAGCTCCTCATTCATCTGTAGTTTTCTTCCTTTCTTTTTTTTCTTTTTTAATAAGCTTCCTTCTGAAATTTGGAGATTTGTTCTAAGCCCTCATCTTCTTAGGGGATAGTGCTGCTGTATTGTTTGCTGTTTCTTTAGCACTTGTGCTGTTACCTTTCCTTCTTTGAATTATATGAGTCTTATCTTTGTCCCAAGAGACTTGTAACCTTTGCATGCCCTTTCCAGAGAAGAACTATTCTGATTACTAGCAGCATTTTCTGGAATATAAATTAGCAGTGTCTTCTTGGTTGGTATGGACTTGCTCCAGTCTTCCAGAATATCAGAGCCCTTTCTGATATGCTTAATGATAAACTGGTGCATGTCTTAGTTGTGGTTATTTTCACTTGTGATTGGTTTGTCAAATGCCTCAGAAGTGCCTTCTCACAGGAGAGTGGTGCTACTTGTATTCTTGTTATAAGGCATTGAAAATTACAACTATTCCTGAAAATAGTTATATGTATTTCTTATATTGCTTTGGAACATTATAGCCACCTGCTTTGGAACATGCCTGTCTCACAACACCCCAGTGCCCAGCCTCATTGCAGTGGAGTTACAAGCTTCTGTGGGAGCAACAGATTGCCCAAATTCTTGCCTTAACAGAAGGGGAAAATAAGTAATTAATTTTCTCTCCCTTAGGTGGAAACAATTTGGGAGAAACTTGCAGATGTCTGTGCTTCCAATGGCCAATCTGTGTGTCTGGTAGAGCTATTGAAATACAGTCCCGTGGAGCCCCTAGGCAGCTTTTACTCTCTCAAATGGTGAACAGCATTGAACTGCTCCTACATTTCCATTATCAACTTCAAATCTTGGCATGAACCTTCCCCTCCCTGTATTTCAGTGAGCTGCACACTTCCCAAACCTGGCCATAAATTCCAGTCACAGACCGTCCTGTGGGGCACATGCTAAAAGGTCAATGTGGTACTGTATAAATTAGCCATAGAAGCATTTGAATTGAGTTAAATCTGTTCTCAATGTGACAGAGATGGGCTCTGTGAGGGAAGATGTAATTTTAGGGTCAGATTGGCTGTGGAGACTGAATATTGTTATGAGCAATGTGCTTACAAAAGGGTGAAGAATTAATACTTGTGCCTCCAGGAAAAGAAGCAGAGGGCAGGAAGGGGTTTCTTCTAGCTGGTCACAATACTGCCATGTATCCCACTGCCCAGGTTATAGTTTTCCATGAATTACAAGGTCTAAAGCACCTGTTGGTACAGGGTATGAAGTGGGTTGGGCCTGAAGGTAGTTGGGTTTGCGCCTCACACCTGTGTTAAATCTTGATAGATATCATCAGTTACTTCTGGTTAGTACAGCTGTGGTTGTGGGTGGTGGGCCAGTCAGTGGCCCACCATTGCTCCTCGTATAAAAGGCCAGTAAGAATGTCTCTATGGCTTCAGAGTTAGGAACCTGCTATAAGGTAAGAAACTGGAGTTTCACAACAGTAGATATGCTGCTTGTGTGTGATTTTTGTTTGCTTTATTACTGTCTTCTCTGCCCTATGTGCTCTCTGTAAGGCAATTAAGAAGTACTCCTCTAAGAAGAGGTGATTAGCTGCTGGGCTGTCCCAGCGACCTGCTGTTCTCCTTTCTGCTTGGTTGTACCTCCTCATTGGTAACTACTAGGCAAGCTGTGGCTGGGGAGTAAGGGGCAGGACATCTGGCAAGTTTGCCTTATGAAAGAGTATTCCATATCTGGAAAGCTCGCAGAGCATGGCATGTGTACCAGCTGCTGTCAGACCTGAACAATTGCCCTTGCTGTTACAGACAGCAGTTTTTTGTATTTGGTTCAATATTTTTTTTCCTTTTTGGAACAGAAAAGCTGTGCTTTTCCATGGACTGAGCTAGATACACATTGCCTTCTGATGCTCTCTATTTCAGACTTGTGTTGACAGCAAGAGTGGGCAGAAAGTGGGCTCTGCCACTCTTCTAGCAAACCATTGCTAGTTTTAGTTTGGGAACTTCTGGATGGCTCAGGGCAAAATAGACAGGTTGTGATAAAGAATTGCTAGGCTGTAACAGAAACCAGACTGCATAACAGGGAGGCCTACTACTTTTAGGTGGTTTCCCATGATTCTGCGAATCTTGCGTTTCTCACTCCAACAATAGGTTTTTGCTTTGCAAAGGCAAACCCTTCCTCAACACATAGAATTAACAGACTGTTGGGAAACAGTGTGGGTGGCATTATAACTTTCATGTTGTTTTCATCTTTACCATTCTAAAATTGGGAAGTTTCTTAGTGCTTTTAAATCTTGGCTGACTGGTTTGCAGAGACTGTGTATTGTGGCTCTCTTTAAAATAGAAAAGTCATTCACCTGATACCTCAAGACTTTGAAGACTTTCTGTAAGACAGGGATCCAGCTTCTGGATTTAATGTTCCAAGCTATGAGTTTGTGTCTGGCAAAGGCTGACCTAGCTAGTCATGTATTACAAATGATCAGAGTTACTTGGATTGTATGGAACAACTTTACTGCATGTTTGCCAGATCTGCAAGCAGATAGCTTGTTCAGCTACTCTGTCCACATCTGCCTGAGGGATTTACACTCATGTGAAACGTAGAAAATAGCATTTCTTTGTGCTGATCCTAGTATTAACCTACCTGAGAGCATTAGTGAGCAAAGAGGTATCTTTACAATGCACTGTGTGTATTTGTTTTTCTCCTGGTTTTGTATCTGTAATTCTGAATAGCTACTAATTCCCACCTGTAGGTTGATTTTGTCGGGAGGGTCTCTGTAGATTGCTGTTCTGTTCTGTTCAACTGAGTATGATCAGATAAAGGACCCATTGCTACAGATCAGCCTATCTTATATCGGTAAAATAAGTACAGCAATAGAGCAATACATTGAAACTAACAGTTTGCAGACAGGCTGGCACTTCTTATTGCTTAAAACTGACAGATCTGGAAACAAGTATTTGTGATTAATGGGCTGAAATTATACAGCAATATTAAAGTGAAATAGGACTAAAAATACCCCATAATGATTTTTAGAATACTGTTTTGTTAATGAGAGGATTTGTCCATCTCTACATAAAAGAGAACCTTGTGAGCTCCCTGAGCTTACCCACCTGTTTCTAATGCAGAAATAGAAATGGCTAAGAAACAAGCAGAGACAGCTGCTATGTTCCAACTGCAAACGTGCTGATAAGATCAACTAGTTGAAGAGTGACATGGTAGAGACTGCAAAGTGCACCAGTGTTCGCAGACAGCTAAACTGGGACTTCTGTATCAGTTCAGGGTGTTTATTATGTGGCTATAACACTCAGAAAATGGTATCTATCAAATCACTAGCGCATTTAGGATTTAATTTGCTCTATCAGTTGCAACTGTCATGCTACTTAGCTGGGGAGGAAAGGGGGAAGTAATTTTCCTTCCATTTTGTGATTCTTTTTGCTAGCTTTTTCTCTTCTTTATTGAATTTGTTTAACGAACTGTTTTGAAGATCTTCACTTAGCCTGAGTGCTGTTTCTGTGTCTTTGAAATAGAAAAGCTAAAATAGGCTGAAATTGTTATTAAAATGATGTGGCAGAGGTAATAATTGAGTGAATGAAGAACCAGAGAGACCTACTGTAACATCCCATCTCCTTTCCTCATTCTTCCCTTGCCACTTTCATATCTTTTCATTTCTCTGCAATTCTGAAAGCATGATGTAATAGTGATGGATGCAAGAAGATCACAGTACTCTGCAAATGCATGTGTATGTGCTGATTTTAGGAAGGGTGGGTTGGTTTCCAGAATGAAAATGACAGCTGTGTTCTAGCATCATAGTATAGGACAATTGACAGAGAGGGATCTACTGATGATGTTTAAGTGCATGATTCAATTAATTTTCATGGCTAATGAAAAGAGGAGGAAGTGCTTACAAGTAATGGATTATGTAGAAATTTGCTTATTTGGGTGGATGTGGATGGCACAGGATACTTGATGACTGCGGCTTGGGAAATGGATGTTGAGCTTCCAACTCCATGACTGATTTTTATTTTATCCTTGGGCAACTTGTTTTTTCCTGTAAATCCCTGCCTTCTTAACTTGGATCTTGCTTGAAACATGTAGCCTGTGAAGCGTTTCAAGAGAAAACGAGTGAGATGGAATTTATTACTGTTGGCATCAGGGTGACTTTGATAGTGACATCTCCCAAAAGACGTTTAAGTCCCATGGTGAGTACCTAACAGAAGACTCTAACTAGTGATTGAAGTGGAGATGAAGAAAAGAGGTAGATGGACAGGAGGGCAAGAAGCCCTTAAATTCTTCGTGGGTCAGGCTGCACCTGCTGGAAATATGAATGCAGAGAGGCTTTCATTTTGAAAATAAGGCCATAGTGGATAATGCAGCAGAAACTCTCTGTTTTTTCCTTTGTGCTTGCTGTGCTGGATGGATTGGTGAAAAATGTCTTAATTTTTGTAGTGCTCCCTACCCCTGTAGCTTGGTGTAAAAGGTGTAGCCAGGGCTGAGGTCATTCCTTCTCATTCCTGACCAGCAGTGGACAGGGTAGGCTCTAAAAAGGTTAGTGTCTCAGCTGCTTTGTAACTTCACAGCGTTGCAGGTTACCCTTAACACCGCTTGGGAATTTGTATTGTGGCAGAGTAGGAAAGCGCGTTCAGTAGAGAGGGAGTTGAAGGCCGTTCTTGAAATGTGGTCCTGTAAATCCTGGCCTCTGGCAGCCCAAGCTGTTTAGTTATGTTTTATGAACTGGGTCAGATCGTGTCTGTCACAGCTTCTAGATGACATACTCCTTCTGTGACAGTTTTGTCAAGCATTTTGAAAGGGCACAAAAACAACAGCTAGAGGGTCAGCGTGAGGCACAACTTGACACATGGGAATTGTTCTCCACAAAGAGCAACTAGCCAGAGGCAAAGGAATGAGCAAGAGACAGATAAAGGACTCTGGGGTCTCACTGGCTGTGATGCTGCCACTGTCCCTATTCTCTCTGTGTTTAGCACTCACTAACCATGAATGAGCAATAAAAGCACAGTGACGTGCGACGTGCTTATAGTCTCCTGCGCTGACATAGGTGATGGGCCTGCAAGCTATGCAAAATGCCTGTAGACAGACTTGAAACAATTATCCTGCTCATAAGTGATAATTTGATGCTTAAATTCATATCCTTTTAATCAGAATGTTCCCAGGACTCACCTTCTAGCTTGTCAAAGGTCTTTCCTACTAGCAGGGATATCACTTGCAATGCAGATACCATGACCTTGTTTGTCAGCCTATCAACATGTAACTTGAAATTAGGCTTAGCCCAGATAAAATAATTGCTGTTTGCACAAAGGGTAGTGCTGGTGAGAAGTTCCCTGTGAGGCCATCTAACCTGCCTCAAATGTAATCTAATAGAGAGAAATCAAATAAAATAAATCAGATTAACGCATGTAAACTCTAAAATGAATTAGAATTACAACCAGGCAGTGAGACTGAGGAGTTGGCTTCTTCATGAAGGAAGTACACTAACAATACCAAAACCTGAAATAACTTAAGGAGATCTTTTGATGTTGAGGCTCAATGGGGATGTTAAATGGCAGATGAAGGTTATCATTTGATGGAAAGTGTTTTTCACTACCTGTATATTCTTGCAATTAGAAAACATGAGTTAGGAGTCTCTTTGTATTTTGAAAACAAGGTATTAGCATAAGAAGCCTTGTTAGATATAGCAGGAAGATAAACTGTCTTACCAATGTTAGCCATTAGTCTGTCACAGTCATGATTTACAGGGATTTTTCTTTTATTTAACTGTTTCTTTTAAAAACATCCTGCGAGTTTACAGAGCAGAAGATGAAGTGGTAGTGAATGCTCTGAATTGTAATGGTTTCTATAGGAGTGCTTCTTACAGCAAGGAAGAGGGAGATGCTCCTATTGTGCATTACACAGGTTGTAAAGAGTGGCTGAGCTACAATGGAAGGATTCAGTGACAGCATCAACTGGGAAGTTTGAAGTTCTGCTGGGGAAATTTTGGGATGCAAAATGCACTGGAATTGAGGAAACATGCTGTCGTTACCAGCTTCATGAAGCAAGTCTGTGTACTGCACCTCAGAGATTCAAACTCATTAGCAGCCACCACTCCCAGAATCATTGAATAGTTTGGAAGGGACCTTAAAGCTCATCCAGTTCCAGCCCTCTGCCGTGGGCAGGGACACCTTCCACTAGACCAGGTTGCTCCAGGCTGTGTCCAGCCTGGCCTTGAACACTGACAGGGATGGGAAAGTGTTGTCTTGTTTCACACTATTAAACTGTTTGCCTTAAAGACCCTTCTGGAGATGTTTGTAGGGTTTGAGGTTTGGTTGGTTGGTTTGTGGGGTTTTGGTGGTTGTGAGGCTTTTTGTTTTTTGGTGTGTGTGTGTGTGTGTTAAATCAGGTATCACTTAGACAACTATGAAATAAAGAATAAAAATCTCTCTTGTCTGAAAACTCCCACTTGTGCAATGATTCACAAAGCAGTGAGGAAGGACATCGCATGTTCCACTTCTACTTGTCTTTCTTCTGGGACTGTCAAATCTGTTCTGCAGCTGAACTCCTTTACTCATGAGAACCTTTTTCTGTGCTTTGTAGCAACTTGTGGGGAAAAAGAACATTTTTCCTTCCTCCAGCCTTTATAACATCTTATTCCTAAGAAGATACAGTTTTCTTCAAATGGACTAGTCGTCTTCCTAGCTTAATATTCTGCTCCCTGTAGTGACTGATGTAGGAAGATATTGTTCATTAGAAACCATATTGCTAGCATCTGAAGGGAAGAACTTACTGCCCTTAGACAGTGACTGATTAGTGTTTTGCCACGTACTATTTGAAATTTCTGCATGCTATCTATTTTATGCAGTGGCAAGTTTTGTTCCACCTAGTTTTCTGTCAAGTATTCTGGGATTCTGATTGTGCTGTATGATCCTGATTCTTTCTTTGTCCTTAGGGTATTTCAGTAGTAGAACAGTTGGAAAATAATATGGTATGAACTTCAAGGTTTGTATGTTATCTTCCTTGGAAAACTTATGTTCTGCTTATGGCCTAGAGAAAATTAACATGAGCTCTTGATACGAGGTTTGAACACAAGATGTTAAAACACTGTAGTGTTTCTAGAGTGCTGTAAGGCAGTAGGCGAGTAGAGATTAGGACCGGCAGCTAATCTGCTGGTATGAATCCTGCTAAACTTTTTTTTTTTTTTTTTTGGGGGGGGGGGGGGTTCCAT
>NDXB01017491.1:0-13863 GCA_002631895.1 Agapornis roseicollis | reverse complement strand
TTCTGTGGTTATAGATCTGGTTAAATTTTTTTTTTTTTTTTGGGGGGGGGGGAGATGGTGTTCCATTTATCATGTTTTAGACATAAAGTGCTAGTGCTTCCCATTTGTCATGTTTTAGACATAAAGTGCTGATGTCTCCCACTCTGGTCTTTATCAAGATAAAACTTTATACATAGGAGTAGGCCTCTTGTAAGAGCTAAAGGAAGCTGCACAATTCAGGGGTAGCCAGTATGACAGTCTTCTAACTTAAAGATATTTCTGCATCATTCTGGTGCTGAATGCTTCCAGTTTAGTCAAACTCTGGTTCATGCCTCTTACACAAAATATCACGTAGCATGGGAGATGAAAAATGTTGCTGCTTATGTCATGACACAAATCACTGGGACAATGCCAGTTTTGCTGTCACAATGATCTGATTCAAAGATCCTTTTTATTGCTCCGTTATTCACATTCTTTTGCTTGGTTGTTTGGGAAGTTCATCTAAGAACTCGCCATCAAGACAAGATTCATCATTCAAAAGTGGGAGACAGTTTTACCTTATCGATCTCTTGCCTGTACAAAGTGAGAATTTCCTTTGGGATCAACTCTGGGTAATGCACTTCTAAAATTTAGGATAGATTTGGACAGCAATGATGTAGGAGTCAATTTAGTGATACCACAAATGAGGTGAACTTGCATAAGGTTCTTTACTGTGAAGTTGTTGGCATAGTGAAGCATTAGAGATGTTATTTGTAGACTTGTCTGTTTTCTTTCCTCTTCCTCTGAGTTTTTCGTATGCAACATAAGGCCCAAGTTAAAACTCTCATAACTTCCTTACTGCAGGAGAAATGCAGGATAATATTTTTAAGAAACATTCCCTGCCAGGATATTTCTGGAGCAATGGAGTGATAAATATCAAATCAAGACCAAGAACTTAATTTTTCCCATCAGAGCCAATCTGTGATGCTTTTTATCTTAACAAAAATTGATATTTTATCCCTTTGATAATGAGAGGCTCTGATTGCACTTCCTTTTAATATATTTTATTTCTTACAAGTCATTCCTTGAGGAAGACCTCAAGTCAGAGGCAGAGATAGAGCTGTGCCTCTTAAAGGCACAACACTTTTAATCATGAACATTGGGTTTTTATGCTGTAGGTAGTATTAGAGGGGGCTTAAACTTCTGTTCTGTGCAGACAGTTTATGAGTAAAAAGCCGTTTACTACAAAATTGGTCCTTCATAGAGCAGAACAGCTTAAAGGACTATCCAACAGATAACTTGTTTTCCTGTTGAATTTGTATATTACTCCCAGTGGCAAATGAAACACTGACAAGTGCTCCATTTTCCATGTGCACTTTAGGGTTAACAGACCCCAGTGAAGGCCCTAAATTGTCCTCAGTCTGCTTCAGTCACAGAAAGACTGGAGAAAATATTGAGACCTTCACACAGCTTTTTACCTTCTCTCTCCTGCCTAAGTTCTCAGAAGGAGATTTTTTTCCAGAAAAATAAGGTCTTCAGAACTGGATCCACTGAAAGCAGTAACGAAAACAAATGCCTGTTGGGTTATTTCTGTCGGCAGCTAATGCAAGACTGTTGTGTACAGAATGGCTTCTTGGGCTCTGGGCAATGTGGTTTTAATGTTAACTTCTACATCTCCACAGGGGATATTCTTCAATATAATTCACTGATATTCACCCTAAATGTTCCTATGTGAAGTTTCATCCCATTAACCCTGGCTTCACCCTAGTTTAGTACTCTAAGCAATTTCTCTTGCTGCTGTGCCTGTTCTCAAAGCAATGGAAGTGACAGGCATAGGGTGCTACTGGGTAAAGGCTGAATGTCTCATAAGGAGGCAACATGGGCTGGAGCATTACTCAGAGTGTGAAAGCCATTTACTCCTGGAGTGTGCCCTGGGGGTGTCCCCTCTGCAAGTGATTCCTGCTGCAGACTGTCCATCTGTCGCCCTCCATTTCTGCAGAGAAGCTATTATATGCTGTCTGCAGAGCTGGGGACATGGCTGGAGGGCAACTCATGCCTCAATTCACAAGTCAGATGCTCTTTCCTTTAGGTGCAAAGTCAGCTTGATCCCTTTAGGAATAGGATACTTAGAGGTCTCTCTGGCTAGGGAAACTAGGAAGTGCAGAGTTGTTGCTCTTACAATGTTGAAATGTGCTTTGCAAATTAGATAGATGAGCTGTGAGTGAGTAGTGGGTATACAGAATGAAATGTTAAGGCAAAGAGAGAAAATATTGCTGTTTTGGAGCTGAAGCCTTATTAAAGTCCTGTCTGTCCTATTTGGGCAAATTCTCTCTGAAGTATCGTGTGTCACCAAAATCCTATTAAACTGTCACATAAATTATCAGAGTTTCCTTTTTCCATCACTGTGGATTACCCAGGGAGATATTTTTATGACAATGGAAGCTTTTTCAGTCTGCTCCTCCTGCCTGATTTCATTTCAGATGAAATCCTTCTCTCGGAAAAGAGCCTGTGGATTTCATAGCTCTTCGCATCTCTGCACTTTGCCTGTACAGCAGTTATCCCACAGGTCTCTGCTGCACTTATCTCCATTTTGCACCTTCTTTTAGGCATGGGATAGTTTAGGGCAGTGCTGCCACTTCCCTAATCATACCAAATGAGAAGTCTGTTTTAATGGAGTTCTGCTCCAGTGTCTTCCAGTCTTCTGAGAGTCCACTGACTGGTTTTTCTCTCAGCTCAGTGTTATCTTCATACAAAAAAACAGGAAGGTGAAAGAGTCACATAGGTACCTAATTAGAAAATACATCTCTTCCACTTGACATATCTTAGAGGTCTTGCATCTCTTCAAGGCAATCTACATTTTTCCCATGCTGGCTGAAAAACACATGGATTGATGGTCAGACCAAGGCAGTACAAAATACTTGAGTATCTAAAAATGCCTGCTGCCGCAGACCAAATTGAAGCTGTAATGCATGTCTTATAGAAGCAGGTGATGATAGATCCTTGCCTGCCTTTGACAGATAATCTGGAGCTCCCTGTATCAGTTGGCTAGATAATGTTGGGAGGACTGCTGGAACTTCTCACCCCATTCAAAGGATGCTTACACAGAAGCTGAGAACCAGTAGACTTAAGAATAACAGATGGGCTTTGGAAAATAATTCCTAATGAAAGGGGTCCCAGTAATTGTATTACTCCAATCTTAAGGTGGTAGGACACTCATTAACTGAGCAAGAAAACTTTCTGGAAGTATTTTGCATCTGTATGTGAGAAGAAGCCCAAATGATGTCAAAATATCATGATGATAAAATATTTCTGATTAGTTTCTAATTAGCAGCTAATGTTTAACATAGTTTAAAGTGGATAACATTAAGTAATAAGCAGATACCTTATACCAAAAAGATCAAAGGAGGTGGCTGAGTTTCCCTGTGGGCTGGAATAGTGATTCCAGCAGCTCTTGGAGCACAGAGGTAATTGCAGAGGACTGGATCTTGGACCAAATTTCCAGCGGGGTGGCTATAATTACCTGTGTGGCTGCAGGCCTCACACAGATGCTGTCTGGGCACTGCAGCAGAGTGGCATGGTCGAGGGCTTTAGGAGTAAGGGCCCAGCGGAAGGCAATGAGAAGGGCACAGCGGTGAAGGCAGCCAGGTTGCTGCAGACTGGCTCAGCTGACAGACAGTAACTTGCATTTCTTTTTGTGCAACATAGTCCCGGTGGACAGTGAGAACAACTGATTGCTGTCTCTCTTTATAGCAGCCTTTTGCAATCTAAAAGTTATCTCCTTCCTCTCTGCTTATCTTTCCACATTTAAAATACATTTTCTCCAATTTTTCTTCCTAAGTTATGACTTCTGAACCCCTTTATCATTCATAATGACCCATTTGGTTATCATCTAATTGATTTTTAAACTAGGTGCTTTGGCTAAACTTCCAGCTGTAGGCTGTGTTTCTGAGAGCTCTTCAGAAACAACTACATGAAACATGCTGACCAACTGGAGGACTGTGATCCAACTGGGTTCAGAACAGTAACATTCTTTCCTATTAGGGTGGTGAGGCACTGGAATGGGTTGCCCAGGGAGGTTGTGAATGCTCCATCCCTGGCAGTGTTCAAGGCCAGGTTGGATGAAGACTTGGGTGACATGGTTTAGTGTGAGGTGTCCCTGCTTATGGCAGGGGGGTTGGAACTGGATGATGTTAAGGTCCTTTCCAATCCTAATTATTCTATGATTCTATGGCACATGGGTAATGTTGCTACCAGATAAAATTCAAAGTAAATAAGGTAGCAGCGGTATTTTAAGCATCTTTGTTCCATGTGCATTTTCATTCGGATCTCTTTCAAAGTAAAGGAAATGAGATTTTAATGTTAGAGAAAACCCACATGTGTAAAGTTAATCAGATTTTAATCATGGCCTCCAAAAACTGGCAACAAAAGTGGAAGCCATCTCCACAGAAAGAAAATCTTCCTCAAACAGTTTAGATTTTTCTGAACACTTTTGAAAGTGTTACCTTGCTTGCCTACGGGATCCCAATTTACTCCTTAAAACATTTTAAATGATTCTTGAGTAGTTGCTTAGGTGTAATCTGATATAGTTGAAGATGGAATAGATTGCCCAAGGGAGTTGTGAGTGCTCCATCCCTGGCAAGGTTGGACAAAGCCTTGGGTGACATGGTTTATTGTGAGGTGTCCCTGCTTATGACAGGGGGGTTGGAACTGGATGATCTTAAGGTCCTTTCCAACCCTAATTATTTTATGATTCTATGTGCCTGCTTGTTGCAGGTGGTTTGGACTTGGGGACCTTTGAAGGTCCCTTCCAAACGGTTCTATGGTGGCCAGCAGTCCTGCAGCTATTTGGTGTTTTGCTCACAGAAAACGAACAGCGTTCCCTCTCTCTGTCCATTGGTACACCGCATCTTCCGCGCTCCTCTGCATCCTCGACACCCGCCCGAAGGGAGAGTGGAGACTCGCCTCTCTCGCGAGAGCTGATGTCGTGATGTGGGCGGGGCGACGCGAGGACGCGGGAGATTGAAGTGCAGCCTGAGGGCTCCGAGGAGCGGAGTGATCTGCTGAGATTTGTGGCGGCCTAACCCTAGCCCTGCTCCTACGGAGACCCGGTGATAGGTGGTGCAGGAGGAGGGGTTTGCGGCCATCCTCCGGGAGGAGCTAAGTGCCAGGCACTTGCCTGTCATCAGGCTGGTAAGGTACCTGCACTGTAACAGCTGCAGTGTTGCATTCTGATGTAACCCAGGCAGCTCAGAGCATGGCAGTGTGGTACAGTATGCCAGTGAATGTTGAGCTGGTGTATCCCAACATGAATCGTAATGTGGTGGTTGGAAACTTCAGCTAGAATAATTTGGGTGCACACACTTGGATGCTAGTTATAAGCTGAAATGATTTGCAAAGTATCTCAGTTTAATGCCTTTAAACTGAAAGACTGTGAGCTATAAGGATTAAATTCTTCACTATGAGAGTGGTGAGGCATTGATATAGGTTGCCTAGAGAAGCTGTGGCTGCCTTATACTGCCAGTATTCAAAGCCAGGTTGGATGGGGCTTTAAGCAACCTGGCCATTGGAAAGTGGAAGTTGAAAGGTGTCCCTGCTTGTAGGAAGGGGTTGGAACTAGATAAGCTTCAGGGTCCCTTCCAAACCAAAGCATTCTATGATTTTAGGTTTTCCATGGGTTCTGCAAATAAGACTTACTTTTTTCACCAATCTTCCACAATAGGTACACTTTGATTTGAACAGGAATTAGTTCATGTGAATTTCGTTTGGCTTTGGTTATATAGCAGGTCATTCTAAATAACAGTTGTGGTTCCTGCTGCCTTCAGAGCTTGGGATTTTGGAGTCTGCCCCAAAATGGATTTGACAACTTGCTTAATGATTTTCCTGGAGTTAGAAACCAGCAGTAGTAGGGTGTCAGGCTGCACCAAGGCTGGACAGTCTGTACCTATATTCAGCTCCCTGATCATCTCTGATTCAGAGGTGAATGAATTCATAAAACACATGCACAAAAGGAGGTTGCCAAGCAACTTGGAGCCTGAAACTCCCCCACCAAGCTATGAAGGTAGAGAACAGTCAGCCAAGGAGATTTGTGATGTTCACTTCTTTGCCGTACGTAATAGTAATAATACACATAATACAGACCAGCTTGAGACAGGAATTGCTCATTGATAATTCTGGAAGACAACAGCTGGTCCTGCCAGATTGTATTTTGCCTCTGGCTTAAGATGTGCCTAATTCTAGAGCATTTAGCCAAAGCAGGGTCAGCAAGGAGCAATGCTGGGGTGGGGAAAATAGGAAGGAAACAATTATTCTATCTTGAAACAGCTGAAAGACTGACAAATAACAGCAAAGTTTTAGGAGGGGAGTAAAGTGTCTGACACAGATTCTGGCTCAGATCAGTTTTGGGTTTTGTGTGATCTCACTGTTTGATGCTTTTTACAAACATACTTTAATATATTCATTGTACATCACACCATATCTTGTCTTTTCTCTGGCTTTGCATAACTCTGCAGCCTTGGGCATATTGGATGTATCCAGGACAGGATGTGGCTGTGATATGAATAGAAGATATCTGTGGTTGTGTTGCTGTTTACCTGTCATTTGACTCGCAGAATATCCAGTAGTGGCCACAGCTAATGAAGTTGGAAGGGTTAAAAAAAAAATCTATGTCTCAATGGCCCTGGGCTTGGGTAAAGGGAAGAGTTATGCAGAAACACAGCCAGAAAAAATTCCAGTTGAGACCCTGATCTAGGTTGAATTTCCCACATGCTGTGTGTATAATTCCCTTTGACTCCTTATAAAATTCTAACCCTGTGTTGTTTCAATGCCTTGTCCCTTTACAAATGGCATGGCTCAAATCTCAGCTTGAAATAATTTAGAACATCAGCCCAGGTCATGGCATCTGGAACTGCATTTCATTTCCTTTCTGTGCTTCTCTTGATGAGGGACACTACTGTGTTAATGGGGATTTGTTCATTTCATTCAGGCTGCTCTTTCCCCAACTGATGTCACGATTAGTGATATCAAAGTCACTGCCTAGTGAACCTTGGGGATGACATGACTAGAGGAGGGTCCTTCTAACTGGCAGGAGATTAAGCAGCAAGTTAGCATTACTGGAAGAACAAAGCTCTTCTTTTCATGTATATATCCACAGTCAAAATGTGTGAAGAGAAGGGGAGATGGGAAGTAGGTGATATATTAGTAGAATTATTACTCAAAGGGTTTATTATTCAAAGGGTTTTTTGCTCAAAGTTTTGCAAGAAGTGCAAGCGATGCTTTAATCTCTCACCTCTGATATTGTTGGTGCCGTGTTATATTCTGGGCATGTTGAAATGTGACACTGTAACGAGACATGATCTGTTGGAGAAGGTTTTATGTAGCATGAAAAGGTTTCTCTGCTCTCTCTTTTTATTATTTACATTCCCAGAGAAGGTTATGTGTCATGTGGGCTTTGCAGAGATTAATGGCTAACCAGAGCTTCCTGGCAGCTTCCCCAGAACTTGGGGAGGATCCTCCTAAGTGCTGGCCTGAGGATTTTGAAGACTTATATCAGTTCTAGGCCTGGAAGGATGTATATGAGAGAACCTATGGTTGTGTATCCAGGTTTAGCAGGGCACAGGAGGTAGTACAAGTTGCTCCAAAATAGCACAAAAAGAAGGGCAGTTGAGCACTAGTGTAAATCAGTAAGTTATGCTGGGTAATACTAAGGTGGTCTGGTTGGGACTGCGTTTATGGGGTTATGGAAGTTAGGGATGAAGGTGAAGCACTGAATTGAGGCAGGAATCTTGATTGGTGCCATCAGTTGGAGGGATGAGTGTGAATGGCCAGTGCTGCTGTCCACTACTTTCCTAGCCTTTAATGTTTTTCACAGTTATCACAGTAATTTCAAGGCAAATCAGTAACTGGATATGTGGTGAAGCGTAGGGTTGAGTGACTCGTGTCTGCCACAGAGTTAAATCTTTGTTTCCCAGGTGTTTCAAGGGTAGAAAGTTTTATGGCCATTTCATCAGGTCTTTGCTCTATTTGCTGCTTCATTAGTCTTCATGCAGGATGCAGTCTGGGGGAGTATGGTGTTTGGATGTGGGATTTGGCTGTGATGGCTTCCGTGAAGGGAACAGGCCATTAACAAGCTCTGTGATTTCCTTGCTGGTACATACCTTTGTTATGGCTCTCTTGTGGATGGAATGTCAGAGCTGTGGATGTGCTTGTCAGGAAGGGAACTTTTTAAAGGAAGCTTTAACTGGAATAAAGAGATTTTCTTGACTACAGGCTATGGTCCCCTCTGTGTCACCCACAGGCAAACAACATAGATGATCTCTGTCCAGCCTTTTCCCCTACCCCCCATTTTCTTGGTTTTGAGTTCTAGAAACTCCAGAAGCTTTTCTGACATTGAATCTAAGACAAGCTTGACTTGGAACATCCTTGAGAGGGAGAACAGAACTTGGAATAGGCTCTTCTCTCCCTCTAAACTCAGAATAGGTTTTTGCCAGTCCCATGCTATTTGCAATTAGCAGAGTTATGGCAAACTCTCCTGGGGTTTCTGAGATGAGAAAGTCCTTGCTTAGAGTTTCTTTTTTCTTATTTTGACTGAAGAAAGAACCTCTCAATTAAGATGCTGTGCTCTCACCCAATATACAGAAGAGATAAGAGTTGTTAAAGCTGTATTCATCAGTTGCAAAAGAGAACACATTTTATCTTGTTCTGCCCTATTTACAGCTGTTGTCCATTAGGAGTCCTCAAGAGCCTCATTCTCAGCTGCAACAACACAGTCCCATAAGTTTAGCTCAGCAATGAGCCTGGAAAACAGCACTAAATCATGGTGATGTGAGAAAGAAGAAAATGTTTGGCAATGGCAAAATGCAGCTGATGTCTTTGTGGAAGCTGGTTTTTGCTTGTTTGAAAGCGTTACAAAGGTAGACTGTAAAGCACAACTAGCAGGAGCAGGACATAAATTATGTACTTTAATTCTGGGGGAAAAACACCAGAATGGCTACGAGTTCTGCAGGAGCTAAAAGAATCCTAAGGCACATAATGCCTTAGGGACTTACGGTACATATTGATGTAAATATGCTAACCTTTCAGTAAGGTGAGGTGTAAGTATGATAAAGGACTAATACATGGCTGTTGAGGAACAGAGTTCCAGTTGCTTTACTGGACTACAGTACAATTACTCTGTATGAGTTCTTTATGCTGAGAGTGCAGTTCACTCTTCCAGTGTCCACCAACTGCTTAAGAGGAAAGTATGGAGGTGTGGAGAGGGGATTGTTTCCAAATCTCTGTATTCCTGAAGGATATAAGTAAATTGTACTGAAATGTATGTATGGAGCAGAGCTACAGCATATAGAGCTAAGGAGGAAAAAAAAGTGCTTATTGCATGTTTGACTGTGAAATGAGAAGTTTCACCTCTATTCTCACCTCTGACACAGCATTTGCTTTGCCAGACGAATCACTAACAGCTCTTTAATAACATTTGTATTGTTACAGTATGATATTTCTACCTTCCCTGTTTCACATTAATTGATTAATGAGTTGTAAAGCATTTGGAAACTGAAGGGCAGCTTTGGGAGCTGAAGGCAAAGGCATGTAACTTGCTAACTCAGCATTTATTTACAAGGACACTTGACTGATGCCTTTAGTTTTGTTTTGTATCCTGTTTACCAGCCCCAAGCCTGTCAGCTGGGGTCCATGCTAGGGAACAGAGCCTGAGTACTGACATTATCTGATAGAGCAGGACAAACCTATCTTGGCACTGCCACGATGCCCTGACAGATAATGGTTTCCACTAAAGTAAATCTGCCGCGTTGACTTGTGACAACAGCCTGAGACAGGGAATGCCCACAAAAAGATCATTTTGAGACTGATAATTGCTTTGTCCCTTCCCTCTCTTTTCTGTGTGTGACAGGTGTCTCCCTTTGCTTTCTCCTGTTTCCCTGGCCTATCTGTGGAGTATGCTTAGCACAGATGGGATCTTCAAAGAATCTGCTGTCATATTTGGTCTTTTCTAAGCATATGTATACTGAGAAGTTTTGGAGGCTTGCAGCTAGACCAGATATGGGTGCTTTTTCACAGGGACAGCAAATAACAGAGAAAGTTTCCTTGTGCTCAGATATGTTAAGTTGCAGGTTACTCTGAAACAGGTTCAGCAGAGCTTATCAATGAAATATTTACTAGGACTTTGATTAGTCTACTTTTTTAACAAAGCAAGCAATGCTCCAAGCCCTCTCCCCAAGCCCAAATACGCACAGCTTGTCTCCCACACCAAATGTATTGCTAGAAACAGCTGAACTCTTAGAGTTACAACTTCTGAAAATCAGCTTTGCCAATCTGTGTCTATATTATGCAAAACTGAAAACTGCCTTTCCACCAGAATTAACAGCCTGCCTTAGCTGTGTGCTTTGTTGTTTCTACCTTTTGTTGGATGGATATGAAGTGATGGTTAGTTTTGAATACTCTTCCTCTGCAGCTTATCTGGTTAACATATTCATGTATTTTCTTTAATTACATCAGTTTAATGTGATTAGATATGATTTTTGACATTGCAACACAGGTTACTGCCAGCAATCAGACAGTTTGCATGTCCTTCGATGTCTTATAGGTACACAGTTCTGCTGAGAGACTTGGAAAGTTCTCAATTGTTAATGGTGAACTGAAAATGGAAAAAATGAAATAGTTTCTAACTGCCTTTTAAACCTTAGTGAGGCTTGATAGGATCAAACTTTCAAGAATTGCCAGAAAGTATACTGGTGCCATTTTGAGAGACAGTAATCTGCATATGCAAAATGCCCTCTAATGGTGCACATAAATATCTGGAAGTTATCATAGAATAAATAAGCAAAAGGATGAAACTAACACATGCTGGTTCTGACGACTAAACCTGGGATCAGTTGGCAAATAGCTCATTCAGACATTCAGGAAATGTCTGGACTATTTAGGGATGTGTTTTCCTTAAAATATATCTTGGCTTGTTATTCCAGTTAAAAAAGAATAAAAACCACTTGCAAAGATGTTATTCAATAAGAATTCCTGTTTAGTTGTGTTTTTCTTTGTTTAACAGGCAATCGTCCTTATGTGTTTCTGGTGGCCCGTGTTCACCCTGGTGAAAGCAATGCCAGTTGGGTAATGAAGGGGACCCTGGAGTTCCTTGTGAGCAATGACCCCATTGCTGATCTCCTGCGGAAATGCTTCATTTTCAAGATTGTCCCCATGCTTAACCCTGATGGAGTCATCAATGGCAAGTGAGTTGTGGCATGTTCTTATTCTGGGGTTTTGATATTTTCAGGCTTTAACCCTGTGCACTTAGCAGGTCTTGTCTTCAATGTCTTGGGTCTGGAGAATTCCCTTTGCCTCATGTTTTTGTTCATTCTGTTCTCAATCCTGAGTGGAAAATGTGAATCTGAGATATAGCCCAGTGTGCTGTCTTGCATTAGTTAGACGTACCTGATTCTGTACTGTTTGTGGCTACAAGACCTCTCAATTGCCTGGATGAAGTATTAGTGGTACCAGAGAAACAGGATCTTTCTTGATAAATGGAGGTCTGCCTCCTCTGTGAAAGCAGGGCAGACTACACCTGTAAGACAGGCAAGCTTGGGAATAACTGGCTTTAATTAATGCTTTGTATAGCCTGGTGGGGGGAGAAGGTGAGTAAGGATCTATTAAATTTTCACATTTTCATGGAAATATTTCTATATAGTGAAGTTCCCTCCTTCTCCCACCTCCTTTTCAATCTTCCCTCCCACACCTTTCCTAAGAGATACTGAATCTGAGCTTGAAAAATACTGACTCCTTTTTGCATTCTTTGCCTTATACCATACCTGCCCACCCACACTAACTTGCCTTTCCTCTCCCCCTCTACATGAGTGCAAAAAGTACAATTCTGCTCCTAATATGTTAGCATGAAATGGATATTGCTATGCAGCCAGCAAAAAAGGAATTCTCTTTGAAGGTTTGAAGATGCAGTAAGATATGGTAGGCTTGCGCTTCTCTGGAAAAAGATCTGCAGTGTCTCTGCAGACAGTGGAGTTTGTTCACTTTCTTGAGTGTGGAGTGGCTATAAGTTAATAACTGTCAGCCCTGTCTGATTTAGGGGCAGGACATTATCACTGCATTCTGCTGGTAGCAAGTGAATTGGGTGTTTTGACCTAGTGATAAGGTCTTTCAGGTTTTGGTAACAACTGTGTGCCCTGGCTTGTTGCAGTGGAAGACATGACAGAACTTGAAGCTGAAAGGTCGGCTTAGACAAGCTCTGAAACACACAACAAGGTGTTGAGGAACAAACTTTTCTTAAGATATATTCTCCCATCTGCTTTTGGGCCAGGCTCTGCAGAGCGAGTTCTGCAGAAACAAAGAAACAATCCCGAGCAGTAAGAGAAGTTGAGTTTGATTCTAAACTAACTCATTTCAGTGTGGTTCAGCTCAGGCTTTTCTGACAGTCTAGCCTGTGACTGTGAACACTCACAGCTTTTGTGCTGCCAGCTCCCCAGGACTTGAGTGAATCAGTAGTCCAGAGTAGCCCTAGAGTATTCGAAGCCTCTTTTGGCACTGAATGCTTCCTTGATCCTTCCAGACAGCAGAAGTAGAAAAGAAAGGTTGTGGCTTTTTTCCCCTTCTTTTTTTCCTTTCACTACACTTAAAGTTTCCAGCAGATGGAAGACTGGAGGGAATGTCTGACCTTTTTTTCTCCAGCTGTCAGAAGCGAGTACAACAGAGAAGGGACCCTTGGGAGGGAAGATGTGGCTCTTGGTGACACCTGGGAGAAGTGTACTGCCTGAGCTTGTGTCACACAGGAAGACGTCTGACTTCTCTGGTGCAGATGAGCTTAAAGTGTAGTTAAATCAGGTGAGGAGTTAAAAAGTAAGTTTGGTAAGCCTGGCACATAGGGTAGGAGCAAGGGAACAGGGACTTGGTTATGGCTCTGTTATCGATTGTGAGGCCTGAGGAAGAGAGAGAACCATTCCTTTGTGCTATAAGTGCTTTTATCTTGTGAAGCCTCCTGTGGCCCAGATATTCTCTTGTTTCTTCCTACGTGCTTTTTTAGTAGACTTGCGTCCTCCTACATTGAAATAAATGCTTCTATTTTAGGACTTAGATTTACTGGTGGTATGCTGGAGATAACCATGCCCACTGGAGAAGGCAAATATCTTTCATGTCCTTAATGTCCATATGTGCATATGAAGAATGATTTGGTTTTTTAATGTTCTACATCATGCAGTTTTAAATGCTCTTGTAAACTCTGTTATCTTTCAAGTCAATGTTAAGAGGGAAACTGTTTTATGAGGCAGTTGGTCTGTAGCCCATCTTCGACCATTGTACTTGTAAGAAGATATTTGCTTAATATTCTTTGACATTTCTCAAACCCACTTTACAACCCATTTCATGAAGCAACTTGCTTGTCTTTGAATTCAGAATCCCTTTCATGGAAGCCCAGCAGGCATCTATGAAAAGACTGCTAGAGTGCCTGGTGTTCCCTCAGCTAACATAGAATCATAGAATAGTTAGGGTTGGAAAGGACCTTAAGATCATCCAGTTCCAACCCCTCTGCCATAAGCAGGGACACCTCACACTAAACCGTGCCACCCAAGGCTTCATCCAACCTGGCCTTGAACACTGCCAGGGATGGAGCATTCACAACCTCCCTGGGCAACCCATTCCAGCATCTCGCCACCCTAACAGGAAAGAATTTCTTCCTTATATCCAGTCTAAACCTCTCCTCTTNCAACCTGGCCTTGAACACTGCCAGGGATGGAGCATTCACAACCTCCCTGGGCAACCCATTCCAGCATCTCGCCACCCTAACAGGAAAGAATTTCTTCCTTATATCCAGTCTAAACCTCTCCTCTTTAAGTTCGAACCCATTACCCCTTGTCCTGTCACTACAGTCCCTAATGAAGAATCCATCCCCAGCATCCCTAT
>NDXB01017490.1:13273-38236 GCA_002631895.1 Agapornis roseicollis | reverse complement strand
GGGGGGGGGTGAGTGGGTGAACATTCTGCCTGGCTGGGTTCAAACTACAACACTTGGGATGACCTGTTTCCTTTTACTCCAGCTGGGGCATTGGACTCATCACCAAATGGATGCAAAGGTAGAAAATAAAAGATGGCTAAAACCACAGATAATCTAGATTGTATAGAACTCAGAGAAAGGAGAGTGGAAAATTAATTAAGAAAAACTGAACAAAAAATATCAAAGAAATTATTGATGAAAAGATTAATGTGAAAAATATTAAAAGGTAATACAATAAAATAAAATGTTCAGAAAATGTCAGTGAAAAATTGAAATATTATACATATTTAAGACAGGAGGAATAAAAAATAATTGACAAAAAATTTGTAGGGCCTTGGTCAAGCAATAGTTACTGAAAAAAAAAGTTTTTGTATTAACATTTTTAAGCTTATTTGCATTTGTGATATATTTCTTAATTTTCTGTTAAATTTCTCCAGTTCTTGCTTATTTTACATCAGTAATATAGTATTTCTTGTACCAGAACTTTACTACTTTTACATTTTTTCCTGGAAAGTTGGAGGAAACTGGGTTAACTGGACATGGGAGAAGATGGAATGGATAGAAAAGTTTTATTGTCTTATTAAAATATTAAGTTCAAATAATAGGCCTGCACAGCAGGGTTCAATGAGTTGTAGTGAACTGAGCTACATAAGGTGGGTAGCCAGTAACCAGCAGTGTTCCTTGAGGCTCAATTCTAGGGCCGGTTCTGGTCAATACTTTTATTAATTATCTGGAGGCACGAGTTGAGTGCACCATTAGCAAGTATGCCAATAACCCTAAACAGGCAGTTGCTGTTGACTCCCTTAAGGAGCAAGAGGCTTTGCAGAGGGATGCAGATAGATTGGAGCATTGTGCAGTTATCAGTAGCGTGAAACATAACAAGAACAAATGATGATTTCTGTACCCAGAATGGGGGAAACCAGACACAAGTATAAACTGGGAGAGGAGTGGCTGGAGAACAGGTTTTGGTTTTGTTTTGGGTTACTTGGGGTTTTTTTGTTTGTTTTGGTTTGGTTTGGTTTGGTTTTTATGAATTTGACATTTTAATTGCAACTGTAATAATAAATTCTTTCTGTCCTCTTGTAGAAAGATATTTTTGACCGATATTTTCTCTGGATTAGCCCTGACAGATTTTTTTTTTTTTTTTTTTTACTGAACAGGTGCCCATGTAGTAAATGCCTGATCTGGATATTCAATCTGGAGAGAAAATACNTTTTTTTTTTTTTTTTTTTTTTTTTTTTTTTTTTTTTTTTTTTTTTTTTTTTTTTTTGTTTTTTTTTTTTTGTTTTTTTTTTTTTTTTTTTTTTACTGAACAGGTGCCCATGTAGTAAATGCCTGATCTGGATATTCAATCTGGAGAGAAAATACTTTACCTTCTTAACTGACTGTGTGTTGAAATTTATTCTTAGTCCACTACTCTTCGATTAAGAAGCAACGTATTCTTCACTGATACATCACATGAATTCAAAAGGACCCAATTTTCACCATCTAGGCTTTATAGGTGAGTTTCTTCTTTAATAACATCTACAAGATCTTCTTATATCCGTTTTTTTTTTTTAAAAAGAAGTACTTTTATTCTAGAAATTTTAACTAATGATCTTCATGTAGGCACAAGTGGGATCAATTTGAAAGCATGATTTCAGGGTTTCCTTCATCAGCCTGAAACAAATCTTCAGGCATTTTTACAACCTGAACCATATTTACCCATTTTTTTTGAAGTGAGAGAACCAGTTTTAGAGACAGATTGAAGCTTCTTCATAACTTGATGGAAGATGACTTGTGTGAAAGATGTTCAAGACCCTCCCTGAGACACAAAATGGGAAAGCTGTGAAGTATGGTAGAAGAAAGGGTTATGCAATCAGGATACTCTATTAATTATTTAAAGGCTTAAGTAATTATTAAAAAGGCTACTGTATTAATATTATGGAAAAATATAATTCATATGATACTGAAAAAACGGAGCTTAGGAATTTGCACTCACCACTTTAGAGGAATGGCATATGCAGGAGCGACTAAAATACGTGCAGTTAGTAATGAAGAATATATTCCCAAACAAGATTAAGATATATCACACATATAAAGTTGGCAAATTTATTTAACCGTCAACTACTGACTTCAATACGTGTCCAGCAATTTTCCATGAAACTCCTCTTTCACTTGAAGAAGAAGAGCTTAAAGGACTACAACAGATTCTGGGGAGGCCTAATTTTCTGGAAACTGAAAACTCAATTTCTGCCTTATGGCAGGAAACAGAAACTCTGCTGGGAAAAGTTCTTTATAAGTTATTAAGAAACAAAATACCATTTCTTTCTCCTATCTTCAAATAAATTCATTTAGGTATCAAATGGTAAAAAATGTGATACGTAATATTTGTTCCAAGCTCTCTGTACTTTTATTGTATATCAGTATGACAATGTCTTCCGTTTTTTTCCTTTAGCTTCAACAAACAAAAAGACCAAGGGAAAACAGAAGGACATACAAACCCACATTTTTCCCCCATGGGTAAAAATTCTTAAAATTTCACATGATTAAAAGAAATTAAGGATGTATTGTGCAATGTAATTGTTGCTCTTGCTGACTACATTAAAATCAACATTTCAAATATGCTAAAGTCAGTAACATTTAATACTTTTCCACATGCTCACATATGCTAAACTCATGGAATGTACTGATGATTGGGAAAGACACTGAACGAGGACAACTGGAACTTCTGGAATGGGTGAAAAGCACACTGTAGGGCAGCTGCATCAGTTGTGCAACTGATTACAGATCTCTCATATATTACCTAGTTTGTAAACTTCACAGCCACATTAAGACTGGCATAAGCACTAGGACAGAAGGCAATAGATCACCAGCAAAAGCTAGCCAGAATCCACCCATAGCTTGACCTTGCCACCTTCCCTAGTTTTTGGTGCCTTCCTTCAAGCCTGGTACATGCAAGTGTCAGCTAAACCTCTGTTCCACACCATCAGTGTTTCTGTGGTACATCAAACGCTTATCTCTAGGAAATGGAAAGGAAGATGGTTAAGAGTGTGCTGTGAACTTAGGGTGGCACATCTGTCTACTTTCGTATTTTGTAATAAATTTTTCATTAATAAAGAGCATTGAAGCTCCCAGCTGCATCTCATTTTGCTTGACTTGGCTTACCTTTGCAGTCATGTGAACAAACTGCTGCCTACAGCTGCTTGGCAGAATAAAACAGGTTGACCAATAAGTGATATTGTCCTGGCAAGGCTGATAGAGTATGACTGGAAAAGTTTTTGACAAGAGATATTAGCATTATATGAGAATTCTGGAGCAGGAAAGTGTGTATTCCAAAGAACAAGTTATGGCAATTCCTGAACCTGCAGCTGAGAGAATTATGAAAGTCAGGCAGGGAGAAAAAGCACCTTCTGCTGTACAAATCAGAGTCTGGCTCACCAGAAACATGGACTGAAAGATGCATCTGGAAATCACGCTTCATTTAATGACACTAGGTATAGCTCCTTAAGAATTCATTCCCCATTCCAGCTCATGTTTGGTCCCTGCTACTTCTTCAACCCTAGTTACATGCTGTTTGGTCTGAATCTTCCAGTGAAAAGAGCTTGAGTGAACGTAAAAAGCACATATTATGTTGCTACAGTTGCCAATTTTTCCATGAACTTCTATTTTGGTTTGTTGTTGAAGTGAATTTTCTGAGCTGATTCAATCTTACTGGGGAGAAAAATACATCATTTTCATGGAGTCTTTTGGTATTTCTCTTTAATGTAGAAGGAAATAATGCAGGTAAAGAATAGACTAGTATTGTTTTACTGCTTGTTTGTTTTCTTTTCCATATTTTGGACCACATTCTGTCCATACCTTCCATAGATGCAGATTGTATGGGTGAAGAAAACAAGCTGTTTCCTAGCCTTCCAGAGGACAAGATGGAATTTAGTTTAAGCGCAAATTCATATACAATGATATTGAATAGAAGTGGAGTGTTTGAGAAAGTTGAAGAAGCAATGTAGATCTTGCTCTGGGTTTGAAATATGTTTGCACTTTGCTTCAACCACTGATTCAAAAATTGCAGATATATGGCATTACCTAAACTGTAGGTGGAAGAAGATTTTGAATTTTATCAGTAAAGCTTTTTGCACAGATTAAATTATGCAGTTAAAAAGTGGACTTCAGGTGTCATATGGAAAGAATTAAAGCTCAATATGACAAAACTGTAGATAGGTCTAGAGCTGCAATTCCCATACTTGAATGCACTTGAGAAGTCATCATAAATAGGTTTTGGCTACCCTACAGTATTACTGTAAGCACTAAAAGGCTTAGATTCTAATTATACTTAATTGACTTTAGTTGCAGTGTAAAGTTGGACAGTGAGGCTTAAATAATACTGAGGTTTAAGAGTGATAGTGCAAAGTATTTGGGAGTCATTGGTCAAAAAATTATGCTAACTATCCAGGTTAGGTTCAAATACCTCTGGCTATTAAATCTGAAAAATGATTGTGTAGCTAATGCTGCAGCATTTTAATTCCATAATGTTGTGGCTTAACCCTAGGAGGCAGCTCAGCCCTACATAGCCACTCACTCACTTCGCCCAAGTGGAAGAGGGGAAAGAATCGGAAGGGTAAAAGTAAGAAAACTTGTGTATTGAGATAGAGAAAGCAAAAGGTGTGCAATCATGTGAAGCAAAAGAAAGACAGAGTTTGTTCATACTTGGCAGTGGCAGGCAGATGTTAAGACATGTCCAGCAAAGAAGAGCTCGATCATGTGTTGCTTGGGAAGACAAACGCTGTAGCTCAAAACATCTTCCCTTCCTCTCTCTTCTGCCCAGCTTTTTATTGCTGAGCAGGGTGCTGTATTGGTACAGTGTCTCTCTTGGTCACTTGGGGTCAGCTGTCCTGGCTATGCCCCCTCCCAACTCTTTGTGCACTCCCAGATTACTTGCTGGTGGGATAGTGTGAGAAGCAGGAAAGGCTCCATGTAAGCACTGCTCAGCAATAGTGAAAACACCATTGCTTATCAACATTGTTTTGGTCACAGATTAAAACAATATGTGACCTACAGTGAAGGGAATTATCTCCATCCCAGTCAAAACCAGTACCCATAATCTTTGCCAGATAAGAAACATATTGTTTGGAATTTAGCTTAGTTATTGATTAACATTATTGTAGAGCAGAGATGCAAAATAATTGGATTCATTTCAGTTTTCAACTTCTTTACGCTCTAAAACTTTGCTTTCAAACATAGGTGAAAAAAAAAAAAAACAGCATCAGGAAATCACTTGTTTCCAACAGAGAAGCCTGCATACACATGTTCTGAAAGTTGGTCTGTACCCGTGAAGAGGCACTTCCTTTTGACTCTCACTAATTGTATGCAGAGTAACATACTATAGAACACTTCCACAGTCTCAGGTTTTTATTATGGAATCTGTAGGTGCTTTTGTCAAAAGCTTTAATTGAAGTTCTTTCTAAAACAAAAGTATTGAGTATCAAAGCATTTGAGTATCATAGAAGAAAGTAATCTTTAGCCATTATGGATATACCATTTTAAGAAGCAGCTGCAAAATGGTGACAACATAAAAAGTCTTGTGTAAAAAAACCTGTTCTGTATGCTCAGTATTAGTGTGCTGTATTAAACCAGCAGTACTGTCTTCAAGCACAATATGTGCATTAATGCAGGAGTAAGACTTCAAAAAAATTCCAGTTTTTGGTTAGCAGTAACATGGGTGATAAAAAAGAGTATTCTGAGTTTCTTGTCCTACAGAAAATGTTATTGATATTTACAGTTTATACCTGTATTTTTTTCTTAATTTACCTTCAACTAATTTGGCAAAGGTTAAGATATCAAATTATATTTTGCTGGATATAATGCAATCATATTTCTAGAATCTTTAAAGTTTGGGTTTTTTTTCTAGAATCTAAAAACTTTGAAGTTTTTATCTCTCTGTATTTGTGATCAGGAAAGCTGACACTACCAATGGCCCTGGCCATAGCATATCATATGTGGGAAATATAAAGCCACATCTACAGACAGAACTGTGAATAAAAAAAAAACCACAGAGACATTAAATGAGGGGACTACAGCCTTCCTATAGAAGATATCATTCTGATATTGCATTCAGATTACTATTGTTTTACTAGAAAGTCGCAATATTTTCAAGAATATTAAAATATCTTCAAATAATTTTAAATTTTCTGTATATATTTTAAATGGAAAAGTTTTGAATGAAAATACTCTGCATTCCTGAGATGCATCTATATTTTGGAAGGACTGATCACTCAAAATATGTCAATATTTCAAAGCCCACAATTCCTCACAATTTATCTGTTTAGCTTGAAAAATAAATTATTTTAAATATTTAAAATTTTACTGAAGTATTGAAGATAACTTAAGTATGAAATTACCACTGAGATCAGCATTTCAGAGATTAAATTAAAACAGGAACACTGTTGGCAGCCTTTATTTCAGACCCTAAAGTCCAGTAAATGATGTGATTGCCCATTCTCAATAGAGCACAGGTAAATCTTTTTCTTCTGAAATAGCTATGTGCTTTTTCTCAAATTGACGCTAATTTCTGTTTGTGCATACCAAGTAGGGGTTCAATATTTTTAAGAGAGAACAATTTATAATGTACTTCCCCCTCATAACACCATCACTTCAGTAAAGTAAGAGGAAAGCATAAGAAAAAATAGAGGCAGTGCCATCTGACCTTCATGTAGGGTCTGTCCCATCCATTGCAAGTGACAAGGACTCTGCCCTTGTCAGGCAATAATCAAATTTATTCTTACTTACTTTCCTGGCAGTCCTTACTCTCTTCTAACTGCTAGACCCACCCTTTCTGTTGCTCATAACTGGAATAAAAAGTGTCTCGTTGACATTTTTCCGTTTTCTTTGGGCCAGGTGCTGGCACACTGACACAAGCTGACCTATAACCATATGAACAGTAAGAATTATTTCAGCAGGATTAATCCTAGAGTACACTAATAGCATGAAAAAAAGTGGCAGAACATGAACCTTTCTAGATAGTAACAGCCACCACTCTGAGACCTCAACTACACATCTCCCTCCTACCCATTCCCCACCCAAGCACACCTTTTAATGTGCATTAAACTTTAAGTATGGACAGCTGTATGCAGCTTCTAACTGCTCCCAGGAGAATTGCTGATCCACAAGTAGAGGAGCTTGGATTCAGTTTCCCTGCTTTTCTACCAAGGCAGTGGTGTAACTAATCTGTAGAAGGGTGTCCATAGCTTATTGCAAGATTTTCACAACTAACTCTTTTACAATTAACCCTTTATTGGCTAAAAGAATGCTGTCTTAAAGCAGTGTCAGCAGTACACTACCTTCGGATTTTGTTATTCAGACTTCTGCTGGAGTACCAAAGTGTGCCAAGAGCTACTAAATACAGCTGCTTAGTGACCTCAGAGCTGAAGTCTAGACATAAACCTAAAAAACATCTCTAAAGAAATTCTTTAAACGACATCCAAACCAACACAGTTTAGTTGGTTACAAAATACTTTAAGCCAAAATCTTACATTATACAACTTTGTCCGAAACAGGTGTTTCAGTAATAGATTATCTTTTTTTCCTTAAATTGCATGAAGCCAGTTTCCCATCTCTAAGAGATGCTTACATTTCTATATTACTCAACAGAGAAAAAAAAAAGAAAGCAATTATGAATGAATGTTTCTGTAAAGCCTTTAATTTTGGTAAATAAAGCCACTGGATTTCCCAGGTGTTTTGAACATGCCATAAAAATCAGGATTTCCTTAAATACAGAGTGACTGGTGATTTTGGTAAGAATCTCCTCAAGCACAGAGTGATTTCCGAATGTAGTATCTTTCCTCCCCCAACCTCCTTTTTTCACCCCAGTTTTAGACTGGCATGAACATTACTTCTCAATGAAACAGACATTCCTTAGGATGTACTGCCAAAAATAATGGAAAGCTTGATACAATGGAATGGCGTAAAATTGTACCTGAAACGCTTAGAAAACCATAAAACCTAATGTTACACAGCTCTCATAGTCAGTGCCAACTACTGCAGCTGCTAAGATGTACTTGAAGAATCAAGGGACTTCTTATTTTTTTTTTTTTCCTTTTTCTGTGGAGTCCCACATACATCTGTCTTTAGGAATCTTTGTTTGTAGTACCAACAGTTGCAGCCTATGAAATGAGCCAGAAAAGCACTTCTGTGCATTCAGAAAGGAATGAAAAAGATGACAAAGTTCTCCTAACAAATTCCCCCAGCCTTTATTGTGAAATGCAGCATAGCATCTTAAATGTTTTTCAGTAACTCTTCCAAAGATAATTTGTAACCCTGGCTTGTTGCTAGCCACAATATGCACAGCAGGAAGCAGAAGAGAGCTACGTCTCACACTATGAAACAAGGGTCTGAAACTCCACACCATGGGTACAGGCTCAGAGTTTCCTAATCACCATTAGGCAGACCCCACTAAAGCTACACAACATGCTGTGTCTGAAGAACAGAGTCACACTCAATCTGTCTAGCATTCCTTCCCTCTGGCCTCGCCATCAAAGACAGACAAAAAGCCACAGGTCAGCTGGACAATGGCCTTCAGAGAGCAAGTATCTCCTTTCCCATAATCAGAGATACTTGCATACTGGCTTGGAAATAGTCCTGTAGCTGATCTAATGTGAAGTCAGAAAGTGTGATGGAAAGACATTTCCTCCATGCTGCTGTTTCCTTGGAGGGTAAAAGCTAGAGGGTTTTCTCTCTAGGTTTCTGGGACAGGCGCTTAAACAGGCCTAGGATTGTCCTGAGTACTGCTCAGTAGTAATGGGCTCACCTCTTCCTCACCTTTTACAAATTTATTGCTAGAGTCCCAGGACGTAGGACTTGGATCTTTACAATCTTACAAATAACATTTGAAAATAATCAGTGAAGTAGTTCTAATTCCTCTGAAACAGATACTGTCATTAATGTAGACTGCTTATGCCTATGATACTGTGGATCAATTCAGCATTACCGTCAGAAATTCAGTAATAGAAATAGGATTGCAGAAAACCTTTGTACTAGTTTTGACTCTCTTATCTGAAACTGCAGATTCTGATTCAGATTTGCAAAGAGTTTCAAGAAGACATATCTGGGACTGAAATTGCGAACGGTGTACCACTCCTCCTCAAACAAAGAATGAATAATAAGGACCAGATGCGAAAGCAAGAAACAATATATTTGGGAAGCCCATAAGAGAAAGCGTGCAAGTAATTAACTATCTGAATGTACTGGGGACAGATGCCTTGTCTCTGTCACAAAACAATGTCACACAGAGATAGAACCATAGAATAGTTAGGGTTTGAAAGGACCTTAAGATCATCTAGTTACAACCCCCCTGCCATAAGCAGGGACACCTCACAATAAACCATGACACCCAAGGCTTCATCCAACCTGGCCTTGAACACTGCCAGGGATGGAGCACTCACAACTTCTTTGAGCAACCCATTCCAGTGCCTCACCACCCTAACAGTAAAGATTTTCTTCCTTATATCCAATCTAAACCTCTCCTGTTTAAGTTTGAACCCATTACTCCTTGTCCTGTCACTACAGTCCCTAATGAACAGTCCCTCCCCAGCATCCCTAGTTCTTAATTTTGGGGATACATTTCATTGAGAAGGATTTCTGTGGTGTCTTTTGTCCCACTGTATTAGTGTTTGTATGCAGCTTATAAAATTTAGCCCAAATAGAGAAGTCATCAGCAGTTAACTTTTATGTACTCAGCGTAAGGAAATATGCAAAGCAAGTGTATAAGGAATTGAGAAATTCACATTATCCTCCCACTGCAAATAATCCAGGTATACAACCTGAAGGATGTACATATATTACATTTATCTTTCAAGGGATAATGAACAATCTGACAAATTAAATTTACTGGTAAAAGAAATTTATATTTGAATTATAATAATAAGAATAGTACATGAACTCAAACTTGCGGAATTTCTGAATACCTTAGTCCAGAAATTTAGTAACTCCTTGGATTTGGTCATACCAAATATCACTTCTGAGAAATTATCTCCATTCCCAGTAGTATTTGAAGTCCTAAAAGGCTAATTCTTTTTTCAAATAGAATCTTAAGAAATTATATTGTGTATGAATTATGTTTTCTAAGAAAAGCCTAACTTTTAAAACTCTCTGGAAAGTTAAAATGAGTTCAAATAATGTTATTTGGCATGAAGCATTTATCTTTGTTATTACTTTCTAAGAAGTTATAGCTGTTTATTCATAAAGCAATTTGCAACACTTGCATGTTTTTGAAGTACCTTATGTGTGCTCTGCCTTCTGACATCTTTGTGTAAATACACTATCAAACTTGCTTGATAGTTGTGTTGTGTAAAAGTTAACCTTTTACAAAGACAAGGCACACGTATATACATGCACACATATGTATGTGAAATAATTATCCAATTTTTCCAGGGAAGCTGTTTTGCAAAACTACTCAAGTAATTTTACATATAAAGTGATGCAGCTGATGCTGTGGTGATGTAGCCAACTTTTAGTGGACACATTTCCATTTCTTACAGATCTGAGAAAATTGCATCTGTAACCTGGAAGAGGGGTTTACATATACCCTTTGAACATTCACTCACACAGTAATACTCTGATACATGTCATTTACATGGAAAGCTCAAGACTGGGGTAGGGTAAGATAAGCTATCCGGGCATACAGTGTATTCTCACAATCTTGGAGAAAATAATTGGTGTCTAGGCAGAAAGTGACAACTACTTGTTGACAATTTTTCACTGTTTAAAACAAGTCAAAAGAAACAAACAATCAGTACCCACAGACTGCAGTGACATTATGCCACCAATGTGTGGTACTTACAGAACTGCCATAATTTAGTTCTTTTTGTGGTAAAGACAGCCCATATTTCAGCTATGTAGCCTAAGACTAAACATACATTTGAACTGCATTCTCAGCTGTACTCCTTATCCATTACTAGTACAAGTTTAGAACCTAGTATGGCTATATTTTGAAAGTGCATTGCCTTTTTAACATGTCCTAACATAAATTAAGAGGTATACATAGGCGACTACACAGCTGTCACTTGCTATTTTATATGAAACTATTCGATAATTTTTTGATGCAGCTGTTTTTCCTATTTTGCGCCCACTAAACTATCTCCAGGGTGATAGATAACAAGCTTCTAAACTCATAAATAGCTTAAATAGTTGTCATATAAAACAGACAGATTGGTAGAAAGGTTTCATACCTCATAGATTTCCAGAGCTGTAACAGGAAACTGCATCATTAGAAACAGATTGCAAAGTTCCTTTCAGACACATATGTAGCTACTTCTGAGCATAAATGACTACTGATAGACACTAACTAACTTATTCACAAAAGGAGCAAGTTTTCTGGCATTTCTTTAAAAGGGCTGTTACTCTTTTCTATAAACATTCACCCGTGGAATCTAAGATACCTCCCTTTAATAGGTGGAAAAAGAAAGGAAAAATACCAACAAATTTAATGAACTACCTACAATACTCCTAAACTAATGTATTTCATGCAAAATTTATCCACAGAGACCTTCATAACAGAATATGACTTCTTTGCTTGTAAATTAGGCAACCACTTTAACCACAATCCAGTAAATGTCATGTGTTTCTCCATTTCCCTCAGAGACGCAAATGATGGGAATATAGAAGCTTTTCACTACAGCAACTGTGATGGTTGCCTAATCTTATGTGGTCACATCAAATGAGCACCTCTAAAACTTTTAGGCTACATTAATCTCTTGAGGTGACGTTTCATGGAAAACTTTTTTATGGAGTTGCAAAACAAGTATGGTTATCTTTCATATTTCTCTTGTAGAAAGCTGAATTCCTTAGTATTATAAAGGTAATCTTAACTTATCACTGAGGCCCTTGCAGAGAGTCTGATTTGTTGTATTTGGCCTCAACTGTTCTGACACTGGTTCTGAACTGGTACTCCTGAGATACCACTCCTTTCATCCATGTTATCCAAGTTGATTTAACTCAGAATACCAGACCTAGGAAACCCTGATGAGAATCAGCTTGTTGGTGCCAGTCAATACAGCAGACATATGGAGGGTGTAATGGCTGGGATATGCCCAATTTGCCTCATTTTCACACTCATACATCAATTTGCTTGTACAAAATGCACCCCGGAGAAAACAGGAAGTACTAGCAAGCAGCACAACTGACTTCAAATCAATCCTCAAATATCTAGCAGATAGATTCATGTATATACATACATATATAATAAATAAACAAACAAATAAATATCAACTATTCTTTCCTTTAATGTCACAGTCAGGAACTGCAAATGACTAGCACAAAATGACTGCAAATTGAAAGCAGCCTCTTTAATAGCAGAGAAAGAAATTGTATTACGCCTTATTTCTTGATATATATGCTGTAGTCACCATGAAAAAACAAATGAGTCTGCATTTTGGATTAGATCTTTGAATAGTTTAAATCATGGACAATACAGAGATTGCTTTCCCCATGTGCCAGCCAACTGCACAAAGCCCAGGAAAGGTACTCATTCAGAAACAGTTGCTAACAAGCCCTTCCACCCTGGAAACTGTTTCTGCTGCAGAGCAAGATAGTAGATTGTTAATATTTTGATGCTATAATAAAGCTGTCAAAGACTTCAGGCTGCTGTTGGTTATATGATTTAGAGTAGCAATATATTTATTGCAAAAACTCTGTAGTTATAAGTATAAACCACCCAAAATAGTATATAAATAGGTTTTCTATGCAATTACTAGTTAATATTTATCACTTAAAAGTAATTTTCAATAGTACCCACTATCACAGCAGGACAAAAGTCAAAGAAACTGGTCTGCTTGCTCAGTTTTCTTATCCAAATCCTGGAGATCCTACATGCACACTACCTGGAGCCATTTTGTGAGAAAAACCAGGGAAACAAGCTTCAAAGCCTCAGGCAGATCACCTCTGAGCTTTCACAGCAATAGGCTGGCATGTTTCAGAGGAGAGACAAATCCCTGCCTGATACCATAATGTGAAGTCCTCTCCTCTTTCTCCCATCCTAAATGGCCTTATAGCTCATTTCATTATAGTATGAAAGGGAACTGTGACTCAAAGTTCAGAACATACTTCCAAGGTTCAGCTTATGCATTCTGAGTACCTTGAACTGCAAGTAACACCACAGAACCCATTTTTTCCAGCTGAGCAGCATCCCAAAATTGATATTTATCATAAACCCAAACAATTTCCTGTATATATATAAATTGCTATATAAATTATATAAGTTATAAATTTCAATGCATTAGTATGATATACAGGTGCATCTTAGAGGTAATAGTGATTGTTTTACATTAATATGCCCTAACACTTAGAAAATTCTTTCTAACAGTGATATTCACTACAAATGCTGGAAGTTGATGTTGGTGTACAAATGTCCTGGGTTCAGCAGTAGCAGTCACTTTTCTCCTTCTTAGTAGCTGGTGCAGTGCTGTGTTTTTGACTTTCAGCCTGGGAACAGTGCTGGTAACACCAATGTTTTCAGTTGTTGCTCAGTAATGTTTACTCTGACCAAGGACTTTCTGAGTCTCATGCTCTGCCAGGGAGGAAGGGAAGCTGGGAGGAAGCAGAGACAGAACACTTGACCCAAACTAACCTGGTGTTAGTTCATAACTGAAAACACTAATAAAATTTAAGTCATTCAACAATATCTGATGACCTGTTAAAACCTGAAGAAAAGATCAAAAATAATTAACTTGCAGTAGAGTAAGTTTTGCCACTCCAGCTTGGCTGTCAAAATAATTCATCTTCTTACTTGTAATTATGAAAAACTGACTAGCTCTTCCTTTTTAGTATTTCCATTTCCAACAAGTTGAATTTCTGGTTTACAAGTTCATAAGCCCCTTTGAAAACTACAGCACTCAGTTTGCTTTGGGTCTGCAGCATTGTAACAAAACATCAAGCCTGGCTCAATGAATCTTTTTATCCAGTGATGAAATTTCATTAAGCTTTTGTGTAGCCCAGGTTGTCCAGCTGCACATTCTGCTGAAAAAAAATAGTGATAATATTATATCACTAAATATTTTGTATTATAGCCAAATATGCAGCAGGATCTCTGACAAGAAACTAGTAATAGATCTTACATCAGCCTTATAAAACTTATAATTACTGGTGTTCCTGCATTCTCAAGAGTCATAGTAAAATTCTGTACAGCACTAGATGTTCAGAAACTCTGAACTTCTAACTACTTCTATTTATAACTCAGCAATTTGCTTCTCACTCCAAAGACACATTTACATTGTGTGTAACGCAGTGCAGAGACTGAGCCTTTTCTGGTTGGGTGACTGTGCACACACTGCATATTGAATCATACAAATACAAACTTGTCATGAAAGTGTGCAGTGATGTAATTAGCTGCACCTCCTTCTCAGACTTACTTAGCTCCAGTAGAATCACTAGAATGCTGAAAATGCAGTATCTGGCCACAATATCAGCTTAGGTCCCCCTCTCCTCAAGTTTTAAAAGTGTTCTTTATAGATGTCAAAAATGTGGCTTTCTAACTTAGGTGGTACTAAGTTCCTATTTAGAAGCCATTTTCCTTTCCTTATCTCTACCCTCACCAAGTCTGACACACTTTTTCTTATTCCATAAACTATTTCAAGAACTGTAGTAAAAATCTTGAGATCATTTTTGCTAACTTTTTATCTATTATGCTGCTCTATTTCTATCTCTTCAGAAAAAAATACTTAAAGCTATCTTGTTGGTATGAAACCAACAGACTGCCATTGTCTGGTTGCATGACATAATTATTTTTATATATTAACTACTAAAGCAGCTTGACAGGTTAGCAGCTGAAGTTCCAGTAGACTTCACAGTCTTCCAGTGCCAGGGTATTTGGAACAAGGAACTTTGGAACAAGGAATACCAGCAGCAGGAGCTGCTGGTCAGTGAAGGTTTTTGACTGTGAAGGGCCAGAGAGAGCATAGAACTTGGACTTGTTCAAACCCCACAACTACTTGGTACAACCAGCAGAAACTGAATCTTCAACTTTAGTATTGAAATATTAGCAGAATGTCTTGGTTTTGCTGAAAACAAACAGTATTTTGGCATAAGTAAGTAAATTAAGACATCATGGCATTTAGCCTATCTCTGTGTGCAAGTTGATTCTAGAGTTCAAACCACTCAGACAGTTCGGTGAGAAGGATTGGTAGAGCTACCAATTTGCATTTGGAAAGCTTTTAGTATAGAACTACAATTTATTCTTTTAAGATGTCTCTTCCTTATCACCAAAGCACTTCTTTGAAACCTCCATTGTTTTATTTTGAGAGACAAATATGTTCCACAACATTTTATTGGTTTCACTAAGGGAATTGTTTAATTGAACTCAGTCAAGCTACAGAAGTTATACAAAAATTTTCATGAAATACATATCAGTACTGAGTATATTAAAAATTTTAGGAAGAAGATATGTGTGTGTATACCCATATATATTCTAATTACGCATGGTGAAAAAGACTAAAAAGCTGCTGTAAGAATATACAAAGCTCAGCACATCCTTAGGTCAACAATCATGACTGATTTCTCTGTGTGTTGTCTATTTTCCCATATTCTCCTAAAGTTAATAAAAACCAGAAAGGTATAATGGAATACTGCATAATTAAAAAAAAAAAATAAAGTATTGTGATTAAAGTTAGCCCAAAGAAACATGATATGCAATTAAATTGCCTAGTTGATACATACTATGGCAAACATATCCAACTCTATCACATAGCACTATCTTTTCCTTCTAGTATTCAACTAGCAACAAATAACATCACTAACAGTCCTGGAAAACAATATTCCTTTGGATAAAATATTCCAGTATCAAATAAATAAACCTGGAAATAATAAACTCAGTAAACCTGCAATTGAAATTTGTTATATATATATAAAATAATAACACTGAGAATATTCAGTATAATTTGTAAAAAACGAAAAAAGAAAAAAAATCATTAATTGTAGCTTGTTTTCTTCCTACCAACACAGTGAGAAATTTGTATTTCTACAGAAATCTGAAGAAACACCATCTTCTTTGTTACCATCATACAGAAAAACAATAAATGAAAGAGCACCATAAATCAAATGGACTGTAATAGCACTGGCAGTGACTGAGTTTGGATACATATCTGTTTATTACTTTTACATATAATTTGCTGTTGTACATGTAACGTATGTACTCTAAGGACTGTCATGCTATAGTAGATTTTTTAAGCAGAGAAATATGTATGACACAAACTTTGAGAAATCTTGTAAAACTGGATTAAAGCTTTTTTTATCATTGTAGCTTGTAAGATCTCGGAATGTGTCATATATTCTGAAAAGCAATAAAGGGTTATAAATTGCAGGGAAGGAGGGGGCAATGAAGGCAGGGAGATGAGAGGAGGGTCTGGACCACTGTTTGCTGCTTATATTCTATTTATCACACTAACTGAAACTAGCAACTCACCTTATGTATATCAAAATATATCACATGTCCCTGTGGGATCTAAATTACATACCTAAAATGTAGTAAATACTAACTTGTCCTCTAGGAAGCTTCACGCATGAAGATTTTCATGTCTACTGTAGCTATTATAATTTTAGAAATGCATCACCTTCTCCATAACTGGTACATCTGCAAACTTAATGTACATTATGTGCTGACATTTCAAACAAGCTTCTAAATCCAGTTTTAAGCTTAAAAATCTTTTGTGAAAGTATTTTTGTGAAAGCTATCAGAATGTGATGTTGTACTCCACAATTGTCATTCACTCTCAATTTACACTGTTTTCTAGTGCTGGCTTTGCTGGCATTTTCTTTTTACAATGTGCAGGTGTTTTGCTTTTATAGACACATGTAAAATTCATTTACAGCTTCCAATATGTGCAGAGGCTTACCCTACCTACGTTTACTTTTGGAAAGTCAAGCAAAAGGTGCCAGAAGTCTGCCAGAATAATTAGGTCACAGTTCATTTGAGAACATTATTTCTAGAAAATCCTGAACAGAAGACTTCTTAAGGGAACATGCAGTATTTCACATTTGTCTGATTGTAGTAGTCATAATATTAAAACTATATTAATTAAAATAAACCCAAAAGTTGGGGGTGACAACTCATGGCAATGAGCGTCATCTTGTGACAGCATTCCTGGAAGGTACCTATTAGTCTATGGTAACATAAATCTTACAAGTTGTTAGTCTCAGTGGTGTACAGTCTCATTTATATAGAGCACACAGATAATAAACACATTTCTCACATTAAAAGTGAATAATCCTAATCTATTAGCATTTACTCTTAAACATGCCATCAGATAAAAGTATATGTCAATGTCATAATCTCATGATTCATTACTCTATGCAACTTAAGCTGTTTCTCCCGATTCTCTAAAGGGAAACAAAGCTTTGGAGGTACCAGAGTGTGCAAGGGACACAATGCACATGGCCTTCTGCAGAACATTTGTCACTTATGGAAACACAAAATTGTCATCAATATTCCCAAATATATCAGTATGTTAGAATTATTCTACACACACAATCATTTCTATTTGAGTGTTAAACATGCTTAAAATGTTACACGTTCACTTCCTACTTAGTATATAATAGAGGTCAGTAGATTGACATTAAAAGTTCTTGCTGGTTAATATCAACAATATATTTGGTGATGTGATGAGAGACATCTTCTAACTGAAAGGGTACCCACACGTCCACTGAAGCTACATTACCTCATCTACTTCACTGTTACAGTGAGGGTACATGGAAGGAGTTGAAAATGCAGTGGGCATTACACTCAAGAGTAGTTTGCTGTTGATGAACTTTATTGGTCTCAAACAGAATGTTTACATCTAAACAGAGTTTCATACTGTTTTTCTCTTCTTCCATTACCACATAGTCTACCTTGCACTACCTCCAGTGTTCAGACCACTTAGAATCTGAGCTGCTTGAAATATTTAATACCAGGTAAGATCTCTGATTCTTATTTAGAACTTAATTTCCTGAAATTTCCTATGTAATTTCCTGAATTTCCTATGAGAAACAAAGCATGACCATTTTTATTTGCAAAATTAAAACTATGTCTCTTAAAGATTCATTTTTAGATTAAAATGACAGATGTCATCCTAATTTGTTTCTGGAAGCCCTGATTAGAGTTTATCAGTATTTTTTTGAAATATAAATGCCAACATGACTCATACTTGTGTCTTAGCAGAAAATGTGAACTATCATTAATATAATAGCTTCTAAGGACATCTACTTAGCATTTTCTAGTAATAAATTCTAAAAATGTCGTTTTTCATTATTTTGCAGACTAAACAATGGTTTCAAAATGTCAGGCTCCTTCTGTAGAACGAAAACTATATAATTCTTTTCTTAAAGCATAAGCCCCACTTTATGCCCCAATACAAATTCAGGAGAGTGTAAATCCAGCTTAAGGAAGGATATTATAAGAAATCATTATTCCTACATTTGCAGTAATGAAATTTAAAACAACTTTAAGTATCATTATCAAAAAACAAAAGACTAAGGACCCCTGGAAATCAAAGAGTAGCTTACAACTTTTTATTGGAAATGTGTGAAAATCTGTCTTCTGTCTTTTTTCCATTCCTGAAAGTTCCTTTTCAGGACTATAACACCATTGTGGCATAAAAGCTTCAGTGTAACATGTACAATTTATAATGCACTATATCGTGGTTTTCTGATAGGATTTTCATATTGTATTTTCAGTGTTTGTGGTTCTCAGGTAAGAGGTTCTCAATGAGATGTGCACAGAATATGATTTCTTAGTCCATAAATTAAATAGCCTTATTTGTGCCTAAATAGCACATTAAAAAATCTTGAGAATTAGTATGTAGCCTACCAAGAAATGGAGCATCCAAACTGTGAATGTTATACCCTTAAGGTATCAGTTCTGACTCTAAAGTTGTTTAAGCATGTACATTCTCACAAACATAATTCCCTCCTTTCTTACTTATAGAATTTGTCACTTGCTTTTGCAGGAAAACAGTGCCAAACAGGTAAGTCAAATAGAATTCTTAGGTTCAGCCAGTGGGAAACATGACTTCACTGAAAGTAGCAATTACTTCATTTTCCATCATTTTCTTCTGTGCTGACACAACCAATGCATATCTTATAGCAGATGTGAGATTACATGCCTATGCAAGAAGAAAATCAGTGCTGGTCCACATCAGATTCTGTACTAGCACCTCCATCAGGTTTTATATATTCCAAAGGTAAAGTTCACAAAGGAGATGAATACCACAGTGATTTGCAAATACTACTGTCTGTCAGTCTGCTGTTAGCTGTTGCATTTCACATGCTTCCTGTTGCCAAACTACTTCTTGCAGAAGTGCTCTACTCTGAAACACTGAACGCCACAGAAGACCTTTGCTCAAGAAGACTGAACTACATAATTTTTTTGCTATGCTCAAGACTGAACTCATATAGTACAGAGTGATTAGGATATTCATGAAGGAGAAAGGGATTATTTTAGACCCAGTTTAGTCATTTATAAATATCTAAAGAATTTAAGTGCCACACTCTTAATTACTGTGATAAGGATAAGAAACAGATAATGGAATGCAAAACCTAAAAGGGGCTCTCTCCTGCTTAATATTATTTTTATAATTCTTGTTTAATAACAAATAATCATTTGGAAAAATCCTGCATTCTGGTATTTCTTCCTGAACTCCTGCTATAATAACTACTGTTCATATACAAACATAAAAAAAGGTGTCATGTTGGGGTGATATACAAACAAAAATTAAATTATAATTTAACAAGTAAAGGATAACAGCAGGAACAATCTGGGAGGTTTTTTGTTTGTTTGTTGTTTTAAATAATAGATATTTTGGAAATAACATTTCCAGAAAATTCTTTTCTCATTTGTCCACAGAGGTTAAAGCGATCCATTACAGTGTCTCTTTATTCCTTTTTTTATTAGTAGAAAATTATTCCTTGTGCCTAATTCACATTTTTCCAATTTAAGACCATTTCTTTTTCTTTTTATCTTGGCCAGGGGAATGATTTTCTCTCTTCTATTGTAGCCTTTTGCATACTCAAAGATGTATCTGACCCTTTTTTTTCCTGATTCGAGACAAGTATTTTAATGTAGTTGATAACTATAGTAATTACATTTAAAGAAAGGATTACCTTGCTGATGTTTTATTCCGCCTTATTGTTTTCATTCCAGGGGCTGTATTGTTCTCAGAGGGTAGCTACTGAACATAGTGCTTCTTCCATATCTAAGGTTAGAAAACATGACTGTAATTCATATAGAATATAGGAACACATAATATGAGATGGAACATTTTCTTTCCAAATCAAACTCTGAAATTTACACACTGTTGAGAAAAACAATAAAACTGCTACATTGTTGTGCATACATAGCTTTGTTCTGAGAATTCAGCCACAGATAAGGGAAAAAATACCTTACATATTTGTGGGATTTTTATTACATCCTAGTCACTTTCTGCTGCATTATAGCCACCCTATAAAAACAAAAATAGCAAATAGACATTTCTTTTCATACTTGTAAAATGGTGGCATTAGTTTCAGTGTATGTGATTTTGCAATCTTTTCATTGACATTTTATATAGTTGTGCAGAGATCAGGGTTAATTTATAAAAAACCCTTAAATAGTTCTTGCTGCTAATTGAAGATTTTACTATGTCAGCAGATGTATATTGAGTTTTTTAAACATAGAAGATAGTGTTGTTCCACAGATAATTCTTACAATTAGATAACACTTCTATGCTACCTATTCTGCTCTAGGACACTTGATATTCCAATGTGAATAGGGCAATGGTGCCTACCAGTCAGCTTTCCTCTAGTCTTTTCAATGTTGCTTTTAAGGTATAGCCAAGCTTCATTACAAGTACAAACTTGAGTAACTTTAAAAGATGCACTGAAGAACTCCAAGTATATACAGCTGTGACAAAGTTCAATTTAATACCTGACATTTTTGGTGCATTACTAAGTTCATTCAAAATGGTCATGAACTTATGCAAATGCTGCTCTGCAGTTAAGAATACACTAGGTATTCCTCACTCAGACACCAACTAGTGAAGAGATTACAATAAACTATCAATGTGTTCAGGACTTGTATATTTTCTAGGTGAGACTTCTTGATCTCTTACAACTGCCTTCTTGTCTTCAACTATTTTGATTTTAATTTTTTATTCTGTAATTAACCAGAGATAAACTCACTCTGGCAGACAAACAAGTCATCTAGAGAAACAAAATCTTGCTTACTCACTCTAAGGATAACTTGCCTTGCACATTCTGTAACAGCGTGGTGTTGGTAAAATTGTCTGAATAATTAAAGACAGGTGGATAAATTGGGACAATGTCTTTTAAGACAAGACATTGTGGACTAATTTTTCCCTTCAACTTTTGGGTCAAATAATTCCATTCGTAGTTTATACCACCTGCACCTTTGTAAACAGTAGAATCTCTACTGGTACTAAGACTTCCTGCAAGTACGCAAGAAACACTCCATTCTTAAAAAAAAACCCCAAGGTAATATTTTTTATCTCTCAATTTCCAAAGTTGCGTATATGCTAGGAAGGTAAGGAAAACAATATGTGGTTTCATCATATTTTTCTAATGCTAGAAATGCCCATTTTAAACATAGGGCATTCTAATATAGCGCTGCTGACATATACGGCTTTTTGTCTTTCTCAAGAATAGAAATGTTTTATTTAGGCACACAATAGTTGTAGATTTTATTTATATGATTATGTCAAACTTGTGGGAAGAATTCTGTGCTTATGACTGCCAGATTCTGGCTTTTATATTAATTGTGTTCAGTGATAGAAAAAAAACAACTTTTAAAGCTCCAGATAATAAAGTTCACCACTTAGAGTTCTTATTTTGCTGAAAGGGAACAAAAGAACAGCTCGGTTTGTTTGGAAAACCATATCCAAAGAAGAAACCAAAATAAACAGAAAGCCTATTTTTCCTTCTGTGAGGGGAAGAGATTGAAATCTGATTTCTTTTGGAGATTATATTTACTGACTTCAGTGAGGATGCTTGGATTTTTATTGGCATCGACAACAGGAGAATCAGTTTTTATGAGGGGTCCTCTCAAATTCCACTCAAATCAGTGACACACCATTCACACCCCAATTTAAACCTAAGATTTTTTGTGTGACTTTGTAGCACTGATACTTTAGAGATATGGAGAGCTCTTTTGCACAAAAGTTACACTGCTTGGATGTGACGCTTTCCTTTTTTATCATTTGAGGTGTTCTTCCATGTTGTGATGATGTTTTTTTATAGTAGTGTCAAGCACTAACATACAAAGGTATATGCAAATTAAATATGGTTTGTGAGCATGAAGAAAGCTAGTGTTAACAGTACGTATTCCTTCCACCTACAACACCATATGCTTTTCTGTTTTTATGGAGACCTTGCAGACATTTAATAGGTTATTCAGTACTTACAAAGAGAGCAAAGCCTAGAAGGCTTGGAAGAATTATTTGTGTGAAGAAGTAGGGAAGCTAGGAAACACTACACATCCTACACCTTCACCAGTAACAAAATATATGTTTGGGGTTTTTTTTAAGAGTTATTTTTAGACAGGTAGCTGGTTGTTTATGAAGTCCACAGTTAAAGTGATCACCTCTGTTGTCTCACTGGAAAGAAGATTCTTAACACTGATTCAATCAGACAACAAATATTTAAACACTACCGTGTCCAATTATGAAGAAAGTAACATTTTTAATTCAGGCTGACAAATGTTTAAAAAACTAAAGCTGACAGCAAGAAAACTCCCTATTTTGCCTAATTGCATGCATTGAATTGCATGCCTGAAATTTATAGCAGTATTAGTCTTTAAAACCTTTGCTGATTAAAACTTCACATTGCACTGTGATCCTGTTTTTGCACTTGTAAGGGAGCAATTGAAATAAATTTATTACTTGATGTGTAAATAGGGAAGGTTTGCTTTATTGCAGAGTTAATGAGGAGTGCTTGTAAGGTACCACTTAGAATGTGTGGCTCTTCCTAACAGGCCTGAAAGACTTTCTGGGGGATATGAAGAAGAAAAGAGAAAAGGCTTCTTTATGGAAGCTTACCAGAGTTCCTCAGGTTTTTTTGTCAGGGCTTAGTGATCTGTAGGTAGAAAAAGAGTCCAGCCTCTGCAGAGTTTAATTGTGCTGCAATTCTGACATGGTTTGGACCACAGAACACAGATTTGAGACCTTGTAAGAAAATTATTCACCTAATAGAATTAAAGAAAAAATCTGAATAAGCATTTTGTAGCAGAAACTGAGTGGAAAGCAGCTGTCTTGTAAGAAATGTAGCATTTACAAGTAAGTGTCTTTCATATCTACACATTGCTCCACAAAGAGATTTTCCTCAGTTTACATGGGATATACTGCTTAAAATGTGAAGGATTTAACCGATTTCAGAAGCTTATATTCAAAAGAGAAATGGCCCATTATCTGTTTTGACTGTTTTCTGTAAACTCTGTAAGTGTATTAGAATACTATATTGCACATGTGTGTTTTTAAAGTTAAAGTCACAACTGAAAAACAAATAAAGCCATCAGATTTTGAGAGTTTATCACCATCAACAGCAACTGTTAGCTTTCAGAGACAGAAGTCTGTCAAAGTGGTGGAGAAAATAAAATGTTAGCTTCCGGCTATAATGGAGGTTACACAGTACATAATGCAGTGAAATACTCCATAGGGAAATCATTGTTTGATGAAAAAGTATTACACAACATTCTTATGATATTTCCTCACTTGAAAATGTGTTTCAGGAAACAGATAGCATTTTGTTTTGCAACTATTAGATGCAGGGGTCATTGAGGCATTTGGAGAGAACTTAAAAAGCTTTCCAAACAGTTTTTATTCTAAATTTCTAGTTCTGGTATGACAAAAGTGGTATTGCTAAAGATGCTCGGACAGTGTTCTTTGTAGTCACTATACTGAATTTCAGCCATCTTATATAAACCTCTTGCTATACATGATCAAGTTTGACATGATTTATTCTTCAAATAAACAAGTTTAGAGAGAAGGTAGAGAAATGGGCATCAGAATTTGGCTGCTTACTACACTTACAGTCTCTTACACAGCTGTAGCTATGGATAGAAAGGTAGAGCTAAATCAGTGAATTGTCTATACAGGATGAAAAAAAAAAAATAGTCTAAGACACATGGATTCCAACCAGTCTGCAGCCATACATGACTGCAGAACAGTGTCTTGTAAAGCAAACTGGTTACTCCCATCTAGTTTGATTATTCATTATTTCATGAGAACACAGTCAAACCACTTACTTAGACAGGACCATTTGTCAGAATTCGGCACTGGTGAAAATTGCTCACTGAAGAAAAGTCATCTTTCTTCTTCCGGAAGACTTTTTTGGTCCATTTAGAAATCTAGTCCTGTCTACTTACTTGTTTGATGGTTTGAGTGTGTTCAATTCTCCTTCATATAGCTCTGATACTAGAAATCCAATTCATGGTCAATGAGTCTAGCAAAGTGCCTCAGGTTGTATGAATGTATAGTCCAAACCTTCCCATGAATTAGAGAAGGTGTTGAAAAGCCTGAGTACTGAGGTTATTCAAGTGAGGACCGGACATTTCAGTATGATTAAGACAACGTTATATTTTCTGTATTTCTCACATATGACATCTATCTTTAACCCAACCAAATAAAGCATAAAAGGGGGAAAAAACTCTATGAAGAATATTAATCTGAATTTACGATAGTTTTGTTTCTTATTATGGTTTATAAATATCTCACCACATATTCTGCCAAAAATCCTGCACTTAATGAATGACCCAGATCTTTTCCCCATATATCTTGTAGTACTGTTTCTGAATGAATCCTTAAATCTGAGCAAAACAAAAGCTAATAGAGACCTTGACTTCATGAAAAATATCTTCAAAATAGATCTAAGATTTTTTCTTTTTTTTTTTTTTAATTATTATTATTAATATTATTTTTTTTTTCGTTGTTTAATTTA
>NDXB01017489.1:0-12086 GCA_002631895.1 Agapornis roseicollis | reverse complement strand
TTTTTTTTTTTTTTTTTGTTTTTTGTTTTTTTTTTTTTTTTTTTTTTTTTCTTTTTCTTCTTCTTATGTAGGTAATGAAAAAATGGCTAAAACCACACTTAGGTCATTTCCTGTTCCTTCTAGGTTTTGTCAGACTTGCGCGTCATACTAAAGGCCAACCAGTAATTTATGGCAAGTGGGGGAGGGAGGCCAGAGGAAAAAAGCCTGCTATGTGCAGATGCTTTGATTGCCCATTATAAGCATTTTCCTTTGGAGCATGTGGTCCCAATCACCATCAAAGAAAAGAAATAGTGCTAGGTGGATTATTGCTCTGACTGAGTACAGTTGCTTCGGTGTTCCAGCATTCTGTACTTCTTTTACTGTCATCCAAAACCTAAAATCATTTTTTAAAGTTCTGTTTATTTTACAAAAAGCAAAATCTAGAAATTGCTCCCAAAACATCCTTTTCCACATTTACCTATTGGATTATTTTAGTTACACATAGTAAAAACCTTTACTGCTGTGTTGACACACTGTCAATGTATCATGTTGGAACAGAAGGAGAGATCAACCTTACATTTTGTCTTTCTGCAATAGAAGGATAACCACATATCTTACACAGAAGGATTTTACTGTATGCTGATATTTTCTTCATGTAGTAACTAAAAACACTAGAGATGAACTGATTTCCCTCTATTTACTTGAATTTTTTAACCAAAGGATTTTTTCCACCTCTTACACTAGAGATACAGGAAAGAGTCTCAAGATCTTTTTTCCTCTCAGCAGAGAGAAACTATTTCATATGACCTCAAGTTGGTTTTTTTTCAGCACTGAGATGAAGAAAAGGAGATACTGAATTTTTAAAACATTTTTTTAACAACCTTCTCCATAAAAATCTTATAAAACTACTTACATTTCCCCTCTCCTCCCAAGTACCCCTCAAAAAAGCAACATAAAATTTAGCTGTACAAGTCTGTCAGCCAAAAACTAACATGAATTTGAGAACGGGTCACATCAAATGAATTAGAGCAAACGATCATCTAGACCAACCTCAAGATAAGAATATTTGTAACTAAACTGTGTTTATTCTCAGAATATTTGTCAGCTTCAGCAACAAGGAGCCCTAAGTTGTATGTCTTGAATATTACAAAGGTAAGTAGATTTTTTCATCTTCGCATTTCTCTGATCATCTTTTCAGAACCTACGTAAACTTCTGGCAGATACAGTATCATACACCAAGGCATTTCACAAGTTAAATAAGGATGATACAAAGTTCCATTCCATTCTGAATCTGTCAGCACTAAATTCCTACATTGGGGAAGCAAACAATCAGCAACACTTTCATGAAGTCTATCCACTGAACAATTTGGTTTTTGCAAAACCTTACAGTTGTTCCCCAAGCTAACTTCAGGTACAAGACACTATTTTCCTCAGACCATGAGGCTGTATTTTCATATCCCCCAGGCCACATCAGAGACACAGCACCTTCAGAGTAGCAAAATGACTAAACACTGCCACTTTTTTATTTTATCGCATTAACTGTTGTCTTAAATATTTTTACAAAATTGTGACAAGGTACAAGCTTTACACAAAACAGTTTTGTTTTCTTTATATAACTTGATGATGACCCAACAAGAAACATTACAGGGACTGAAGCTAGGGAAGTAAGCTGAAAGAAACTGGTCAAGAAGCCAAAGAAGATATTATGTCATAAAGGAAAGCAAATATTGCTGCAGTGCTGTGGTTGGAAGTTATGCATCGGGATTGAACTAACTGAATTCTCAGCTGCTCAAGCTAAAGAATTAAAAGCAATAATTTAAAAACAGATGAGAGTATAATTATGAGTTTGATTACAAAAGCACTTGTTAGTGAAAGTCAAATTAGTATTAAAAACCCCCCAAACTTAACGGACATGTTTCTGGTTGAAGTGCCAGGAAATACAAGATGAGATCTCTTGGGGAAAAAAAACATTGAAACTCTGAAGAACGTCATACAGATTGCTGTCAGAAACAGAGAAGAACAAAGGAATGCAAATTGCTGCATTCTATGGAAAGTGCCAATTTGCTTTTCTCAAATGTATTCATGTTAAGTAGTACTTTAGTTGGCAGCTTCATAAGCAGCTGAGAAAAGAGGAAAAAAAAATTCAAACAGCAGCAGATTTGAAAGAACAGAGAAAATTATTTTCCACATGGTAACGTGATGCTGCTCTAAATGGGAAAAAAAGAAAAAAAATATAAAGAAAACCCACAAACAAGCCAAAACTTGATAAACTCATCCATCCAGGAAGAGAGTATGCAGTCAGACACCTCTGTGGTAGTTGTTACTACTTCCTAATCTTGCTGTGAAAAGGCCGTCTATGAAAAGATTGAGGAATGAACAAGCTCAGTTTTCAGTTATAAGATGGAAAAAGAGTCCCCCGTATCATGAAACTCCAGAAGTCCTTGTGAAATGTGGTTTTGATTTATTTTAAATAACATTTAATAGCACATCCTCCTGAAACATACTCACTTTATGTAGATATACACTGAATTTCACACTCTGCTAATATGGTAATTAATGGTACACTTCCAGGAAAGAAAAATCATCTCTGTGCCACAATCAGCATCTCCAAAACTTCGGGTTCTTGTCTTCATTGGCCTCTTCCTAGGTTATGTTTCTTTTTGCTGTTCAAATTATCACTGGACTCTCCCTTGGTTGAAGACAAGACATACTGTATAACCTACTACATACAAAGGTAATGTATGTATGTAGTATCCTATCCAAAAGCCTGTTTTCATTCCAGTGTTTTGACTTGGTCTCTAAGCCACTTTGCTGCTCAGTTCATCAGCACAAGTTAGGGTTAGGTGCAACATTCTTTTTGCAAAGGTTTCTGAATTCAGGCATAGAAAATTCTAGTTGACTTGTTCCTTATTCTAAGTAACCTACTGACTTCTGCTTCTATAAGTGGTTACCCTAAGATTTTGAAAAGTTATACTCCCCCGGAAAAATTCAAACCTTGTGATAAATCAAGTTGAAGTGATTTTAAAAATACCCAGACTTCACTATCTTTTTTTTCTTTTATTTGATAGCATGGCTGAAACGGAGAAACTAATATGAAAGTAGAAGGTCAAGATGTGTCAAGTGTCTTCCAGCAATTATAAGACTGTAAGACTAGCTGGCCAACCTTTTCTATACAAGCAGAACATTGGGATGTCTTCTTAAACTGCAAGACATTTTTGGCAAAATCATCACAATAGTGAACAACACTGCCAGAGAGAATGTAATTTGCCATTTGGGACAAGGATTACAATAAAGTTGCAGTGTAGCATAACCAGTAAATCTATCAAATATTATGAATGCATGCAAAGTAAATTTTCCTTGGGGAACACTGCTAATTTTTTTATTTCTCAGCCTTTTACAAATAGCCTTTAATGTGTTTTCTATGAAGTCTCTTTTAAACTATGTTTTCAAAATAGCTATTAAGGAGATGAACCTAACAAAAACAAGTCCACACTCATCTGTGACTAATTCTGCTCCTATCAACAAATCCAGCTCTCAGCTAGCATCTCCTCTTGCATATGTTTTGACTTTATTTATTTTTTTTAAGTAGCAAAGATGAAAATATCTAGAATTTAAAACTAACACTAACCATAGAAAAACTATGGGATGCCAAGATTCCCAGCAGTATCTAACTTGAAAAATATTGTCCCAATGAGGCAAGCAAAAAAAGCTTTTGCAACGTTAATCAGACCATTGTAATTGGCTATTCCATTTCATAAAGATTATGAGTCTTCCAAAAGGTAAACGGTTATATAGTTGGGGAGAAGGGTGTTTAACTGAAAGCTATGTACCTCATGCTTTAAAAACAAAGTTTTTTTTCATGACAGGAATTATAGTTTTAATTCTAAAATTAATATATATATCCTCTAAAACATTTAATTACAATCTTTACACTGAAATATAACAATTAGAATTTTTTCCTCTGAATATTTTAATGTATCAGTTAGCTTATTATATTCAAAATGTATATATTAGTCAAATACCCTTGTAAAGTACAAACTAAATAAGGAGATAGACTGGCCAAAATAAATAGTCAAATATTTAATCATGCCTGATCCAACTCATGAAAGATAAGATTTAATTATAGTAACCCTCAAAGGAGTAAAATCTGTATAATGTGGTATAACCAATCACAAGCTGTGTGTTGTATCACAGGACTAGAAATTAGCAGCTATTATATCAGCTTCTAAAGAGATACAGAAGAATGTGGGGAAACTGTCAGAGGAAATGGACAGAAACTGAGAAGGTGCAAAATGATGCACCATTTAAATGACACTGACAAAAATCAGTAGGATTTCCATACGTGCATACCATGGCAAACAAATCTACTTTTGAAATAGATTGCACACAGCAATAGAAGTGAACCAGTCAGCCAGTGTACTTTGATCTTAAACTCAAACAAAACCAACAAAAATCTTGGACACAGATTCCCCTTAACCTCCCTGAAGAAATCGTATTTACATGGGAAGAAAGAGATGGCTCTCCTCTGGGTTACTAATTTATTAAAACATAGAAACATAGAAAACATAGAAAGTAAAGAATAACGGTAGAAATTTCACAAAAAGAAAAAAAAATTATAAAAATGGCCAGTGACACTTCAAAGTCTCAATCTGGGATCTATCTTAATCAACTCAAAATGAACTAGAAAGGCGAGAAAAGTCTGAAGTGTCAACTTGCACTGATGACACAACATTCCTGATGATAGTCAGAAATAGATTTGATTGTGAAAAAGCATCAATAGATCTTAACATAGAGAGTAAATTGGCAATAAGACATTGCTGAAATTCAGTACTAGCTGATGAATAAATGCTGAGAACAAAAATAATTTTTAAACTAGTTATTTAGAAAGCTGGGCTCATATTACATCAATAGCAACCAGAAAAGAGATCTTGAAGTCATTTCATCATCCCAATTCTCAACAATAAAAGAAATATTAGAGAAGGAACATGAAACAATACAGAAGTGTCACTGCGTAAGTCCATGCTACACCCACACTGAATGCTGTCTGTAGATCTATCAGCATAGAAGAAAATAAAAAGAACATGCTATAAGAGAAATCAAAGATATGAAGCAGTTTCTACTGTAAGGAGCTACACAGACTGACATCCCTCTAAATGTGAGGAAAACACAGGATTGTAGCAATGCTCTGTAGTTATCAAGGTTATGGAGAAGGTAAATACAGAACCGTTAGTCACTGTTCACAAGCACATGAATGAGGGCCATGTAATTAGATCATCTGGCAGCAGGCTTAAAATAAGCCAAAGGATAAATTTCACACACCACATAATTAAATTATTGCAGTCATTGCTGCAGGTTTTAAAGAACCTAAATGTAACCAAAGATGTCAAAAAAGGTTCACAGATCAATCCATGGCTATTCAACACAGCCTAGACATATCCCTCTAGCTAGGATGGCCCAAATTGTCATTTGTCAAAACATGGCTGAGAAGCCCAGAGGGAAGAAAAAACAACACTTCATAAAAAACGCTGGGTGGACCAGTTTGATATTATCTCCAATTAATGGAAGTGATGGGTTCAATTAAATAGACCCATCTTAGCAATTTTCCTAGTTACAGCAATCTGTACTATCCTTTTATATCCTTAGGAAGTTTCCTTCTAAGGCTTGGTTATGGAGTGGCTCCTTTCATCCATCTCTGTTGTTGAACTACAGCTCTCCAGTGCCTTTCTATAAATCTCATTGTTCCTCCACACTTGTAGCCTGGAAGCTCTCCTCTTTCCTCCACTCAATATGTTCCAAGGACAGCAGCAGTCTCCTAGTCCCTCCAGAGAATTCCAAATGACCCAGTCATTCCCTTTAAAAGAAATACAGTTTTTAAAAAATACATACTATCTACGAGGTTTCTTTATATTATAGCTTAAAAATGACAATCCATTCGTACCTTTTGCAGACCAATTCACATTCGTTCGTGGAGCCCTCCTCCACAAAAGACGAAGTAAGTACCTTCTTCAAAACTTAAATGCAAAGCAGATCAAAGAGCTTGGAAAACCTCTACTACATTTCCTTTTCAGACTTCCTTTATTTTTATATCCATATGTATGTATACATCTATACATTTTTATACAGAAGCATCTAATCCCATAATGAAGGTTTCTTAAAAGATATCATTGAACTAACAATATTGTCACCTCTGTCATACTAGAGCATTGGCAAACTAACACAACAAAATAAATGAAGAAACACCATTCTGCATAATGCCTAGAAAATCCATTGAAAAAGTAAGCTATAAAACTTTTGCGTTTTTATTTAATGTATCTCAACTTTACTTCTCTTTACATTTCCAAAATGTGAGTATCAGGCTCAAAACTAAAAACAATCAGGAAGGTTCACCAGTGACAAATAGGGAAAAGAGCAGCATTCACAGAGGCTTAGATCTCCAAATAAAAGACCCCCACCTGAAATAGTAAAATAAACACAAAATTGAACAGAACTGGAGATTGCAACCCAGTAAAGCTGAGAACTTCCTTACAATTATACTTAACTAAACATACTGATGAATAATTTATCAGCACATCCAATTAGAACTTACTTCTTGAAAACCAGACTGACCTGCAAGTCTAATCTGAAGATGGCTAGGTTGGACAGTGCCTTGGCAATATGCTCTACTGTGAAGCATCCCTCCACATGGCAGGGGGACTGGAACCAGATGATCTTAAGATCTTTTCCAACCCTAACCATCCTACAATTCTATGACAGGCACTGTCATGATCATAACTATACCTGCTTTAAAAGTCAAAATTCACACCCCTCTAAACTGAATACTGTATAGCCAAATAAAAGACCAATAATTCAGGAAAGATGTGTAAGAGCTCTTGAGATCAGCACTTTCCTTAAAACTTGCTAGAGACCTTCAGAAGTTGCATCTGAAATTTTTAATTAAATGATGTTTATTATCAACTACAGTCCTAAATGAAAACATGCTCAGTTCTTTCCCATTCTTTATCCTTCAATAGTTTTAACATTACTGGTATGAAAAGCTAGGTGAGCTTGAGGGAGGCGACAGGAGAAATATGGAAGGACTAATATTCTGGTGAGTTTCTAAATTACCATTTCTTAGCTTGCTATTTTCTTTCAAAGTATTACTTAATATTTTAAATGTACTTTCCAGACTGCCCAGCTGGTCATACAAAGGTCCATGATTTGTTTACATATCAGCTTATTTTTTAATTTGATTGTGATGGCTGATGATCATATGAGCACATTACACTGCATGGATTAAATAAAATGAATGAACAGTTTCTAAACATAACTTTAAATATGCTTTTAATTAAAGATGGTCATATGACAGGGAAAGAGAAAAGGATCCTCTAGTGAAGGGTATTTATTCTGTTGACCCTCAAGTGAAGGGCATTTATTCTCATGAACCACTCCAGATTTCTTCATGTCAATTATTAAACATTTTCCTTACCCAACTGCAAATAGAATAATGTAAGGTTAAACTACTTGAATTCTCATGAATGTATTGAAGTAAGGATAACTAAAATAATCAATATCTCATCCCCCAGAAAAAGTAGCAGTTAAGACGTAGACAATATCTGTCTCTTCAGTCCAATTTTATTATTGGAGCAAATAATACAGCAAATAATCTGTATTTACAAGAGTGTCTGGGTTTCAGACAGAGTGGCTGCAGGGTACTTAGTTGCCAGCTGGGCTCAAACCACTACAGTCAGAAATAAACAAATTTCATACAGAAAAAATTCTATTTATGTTAGTGGAACTGGAATGAAAATCACTGACATATAAACTTAAGTGTCATGGATTGAAAGGAAAGATACCTTGCAGATCAAGTACTTCAAACAAAAGATTATAGTCAGGGAGCCAAGAACAGTCAGCTAGCCTATAAGGGCAATTACATCTGCAAGACATAGGCTAATTGACATACATTACCAGGGATTCTGACCCAGAGATCAGTCAGTAGGAAGTACATGGCAGGAAAAACAAAAAAATCCCCCAAATCTCTCCATGATTTTGAGGAAGATAGACAAATTTAGCAGGCTAACACAAACAGGGAAGATGTTTTCTTACTTTGGAACTCTGTGATGGCAGTTGCCCGGGTTTCCTGTGCTTCAAATATGCCACCAATTGCCGAAAGTATCATTTAACACTGAAGAACAGCAGCCAAGCTTCAACAGCAGAAGATAAAACTGGGTACACTCAAAGTTATGAAATATTAGGCCCAATGGGACTATTTTTATTCTTTACTTACATAGTACATAGTACAGAGCAGATTGCAGTAATTTCTGCACCCATCCCATAACTACCAAATGGTTTACTCTGAAGCCTATTTTTATAAGAATATCTGGGTCTTTTCACAAAGCCAGTTTTAGTTGAAAGAGAGTACATGTGAATGAATGCTTTAGATACCTTCTCTACATTATGTCATACGCAGCCTAACAGAAATGCTTTAAATCACCCAATTTCTATGGACTATGTAGGATCACAGAAAATCCATCCTCTTAAAACTAGTGTTACTAAAAATAAAATAAAATAAAATAAAATAAAATAAAATTCTGATTTGAACATTTAGAGCAAGAGATAGTTCATATATATTTTCAGATTCTAACTTCCTTCTCTTCTTGAAATGAATATACACATACCTAAGGTATTTTTTGTACATACAAAGAGGAATTATACAAGTTCAGTAGAGCAGGAAGACCACTGTTACATTTCAGCATTTGCTCTCAGTAGCAAATTGAACAAATGTGGCATTTCAAGAAAAGTAAAGCTTGGTGAGGAAGGGGGAAATCAGACACTTGTCATAACCACAACAGCTAAACTATTTACATGCTTTAACAACTATAAAGTAATTTATAAATAAGAGCACAATAAAGACAGACTTTGGCTCTATAGCTAGTTTGTAAGCAGAGCTGCTCTGCAGTACTTTTTCAGCCGTAAGGCAAGAAGACAATGAAACAGAGATTTAACAGTAGCCCACATACAAAGACAGCTTGGACCAATATTGTAGATCAGAAGCTCTGACACAGTCAACTTAAGAGGACTGTTTCCCCAGGGAAGAAGGAAAAACTATTTTCTCCAAGCTAAATTTGGTTACAGACCAATTCTTCAGAGCCTATTTTTTCCCCCCTTTATAGAATGTCCTAACTGGCCCTGACTTAGATTAAGAACCCTTCCTACCTTGCCACCACAGCATGAATCCTAGGACTTCACTGAAGGAAATTATTGATGTTTCCTCTAATAATCCTTTATTTGCTTGAGTATGAGTCCAAATCAAATATCACATTTCTTAAATGCATGCCTTATTGCAGAGATGTAAACAGAGACATGAATTTCAGAAGCAGTCTCTATGGCAAAGGTGATTCTTAAAGCCCACTGGAGGATTGCAGGCATGGTTAACGGCAAAGAAGAATCTCTGAAGTACAAACTAGAAAAGACCAAACGTAATTTGCTTTGACAAAATACATCAGTACATGAACGAAAGAATAACCAGAGAGCAAAAGCAGTAAATTGCTCTGGCTTAAAAGTGCTGTGTAGTTTTTAGAAATGATGACTCTAGGATGAAATTTTTGGTTTATGATGGTGTGGAAATGCAAAGAAAGCCAAGGTTAATTTTACATGTGTCTGTTTATGGGTCCCACTCATCCAAGAAATTTTCCAGTTTCCAGAGCAGCAGTATGTGTGCACCTACAGGATGAACATATGAACGGAGAAGCATGACAATAAAAATCTTAACTACAAAAATATTGCACAACTCTCTTACTACTCTTTAGAAGTAGTTTTCTAGAAGTTTGGCTATTAAACTTCTACATGGGAACTCTGAGCAGAAAGTCCAGAAGAAAAATCTTACCCACAGATATGTCTACAACTCTTTAGTAGAATATTGATGTTTACCCATCATGCAGTATTCCATTTCCTTTTCAGCTACAGCCCTTAAAAACGCTCATACTCTTATTATATAAAGGGTATAAATTCTCTTTTCTCTTTCTGATATAAATTATTTTTTTTCAGAACCTTCTTTCACATAGGAAAAAAAATCACTCTTAATATAATTTACCATTTTTCATGCTGACCACATCACAGTGTCCATACTGCCCTAAAAGTCTTCTAAATGTAGAGATTACTGTAAAGTGTGCTAGTTAGAAAGTTACAAAAATATTTAGCAGGGAGTACAAAAAAGAACCCCACTGTGAAATGTCATCTCATCAGGTCCCCTCTTACAGAATGGTGTGAAAAAAGTAGCAATGTCCTAATTTATGGGTGCTTCTCTTGCAAGCCATCTGCCTCAAGCAAAACAGCTGCCAGTGATGCAAGCTGGGAAAGTAGCCAATCTGGCTCACATGCAACCATATACCCAAGAGAGCAATTAATAAGTCACAAAACAGTACCCGATTATGCAAGCATTTTTCAATCTTGGGGCTCAGAACAGGGCTGAGAGAGTATGATACCTCCTGAAAGAACTCCCAGCATTCAACTCAACCACAGTATATGGATGCTGCAGCACCACCTGACCTTTCTTTTTTATCAGCTTTTACACAAGTTAAAGTGGCAAATTACATTTCACCTAAAGGCTGGCAAGTTTTTTGAAAAACATGAAAACAGATGACAAGATTTAAATTACAGGAAGGTATCTTACATAACTGCTGAAGTCTCAAGACTCATGCAATGCCGTCTTTCATTCAAGATCACAGGGGACTGTGATTCAAGAAAAGGGCCAGTGATTACAGAGTGACATTATTTTGCCCTACTTATGCAAGAGAATTAAAACAAACATTATTTCCATTGTCTTCTTTCAGTGTTACCATCTGAGTTTTGTATATTTTGGTCTTTAAAAAATTAAGAATTTAAAAATGGAATAAAGAAATCCTCTCCAGCCATGAACTGAAAAGCAGCCATTGAGTTTTTTTTTTTCTTGGCAGGTAGCAAGCAAAAGTCAGGCTGAGCACATCTGAGTAAGTTTTGACAGTTGTAACATGTTAAACTAATTTTTTCCATGCTCTTTTGTTCACAACAAGTTTTCACCAATTGTCAAAATATATGAAAAGGAAGGACTGCACATGTTTCAGTCACTGGTGGGCATTCTCTTCATCAGGAAAACTGTGAAGACTATGTTAAAGCTAAAAATATTAGTCCACAATTAGTATTTTGACAGATTAACTGCAGAAATTATGTATTAGGATACTATCTCCAGGTTCATAAAGAGAACACACACTAATCCACATGCATAATAGAAAAAAAGCAAAACAGAAGCATTATTAAACATGTAAATATGCCTTATTTGGTTGTGGGTTTCTGTTTGGTTTCATAATATAGCAGAAATAGTTGTTTGCCAAAATATTATTGGAGTAATACTGCTTGGCAACTGTTACTACTGTGGAAGATATTCCAAAATGAAGAATACAACTACACCTCTGCAACAAATCCTATCATATTTCATAGAATAGTTAGGGTTGGAAAGGACCTTAAGATCATCTACTTCCAACCCCCCTGCCATAAGCAGGGACACCTCACACTAAACCATGTCACCCACGGCTTTGTGCAACCTGGCCTTGAACACCACCAGGGATGGAGCACTCACAACTTCACTGGGCAACCCATTCCAGCATCTCACCACCCTAGCAGGAAAGAATTTCTTCCTTAGATCCAATCTAAACCTCCCCTGTTTAAGTATGAACCTGTTACCCCTTGTCCTGTCACTACAGTCCCTAATGAAGAGTCCCTCCCCAGCATCCCTAGGCTCCCTTCAGATACTGGAAGGCTGCTAGGAGGTCTCCACGCAGCCTTCTCTTCTCCAGCCTGAACAGCCCCAACTCTCTCAGCCTGTCTTCATACAGGAGGTGTTCCAGTCCCCTGATCATCCTCGTGGCCCTCCTCTGCACTTGTCCCAACAGTTCCATGTCCTTTTGATGTTGAGGACACCACAACTGCACACAATACTCCAGGTGAGNGGTTTCCACGCAGCCTTCTCTTCTCCAGCCTGAACAGCCCCAACTCTCTCAGCCTGTCTTCATACAGGAGGTGTTCCAGTCCCCTGATCATCCTCGTGGCCCTCCTCTGCACTTGTCCCAACAGTTCCATGTCCTTTTGATGTTGAG
>NDXB01017488.1:5948-27207 GCA_002631895.1 Agapornis roseicollis | reverse complement strand
TCTTAGGGTTTGAGTGTTTTGTTTTTTTTTTTTTTTTTTTAATTAACAGAAATTCAGCCACAGGCTTCACATCTATTGAACAATTTTGTTGTAGGATGAAGCTTCAAAACTTGCATCCCGCTGTGAGGATTTGGAAAAACAAAATAGATTATTACACGAACAGCTGGAAAGTCTGAGTGATAAGATGGTGACTTCTATGAAAGAAGCCATGCCGACTGCAGTAAATGTTTCTCTCAATGAAGAAGGCAAATCCCAGGAACAGATCTTAGAAATTCTTAGGTAAATTTATCTCTGGGCTCCTTCCCTCAGTGAGTATAAATCAGTTGCCAGATTTAATAGTTCTGTATTAATTTATATTTGAAGGTCCCTTCAACATGATATTTCCCTTGAGGTTCCTTCCAATCTGGTATTCTGTGATTGATAACATGTAACATTTTAGTGCTTTTTTACTAGGCAGTAGGTGGTTGTACTACGTCAGTAACAATACAGGAGATTTCTTTCTACTCATAGGAAAAAACTGTATGTCAGGAAGCTAAATTATGACAGGAAGCTAAATCAGATTTTAGCAAATGCAGTTGGCAAGAAAGTTTTGTAGAGGTGATTTCTTTCTCATTGTGGTTTTTAGCGGGTTTATGTAGATTTTCAAGATTTATCTAGGATTTTTTGTCTTTGCAAACCAATTTCTATACTCAGTAGACCTACAGATAAAAGATGCTTCAACTTATAATGCTTTATCTTGCATTTTCGTTGACATGATGTGTTGTTTATTTTTGTATTGCAGATTTATACGTCGAGAAAAGGAGATTGCAGAAACTAGATTTGAGGTGGCCCAGGTGGAGAGTTTGCGTTATCGTCAGAGAGTGGAGCACCTGGAAAGGGAACTCCAGGAGCTGCAAGACAGTCTCAATGCTGAGAGGGAGAAGGTGCAGGTATGGTTGGGTATTATTGCTTATGAATTCAAGAAGTAGAGAGGGCTGTTCTGTGTGTTCTGGCCTTTATCTTTGCTGCCTGTGCCCAGAAATGAAATTTTGGAAGAATCATGAGCTTTTAAATTGGGGTTGCTATATAGCCAAGTGGAGAATCTTTTTCTGAGTCCTGTGAAGCAGTGTGACAATTCCAAAATTGGATAAATAGGGAGAATAAAGATACTTTTTCTCATTTTTTTTTCCCTATCCCCCATTTCTTAAGTGATACTTGTTTTGATGTACATGTGAGATGATGAATGCCATACCAGCTTTTCAAGGTGGTGTTACACCAGATCTGGATAAGTATATATGTACGTGCAAGCAAAACAAATGATTGAGTTACATCTTCTCAAAAGGTAACAGCAAAAACCATTGCACAGCATGAAGAATTAATGAAAAAAACTGAGACGATGAATGTACTGATAGAGACCAACAAGATGCTAAGAGAAGAGAAGGAGAGGCTAGAACAAGAGCTACAACAAATTCAAGCAAAGGTTAGTGCTGAAGTTCATGTAAATTTATTAGATATTCAAGCTGATGAGTTAGTGTCTGGATATATTATTGCTAATTACAGTAAGTACATGATTTAGAGTGTTGATATTCCTTATGTCATACACAAATGGGGAAGTTTTTCCCATTAGAATTTTAGAAGACATAGGTCCACCTAGGACACTGGAAAGTTTTAAGTTCAGTTTCCTTTAAATGAATCGGGGTTTATCGTTGCCTAGATGTATACCAGTAGCAGGGATATATTATCAGCAGATAAATGTAAGTGGCACAAGAATACGTATAAAGCAGACTGTAGCTTTATTAGGAAACTAAATGCTGTCTCTTCCTGTTTCTGTGCACCACTGGAATGGAATCCAGTGCAGTGTTGCTTGACTTCTAACATGTAATTAATTAATCTGTTTCCTATGCCAGAGTACAAAGAGTGTGAACCTAAGATTGTGAAGTTGTATGTGTATTTTTTTCCTCTCTGTAGGATTATCCCCTGCTCTTGCTCCTTGTCCTTCTCCCTTCCCCCGGCTGGCCACTGAAAGGCAAGGAGTTGGAAAAGAAGCTTTATCAGGGCTTCCTGAGGGTTGATTTTGCTCTCTCTGGGCATCTTTACTATCCTTGTTCAAGGCCTACTTCAGTCTCAAAAGATTCAGAGGGTTCTCCTGTTGTGTTTTTTCAGGTACGCAAGCTTGAGGCAGACATTCTACCTCTGCAAGAGTCTAATGCTGAACTCAGTGAGAAAAGTGGAATGTTGCAGGCGGAGAAAAAGCTGTTGGAAGAAGATGTCAAACGCTGGAAAGCCCGGACTCAGGTGGAGAATGCATGTTTTCAAAGAGAAGTAGAGGGGGAAACAAAGTAACTAAGAAAATTCAGAATTTTGTTTTTTTGGTTTTTTTAAAAACAGCGAGCCAAGAAATGTATTTGAATTATAAAGCATTGATTATGCAGCTTCAAAATAGGCTATTCTGATTCACAGGCATTCCAAATCAAAGTGCGAAAGCAGTAGCTCTAATTCAAAGACATTTTCTAGATACAGCTGTATAATCATCTTACAAAAGTGCAAACTATTTTCTCAACCTTTCAGCATTTGTTAAGTCAACAGAAGGACACCGATCTTGAAGAATATCGGAAGCTGCTTTCAGAGAAGGAGGCAAACACAAAGCGTATACAACAAATGAGTGAAGAAACAGGCAGGCTTAAAGCAGAAATAGCCAGGTGTGGTATGAGTTAATTATTAACAAGTTCTGTGCAAAGCAAAGTAGTTTAAGTAAGGCTGTATCTGGAATTGTAATTTTTCACTGTCTCCATGGAACTACGAAACCTCTGGTATTATTACTGTATGTATCTTGGTAATATGCAAGCAAAATTATCAGAATTGTTCAAAAGCCGTCTTTTAGCTGAACTTACTCTAAACTAATGTATTGTAAAGTAATGTGTATTCTAGAAATACTGAAATGTGTTGATTATTTCAAACATCTCATTTTTATCTTCCTCTGATCTCATGCTTAGAACTAATGCATCCTTGACTACAAGCCAGAACCTTGTTCAGAGCCTTAAGGATGAAGTAACTAAAATAAGAACAGAAAAGGATACTTTGCAGAAGGAGCTAGATGCTAAAGTGGCTGACATACAAGAAAAAGTGAGAACAATAACACAGGTCAAGAAAATTGGTCGGAGGTACAAGACTCAATATGAGGAGCTGAAAGCACAGCATGATAAGGTAACTGGAACTTTCTTAGCAAAGAAAAAACTTATAAAAAATACATGTTTTCGTTTAGTCATATATAATCTATCTATATAATTTAACTAATGATCTTCTCATTCCGTTAGTATAATATTGTACAAGTACTTACTTACCTGTGAAGAGAAAGGCAGAAAATGATGTCATTTATTCTGCTGTTAGCTCAAGCTGCTACGAAAAATAAGCTGTGTATCAACTTAATAATTTGCAGTATTCTTAACTTTATGGTTGTTAGAATTCCTAGGTTTTGCCCAGAACTTTTTGAACAATCAATTTGCACATGCAAAAGGAAACTTCTGAAAAAAAATTGCATTCTAATCGGTTAGTACCATTTTTCCTGATACCGCTTGATATATTTCAGATGGTTGCTGAAGCATCAACTCAGTCTTTTGTAGAACAACAAGAAGAACAAGTTTCTCTCCAGGAAGTACAAGAGCTGAAAGACACTCTCAGTCAAGCTGAAGTGAAGACGAAGACTTTGGAGACCCAGGTTGAAGGCTTACAAAAGGTGAGATCAGAGTGAACAAGCTAAGAACAGTGAACAATTTCAGAGTTCTGTATTCTACTGCAATCTTAAATGCATAACTGAAGAATGCGAGGGTGTTCTACTGTGAGTGTGTACATTTATGCACAAAAATACATGAGTTGACCTATTTGTGCTTCAGCCTTGGAGCAAGGGGCCTTAAACCTGGTTTAAATCCTGTGCGTAGAGTCTCTCACATTATTTCTTGGAATAAAGAAGTGGGAAGGAGAATGCTGTTCTCTCAACTATTACTTTCAGGGAGGACTGGACTTCCCTGTTGTTGATTAGAAGCCTTTTAACCTTAATACAGTGTCCAGCTAATACTAGGTCCTTGGACATTGTTTGCTGAAGTAGCTAGTTATGGCCAATAGTTTGCAACCTCTCTTGTTCAGTCTTTCTCTCTCTCTCACTTTCTCTCTATAGTCTATAGCAGAAAAGGAAGCTGAAGTTAGAAGTCTTCAGGAGCAGATAATACAACTACAATCAGAACTTGCTCGTTTCCATCAAGATCTGCAAGAGAAGACTACACAGGAAGAACAGCTCAGACAACAGATCACCGAGAAGGAAGAGAAAACCAGGAAGACGTTGCTTGCGGCCAAGCAGAAAATTGCACAGTTAGCTGGTATTATAATACGTTTTTTTTCTGTCCTTAAGATGTTGTCTTCAGTTTGTGTTTCAGTTTATCCTATGGAAAAGCCTTTAGACAGGATGCTAAATACAAAAATATGGCCTAATTCATATTTTACTTAAAAGTTTTTTTTTTTTTAGTTCAGATGTTATAAGAATTGTTCTAAAAAAGTAAATTCTGATTCCTTCAGGAGATTATGAAAGCATGTACCGAACTGTACACTGGAGGTAAAAAAAGTTTTGCTTAGGTTTTGCAAGCCAGCTTGATAACACCCATTTTTTATCCTTCTATTGATTAGAGCAGACTGACCCTACTAACAGCTCAGGTAGCTATTCCCTCTTGCCTTCTCTAAATGTACAGGTGCAAAACATACTGCCTCCTTATTTTTAATTGGTGTTGAGAGAAATGATGGTTTCAGAGCTTGCTGAAAGCATCTTATTCCTTTGTGACTACTACTTTTTGTTCATTTATTGCATTATTATTATTTTATTTCCAGTTAATTGCAATTAGATATAAAAATGGCATGTGAAAGTTAAAATTACCTCTGAATGCTCTGTTGATAGCTTAATTGTTTTTAAGATTTCAAAGTACTTCGGTAACATTAGAACAGGCAGGTATTCTGCATGCAGAGAGTCAATAGGCAGCTTCACAGTGGCAAGACTGAATTCTTTCCTATTTGATTAGGTACAAAAGAACAGCTAACAAAAGAAAATGAAGAATGGAAGCAAAAGAGCAGCTCATTAGAAGAGCAGAAGACTGAATTGGAGGTGCGGATGAGTGCACTTAAATCACAGTATGAAGGTCGAATTTGCCGTCTAGAAAGAGAGCTTAGAGAGCAGCAAGAGCGACACCATGAACAGCGGGATGAGCCACCAGAGTCTACAAACAAGGTACAAAATCCTTTTAGCTAGCTGTGTGAGAGAAAAAACAACTGCATGTCTCATGGCTGAATGAGAACTTGTGGCTTGTAGCTGCAGGTTAACTACATTGCTTGTAGGTGTCACTCAAGCACCACTGTCCAACTTTTGTGTTTACAGTAGTTAAAGCTCAGGACTACTGTACATGAAGCTGTTTTCTCTAAGCATCCTGAATAGCAGATGGAAAATGCTATTTTAGGACTCCCAACACTTCAACTATGAGCTCAATGAACTGTGCTCATTCAGGTTCCACTGTCCACTGGTTTTGGAAATGCACAAGTTGGCTTTAGCAGGGATTCAGAACTTAATTTAAAACTCATTTCCTTCCATAGTCTGAATTCCCAATGCTACCAAGCGTAATGTTGTATCGCTCATTGTTAATCAGCCAACTGAACTGTTTGCACTCTGCTCTGCATTTTTGTATTTTTATCCATGTATTCAGTATAATGGGCTCTAGGTGCCCATTACTCTGAATTACTGAATTGATTTAAATTCTTGGTATGACTGGTATGGTTTGTTTTGGAGAATTTGTAATAACCACGGGGTCTGACTTAGGTATTCTGACAAGTCTGCTAGAGAAACGATTGTTATTGAAGAGATGTTGCTGAAGTATTGCATGCTCTGTTTTGTTTGTATATGGCATGATACCTCTGTTTCTCACTTAAAAGGTCCCAGAACAGCAGAGGCAAATCTCACTCAAGTCTACTCCAGCTTCAGGTGAAAGAGGAATGTGAGTTGAAGGGTTTGGGGGTTTTGCAGACTTTCTGTGGTTGGCATTTCTTGGTTTTGTCTTTACCAGTTGCTCTTCTTTTTAGTAAACCACTGGCTTTCTGCAATTTTTCTTAAGCAACTTTGAAGATACTGATTGACTTAATTGTTACTTCTGTTTTCTCAGCTACATGTAATCAATAAAGCTTTTAAGCTATTAAATTGTCATATTTAACTGCCAGGGATACTGTGTCTAGGAAACATGAAACATGTTTTTTAAATGTTTTCCAGCTTCAAGGTTCTTGAAGTTGTACAGTTTTACCTTTAACCATTTTTGGTTTGGGGCGAGATCTTTCATGTGCAAGAATCTCAGACATGGACTAAATAGATGGCAGCTCTAACAACAGATAAAATGGTCAAATGATTAAGTGCTAAATTTTATTATATTACTAAGTTTAGATAACAAATTCCCTTTCAGTTTTTATGGTAGCATCCTTTTGAAAGCAAGGCTTTCAAAGATGCCTCCTAAAATTTGGCTGATCTTTGTCTCAACCAGGAGACGATGTTGCTCTATATTGAGTGAATCAGTTCTAATGTAAGATGTATTACTCACTATAATAAGGACCCAGGACCCAGCACAGCTAATAGTGTAAGCTGTGCACTGCTCCTTTTGTTCTGCTTACAGATTTCTAGTTGATTACCTTTGAAGAAATGTGTCAAGCCTGTAAGCTGGACAAATTGCTACTGATGGCATAGTGTGTCTATTTTTCTTTTTAATCTATAAACAAATTTGGGAAGATAACTCATGATTCCCTTGTCAGGCTTTTAAATTTAAGCCTTTAAAAATCAGTATTCCCAGCAGTGGTAATACATTCACGTTTGGTATTTTTAACATTTGCTTTCTGCACTACCATGATGGAAACTATCCTCTTTTTCAGTGCTAGCACTTCAGATCCACCAACAGCAAATATTAAACCAACTCCTGTTGTGTCAACTCCAAGTAAAGTGACTGCTGCTGCAATGGCTGGGAATAAGTCTACTCCACGAGCCAGTATCCGTCCGATGGTTACTCCTGCTACTGTCACTAATCCTACCACTACGCCAACAGCCACAGTTATGCCTACAACACAGGTTGAGACTCAGGAAGGTAAGCGTTTTAGTATAGTCTGAGGATCTACAGCAATCATAAATGCTATCTTTGCTTTGAAATCTTGGTAATTATTCATTTGAACATACCTGAAATATTTTTCTTGTTCCTGCATCTCTTCCAGTATTGCGATATTCCAGTATCCAATATTCCAATATTGTGACTATTTCTCTTGCAACAAAGTTCATGATTCCTCAGTTGAGGATGGGTATAATTAATGTTAATTCAATCTGAGTACATTAAATCAGCTTAATTAGGGCATTATGAAATGTGAACTGTATTAGATAATATGAAGACAGTTGAATATGCTACTGTTTGCCTTTCAGCTATGCAATCAGAAGGACCTGTGGAGCATGTTCCAGTCTTTGGCAGCGCTAGTGGGTCTGTGCGTTCCACCAGTCCTAATGTTCAGACATCTCTCTCTCAGCCCATCTTGACTGTTCAGCAGCAGACGCAGGCGACTGCTTTTGTGCAGCCCACTCAGCAGAGTCACCCTCAGATTGAGCCTGCTAATCAGGAGCCAGCCCCCACCATTGTAGAAGTTGTACAGAGTTCTCAAATAGAGAGGCCCTCCACTTCTACAGCAGTGTTTGGCACAGGTTGGTTTTATTTTATGGGCCTATCTTTCTGAATAATTCATTTTAAGTAGCTCTGTTAGGGCCCTTGTTAAAGCAAGCCTAACTTCAGAAAAAGAATTCACTTTTCTGGGGTTTTGGGGCTTCCCCCCTCCTTAATTTATTGTAGGTTTTACAAACTTCTGGGGTTAGGCTCCTTTCCTGAACTTTCAGAAATGGTACCTGTGAAATGCTTGTGTTGCTACATTCCTTAAAGTATAAAACTAAAACCTCACATTTGTTTATCTATCCAAGGCAGCATTGGGTTTTAATGCATTAAACCTTGCTGCCTCTGAAACTGTGGTAGTGTTAGAGCCAGGTCATGAGGAGTCACAAATAAGCTACTGAAGCTGGAATATAAAATATAGAGAAAAATTCTAAAGCTACTCAGTGTGATACACTGTTCCGTATTTGTTTTCCCTACACAGTGTTGATTTTGGTGTAGAATGTTATTCCCCAGAATACACTTCAGTAAGCTGCTCTTTCGTTTATTTGTTTGTTTGATTCCCAGCTGATGCTCTATTCAACTTTTAGGTGTACTTGTCAGAGGCAAAGATGTTGGAAAAAATATTTTAGTTGTACCCCCAAGCTTATGTTTGAGGTTAATTAGGCTGTGAATCTAAGTCCAAGAGTATAAGACTTGTAAGAAAAGGGACTGATGTTTTTATGTCCCAGAAAATGACACAAAATGATACTTTCTGATTCCATTTGTTATTCAGTGCAGAAAAAGAAGTGATCTTCCAGAGTAAAATAACAACTTTTGATACTCTGTTTTGTATGGTTTTTGAAAATAATTGGGAGGCTTTTTTAAGTTTCAGCTACCCCAAGTTCTTCACTGTCTAAACGTCCACGAGAGGAAGAGGAGGATAACACTGTGGAAAACTCAGACCAAATTTCAGAGGAAACAGTGGATGTTCCTCTTCCAAAGAAACTGAGAAACATACAGAGAGTTGGACCAGAGGTTTGCAAGAACATAAAATGCTACTACTTAATCTGTCCCTTTGGAAGGTTTTAATGGGAAGAGCAAGTAAATTAATTTTTAACGTGACTTTAATCTACTGGGGAGGAAGCAATTGTGTTTGGGTATCATGAAAGGCAGAGGTTATGCCAGTTGCAGTGACTGGTGTAAATCTTGGTGAACTGTAGGATGGAAAAGAGAGGGCCATATCCTGGAGCTGAGGAGGAAAATGTTAAAATATTTTCCAGTGTGGTCTTGGAAGGTCATTATCTACAGTCACTCTGGAACAGAATGCAGTATACTTGAGGGCATGCCATGAAACAAAGATGACTTCCATGGAAAAGCTTACAGAAGATGCATGCAAAATTGTTGATGTGAGGCAACTAGGATGTCCTACAAGGAAGGAATGAACTTGAGACAGAACCTCAAGCAGGCAACTCATGAATAATGTTAAGGAAGTCAAAGGTTTTCTATTAACTATACAAGAGGGATGTTGCATAGCAAAAAAGGGAGCAAAATTGTCCCAGAACATTATCACTTAATCAGCTGAGAGAATGAAGGTGGAATATGAAACCTTAAGGGTTCTTTTTTTGGTCCTGAAAAGATTTGGAGATACTGAGGCCCAGTGGACTGAATGGGCAAATTGCATTTTTCCAGGAAAGAGAAGTGCAGTGCTAGATAAAAGCAGAGCTAAGGAATAATAGGAAAATGGGAACAAAATTTTGCCCATGATTTTTCTGTGTAAAGGGGTTTTATTTGTATTTTTTAATTTATTTTTAAGTAAAAAAACCCTCTTGTGTTGAAGAACCAAACTGTAGGGGTAATAGAGTGATTTCAACAAGAAAAATATATGTTTTTTCAGGAGGAAGTGACAGCAGAAGAGAGCACTGATGGCGAGGTAGAAGCTCAAACATACAATCAAGACTCGCAAGACTCAATTGGAGAAGTAAGCATGTTTGAAAATAGTAAGACCTTCATTTCAGCAGAAATAACTCCTATCCTTTCCCACTCCCCATTTTTAGAAGTGAAATCTTAAATCAGATCTTGCAGATTTCCAGTGGAAACTATTTAAAACTTTTTAAAGATGGGTAAACATTGAGGCAGCAGCTGCTTATGGATGTGCAAGCAAGTGCATCATATACAAATACAGTATCCCAGATCAGATTTGAAAGTGAAGGGCAAAAGGTATTTGTGTTGTACAGCAGGCCTCCATTTGGTCGAGGTTGAGCAATAGGAGTGGAAACAAGAAACTTTTAGAAGTACAATGGACGCTTCCCTGAAGAACATTTTAAGAATTGTATATGCTATGTTTCACTTTGTTTCTTCTGGCAATTTATCTTTTACAGGGTGTTACACATGGAGAGTATGTTGCCATGGAGGATAGTGAAGAAACTTCCCAGTCTATCCCGATAGATCTTGGACCTCTTCAGTCAGATCAACAAAATACTACTTCATCTCAGGATGGTCAGTCAAAAAGAGATGATGTCATTGTAATTGACAGTGATGATGAAGATGATGATGATGAAGAAAATGAAGGCGAGCAGGAAGTATGTACATTATGGAATTTATTTCTGAACTGCTTTAGGTATGATTTTTGATCAGATGTAAAACTCATCTGGAAGGACTGATTTAACCCATTTTTTTTTTAATTTGTAAAAATAGTCTGTATTTATGTAGCCTGAACTTACAGTATTGCTAATTCAACGTCTGTTTATTATTATTTAATTCTACAGTGCATCTAGATTATCTATGGCTGTTCAACATACAAGGGCAGCCTCTGTGAGGACAGGCTGGAGGCTGCTCTGTGCCAGACATAGCCTCTTCCAGCTGGCTCTGAAGTGGCCCTATTGCAGGACACAGCTGAGCCCATCAGCTGGAGAAAACATGTATAAAAAAGGCCAAACCACTGCATGGCAGTGTTAGTGTGAGGGGGGGGAGGGAGTGTGAGAAACAATCCTAGAAAAACAAAGCTCAGAGAAGAATGAGGGGAAGAAGGTGTTCCAGGCATTGAAGCAGATACTCCTTGCAGTGGAAGAGACCACAATCAAGCAGGTATTTCTCTGCAGCCCATAGAGAGCAGGATACTCCTTGAAGGAAACTGCAGCCCATGCAGGAGTAGGCTTTACTGCCAGGAACTGTTGCCCATGTGAGGAGGAGCCAGTGCAGGGGCATATTTATCCTGATGAACTGCAACCATTCAGTGGGAAGGACCCACTGCTGGAGTAGTTCTTGAAGGACTGCAGTCTGTGGAGAAGATCCACACTGGAGGAGAAGGGAATAGCTGAAAGAAATTGTTGTGGAATGATCACAACCCACCATTCCTTGCCCCCTTTGCCCTCCTTGGGGTGGGGGAGGAGGAACTGGAGATAGGAAGGAGAGAGTAAAGTTGAGCTTGGGACAAAGGGGTGGAGGGAAGGTGTTCTAGTCTCTGTTTCATTGTTTTTTAATTGATAACACATTAATTTTCCTTGACTTGAGTAAGTTTTACCTGTAATGGTAATTGGTAAGTGATCTGCCTGCCTTCATCTTGGTCCTCAGGCTTTTCCATCTTACTTTTCACCCTTGTCCTGTTGAGTGAGTAAGGCAGTGGCTGGACGGGTGTCTTGACACCCAGCCAAGGTAAACCTACCACAGCAATCAGTAAATATGTACAAGTACACTGTGGTTAATAAATGCTGAACATCTTCAAAAGAGAGCCACAGACAGACATGGTCGAAGTGTGCCACTTCAGGATTTGAAATTTTTCCAGTATCCTATCCACACTTCCTTAAGCCTTTTTTTTTTTTTTGTGGTCCTATAGGACTATGAGGATGAGGAAGAGGAAGATGAGGATGATGATGAAGACACGGGGATGGGAGATGAAGGTGATGACAGTAATGAAGGAACTGGTAGTGCTGATGGTAATGACGGATACGAAGCAGATGATGCTGAGGTGAGATTTGTACCTTTTATTTCTAGCTTGCTATATTTCTTTGAATAAATTGGTGTTGTTATACATCTGCACAGATCTGGGTGCTTGAAAGAAAATCTTAGTATGAATTCATCATAGAAATGTGAGGCTGCTAGTAGGTGATACTAATTTGTTGTAACTGGTGTATTCACGAGAAAAATCAACTTATAATGTTTGAGAATAGAATAAAAACGCGAAGTACAGGAGCCAGCTACAAATACTATTAGTTGCCAGGCTAGTAAGGTAGTTTCTTGAAAAGCTGGATATGTCATTGTCTATTATTAAATGATGATGGCTGCATTTTTAACATTTGTGCACGTACAGATACGTAAAACTTCTGAAATGTCAGTTGTATACATTTGTCTGATTTTGTAGATAATTGCAGAAATATTTTAAGATTTTCATATATTTTACTTTGTTTACTCTCTGAATACTCTTGTACTGCTTTTATATTCTCTTTACACCCTCCAAGTTGTTTAGTGCTAAGTCATATTATATTTTTGTGGGGTTTTTAGGGTGCTGATGGTACAGATCCTGGAACAGAAACTGAGGAGAGCATGGGAGGAGGTGAAAGCAACCAGAGGGCAGCAGATTCTCAAAACAGTGGTATGGCTATTCCATGTTTCTTCAAACATTGTTTTTTACAAAGGGGGAAAATGTAGAAGCTGTTCTACAGGTGTTAAAATACTCACTTAAAAGTAAGAATATAAGGTAAAATGCTAAAGACCGTTTTAACCTGAAAGCTAGATTCTTTTGAAATGCTCTTTTCTGAATTTATTCTACATTCCTTTGAAAATACTGCAAGTTCTGTTTGCTGTGGAAACTGCTGTTGATGGCTCAGTAGATTGATCTCTCTCAATCAGCACTTGAATAGCTTGTTTTGGTGGTAGTGTTGATGTAGCAGTCACAAATCCTCTCTTAAGTGATTTTAAATAACATTTACTGATCTGTCTCCACTCTTGCAAGGGTAAGAACATTTCTGTTAATGTGGTAGCAGAATTTGAAGGCTTGCCTTCACGGCATTTGGAGGGCATGGGTTTATACTTACATACTTCCGTGTGTTTTAGGAGAAGGGAGTACAAGTGCTGCGGAGTCCACTTTTCCTCATGAAAGTTCAAGAGAACAGCAGCCATCATCAGCCTCAGAGAGACAAGCCCCTCGACCCCCACAGTCACCACGCAGACCACCACATCCGCTGCCCCCACGACTAACTATTCATGCTCCTCCTCAAGAGCTGGGTCCCCCAGTACAGGTATAAACTATCTCTAGCGATCAGAAGCCTTTAGTTACTGTATGATTTCTTCTAAGTAAAACCCAAGTATTCTGCCTATTGTAAAAGTAGATTACATATATTTAGCATCCTGAAAAATGGTAACTGAGGAAACTGACTTTAACAGGTCTCATCCTGCAAATTATGGCTGGTCAGGGAACATTAAAGGCAGTAAGGCAGTCATTGTGGATTTGTATCTTGAAATTATTAGATCAGTGTTATTTCAGTCAGTGACTGCTGGTATTTGCACTACAAATGCTGCTCTTGAATAGATTGTAACTCAGACAGATTGGCAGGGGGTTTTATTAGTCTCTGCCCCAATGCAGATTATACAAAGAAATGTTGCCATTCATTTTCTAAGATAAACCTTACCAGTCATGAGTCAGTCATTGTCAGACCCAAGATTATGCTTTGACATAGACCTACATGTTTTGTAAATTAAAACATCCCATGATTTTTGCTAAAGTACCCTGACTGAAATGATCCTTTACCATTAACTTGGTTTGAGGCTTGAGGCCACAATATTTCTGTGTTGAAGTTTTCTGTCCTCAATAGAAAGTTAAGTAAAATAGTAAAGTCAGAATTTAAATCTACATGATTCTTTTACATGGTTAGACCAGTGTTGTGATTTAAGCCCAGCTGGCAACCCAGAACCATGCAGCCACTCGCTCACTCCTCCTCACTTCCTCCCCCTGCTTAAAGAGGGATTGGGAGGAGAATCGAAAGAATGTAACTCCCACAGGCTGAGATAAGAACAGTTTAGTAACTAAGGTATAACACAAATCACTACTGCTACCACCAATAATAATGATAAGGGAAATAATAAGGGAAGAGAATATAACCACTCACCACCCACTGACTGATGCCCAGCCGGACCCAAGAAGTGATCTAGCCCTTCTGGGTAACTGCCCCCAGTTTATAAACTGAGCATGATGTACTGTGGTATGGAATACCTGTTTAGCTAGTTTGGGTCAGATGTCCTGTCTCTGCTTCCTCCCAGCTTAGCCTCCTCCCTGGCAGAGCATGAGACTCAAAAAGTCTTTGGTCAGAGTAAACATTACTGAGCAACATCTAAAAACATTGGTGTTATCAGCATTGCTCTCAGGCTGAAAGTCAAAACCACAGCACTGCACCTGCTACTAGGGAGGAATAAAATGACTGTTACTGTTGAGCCCAGGACAACCAGGCAGCAGGTACAAGATGTAAAGTAGCTGCTGTTATGATCTATTTAAGGTGGGATGATGCTGTACTGAGTAGTGTTTTACACAGACATGTAATTGTTGCACTTACTCATTTAGCCACTGTCCCTGGCTCTGAACAATTTTATGTTCTAGAATTCCAAAAAAGCGTTTACAGTACTTCATTTTTTCTTTACTATAAAGAGAATCCAGATGACTCGAAGACAATCTGTGGGGCGTGGACTTCAGCTAACTCCTGGTATAGGCGGGATGGTAAGTACATGAAGGTCTTCTGCTAAAAGCCTGCACTGAGGCACATTCATAACTCTCTTTTTAAAGAAGCCTAGATAATAACTTCAGGGGTGCAGTGGTTTCTGTAGTCTTGCAGAAAATATCTTAGTCCTGTTAATTTCTGTACTAATGAAAGGCAAACACTAGAAAATTCCCAGGAAGCTGAAGGTCTTCAAAAGAGTTTGAATTGGTTTTGTCTAAGGCAGTTTTGATTACATGTTTTTAGAATCAGTCTTTTAAAGAAAATATGTTACTGGAAAAGAAAAATTAAATGTTTTCAGCCTCATTCTAAAGCAACAAGGCTAATTTATACTATCTGTCTGTCTCCAGTTAATTTTTAACCCTTTATTCAACTTCAGCTATATTTGACAGAACACATGTGAGTTCAGTGAGGGAGGTGAGAGAGGCCAGCTGCCTAAAATAGTATCCTTTCTGATGTCAAAGCCATCAGTTCAGATTTTAATGATACTGCTTGGCTTGCATGTGCCTGTCATTCAATTTCTACTTGGAACCGACTTCAGTACCTACTGCTTTTTGCCTGGACTGTAACTGAGCACGTGGGAGGGACCTTACAGGTACTTTGGAGAGAAAAGTTTGAAAGACATGGGAAGAAGACATGGAGATTAAGAGAATACCTCATGGAGTGCAAGGGAAGAGGGAACAGATCATTTGGTTCACATTGTGAAAAATCCCATGTGCATCCCTTACAGCAATCCATGTTAATACAGATGGTTCCGATCTGTTAATGAATGAGTTGTCTTAAGATTCCTTTATAGTCAACAGGGAGATACGGCAGTTTTATAGAAGGATGGTCTCATGAAATAGGTGTCTAAAAATCTTTTGAAAGATGGGTGGCTTGCAAGTATATGGGTTTTATTTCAGTTTGGGTTTTTTTTATCACCTGTAAGGGGCAATCTATAACCAGCTCAGATTCAGATGTTTAAAATTGGACAAGGATTTTGTTAGAACTAAATCTTTGTTTTGCCTTACTATGTGAAAAAATAAACCGACCTTCAGTTTGGCTTGATGGAAAATGGAAATACATTGTTAGGCTCTCATATCAGTCTTTTTGGTTTTGTTTGTTTTTTTTTTTTTCTCCCAGCAGCAACACTTCTTTGATGATGAAGACAGAACAGTTCCAAGTACACCAACACTTGTAGTTCCACATCGTACAGATGGGTTTGCAGAAGCTATTCAGTAAGTAGATGTAAAGGGGGAGGGGGTAACCCAAACCACCACAACATCTATTTTTCAGTGGAAGAAAAATGAAATAAAATGAATTTGTGATTGGAGTAATGTGCTAAAACTTGGTAATACTATGATAGATGACTACATCTACAAATTAGTGATAATTGTTTCAATTGTGTGTCGTAACTTACTAGCAAATTAGGAGGCAGATAATCTCCAATGTACAGTAACTTCCTGATTTAAAATGAAATGAAGCAAAAAAATAAGTTCTTCTATAGGGATGCTGGGGAGGGGCTCTTCATTAGGGACTGTAGTGACAGGACAAGGGGTAATGGGTTCAAACTTAAACAGGAGAGGTTCAGATCGGATATAAGGAAGAAATTCTTTCCTGTTAGGGTGGTGAGACGCTGGAATGGGTTGCCCAGGGAGGTTGTGAGTGCTCCACCCCTGACGGGATTCAAGGCCCGGTTGGACGAAGCCTTGGGTGGCATGGTTTAGTGTGATGTGTCCCTGCTTATGGCAGGGGGGTTGGAACTATATGACCTTAAGGTCCTTTCCAACCCTAACTATTCTATGATTTTGTATAATTTCCTTCCCTCCTCCTCTCTCTCCTTCCCCCCACCCTGTTAATATAACCACTAGAAGTATTAAAAGTTATCCCCATTTTTTGATTTGAGATGGTTCTGGACACATTTAGCAAACAACTTAAAATTGTGAGAATTCATAAAATGAATAAGTAAAGAATATTCTCTTCAGGACTGTTTTACTGATTTTTGAATACAGTCCAAATAAGTTTGAGAAACTAATTGCTATTTAATTAGCAGTAGTTAACTGATTTTTATGCTCAGTGTTAATTAATTCTGTCTTATGCATAGTTTGTTCTCTTGTTTTGGTTATAATGTTGTCCTCTCCTTAAATTCCTGCAAAATTCCTTAAATGTTTATTTCAATAGTTCCCCTCAGGTAGCTGGAGTTCCTAGATTCAGATTTGGACCCCCTGAAGATATGCCACAAACTAGCTCAAGTCATTCTGATCTTGGTCAGCTTGCATCGCAAGGAGGTAAACCATTTCTGTACTTCCATGGTTGTTAGAGTGAAAAAAAAAAATAATGCAGTTCTACTTCTGGTACTGGAAACCTGCAACTTTTAACATTGCATAGAAGACTAACGGGAAGTAAAAAGGTGTTTCCTGAAAGCTGCTACATTTCTCCTTGTAATATGGTTCAAAATGTAGAATGATTCTGTGGGTTTGTGAACCAAGAGAAGCTGAAATTTTAAGTAGAACACATTGCCTGCTAGACACAAGAAACTTAATGTAAAGAGAAGTGAAATACTGAAGGAATTGTTTTTGACTTTAATTTTAAGGTTGACTGTAGATTTCCTTTACTAAAACATAAGGGGGAAAATAGCAAATGTAAAAGAAATCTTTTGGACATATCCTCAGCTGCTCAGAGATAGCCAAGCAATTTGGTTTGCATTGTCCTTCTTGTTGTCTTGAATCAGTCCCTTTCCCCTGCATCTCTTGTCAGCATGGAACAGTATGCTTTTCTTTGAAGAATGCTCTCAGCAAAATAATGGCATAAGAAAAGAATGAAATTAAAATAAGTAATGTTATTTTCATCAAGGTTATTAGCTTTCAATAAATTATAATTAGCCTTGCGTTAATTTAACTTAATTGCAGTAAGTCAAAACAGAATAACAAAAATCTTTATATATAAATACAAATTGTTGGGTTCCATCACACAGAATCACAGTGTTCAGAAGGAAAAGAGCAGTTAATCTGTTTTTTCTTTTTAGCTGGCTGTTTTAATCGTCACTAAAACTTTGCTTTGTAGGTTTAGGCATGTATGAAACCCCACTATTCCTTGCTCACGAGGAAGAATCAGGTGGTCGTAGTGTTCCCACAACACCATTGCAAGTAGCAGCACCAGGTAAGTGGCAAGAAATTTGCAGGCTGAAGTAAAGGCTGCAAACCTTTTCCCAGAAAAGAATTAGCTTATTGTTGCTACAGTGCTTATTGTTATGCCTGGAGTATTCCAGTAGCCCTTTCCCTTATCTGCCTAAGATTTCTACAGATTTTCTTTAGAAATAAAAACTAACTTGGTGTTAAACTACCTTTCCTGTACAGTGACGGTTTTTACTGAAAGTGCATCAGCAGATGCTTCAGAGCACGCTTCTCAGTCTGTTCCAATGGTTACAACATCTACTGGCAATCTGTCCACCACTGCAGAGTCTGGAGTGGGTGATGATGGGGACGAAGTTTTTGCAGAGGCAGAATCTGAAGGGTAAACTATGACTTGTTTGGTTCACTACAGCTTGATGTCATGTTAGTTTTAATGATTTGTTTTCATCCAAGTATGCCTGTGATTCATTTTCAGTTTAACCTGTTCTGGGAAGAAGGACAGATCAAACAGGATTTAGTAATTTTGTGAAGTAGCACAATCTGACCTTTTCATCTAAAACCAAAGGTTTTCATCTGAATTACTCCTTCTGACTTAACATAGCTAATATAGAAGACAAAAAAAAAAATCTGTATTTTTTAAGAATACAGAGTACTCTGCAGTAGTCAAATACTGATCGTAAAGGCCCCAGTTTGAAGGACTAGGGTTAGTATAATAAAGGGTAAAGTGTTCCTGTTTGTTAACAGAGAAAAACATTCCTTATTACAAGTAAGCATACATAATGAAGTCATTCAGTTAAAGCAATGCAAGTAGCATGAGGGAAGGGAATAAGCAATTCTTAAGAACTTGATAGGCAAATGATTTGTTTTCCACTTTCAAGTGCAGTTTTAAATATTTACAATATTTTCTGTATTTTGTATTATGACCACATATTACAAATCTAAAAGGGGATAGGTTATAATTTTATGCCTTTTTTTCTTGTTGAAACTATGTGAATACAGTTGTATGTTTTTCTCCCACTCCTTCTCTTTTAGAATTACTTCAGAAGCAGGCTTAGAAATTGATAGCCAACAAGAAGAAGAATCTGTTCAAGCATCTGATGAGTCAGATCTTCCCTCAACTAGTCAAGATCCTCCTTCTAGTTCATCTGCAGGTACAGGCTAATTGCTGGAGACAGTTGATACATACCATTTCACTAAGTGTGGGAACTTTTTGGACCAGCATCACACACTGCTGACACCCAAGAAACATAAAATAAGATAGAACATTTACAGTAAGATCATGTTTTGCTGCCTTTAGTCTTAATGGCAATTTTCACTTGGGCTGCAGTAACTAGAGTAGGCCATAGTAAGAATAATGCTTCAAGGAGCAAAAGTTACTGATACTTCAGTGATTCTTTCCACTGTTATGTTTGATGTCAGATTTAAAATATTTTTTCATTCAATTAAATAGTCAACAGTAGATAAGTCAATTTTGAATTAGCAAAAAGAAAGTACCACCAAATGTGCTTGTTTTGAGGCTTTTATTTGTATTAGAGATGATGTCAATGAAATAAGGATACACCTTCATAATTTCAAAGTAAATTCGAAAGCGTAATGTGTATCAAATAATGTAAACATTGACAGTGAAAAACTGTACTAGCCACAGACATTGTTTTCAGCGTTTCCACTTCTTCACAGACACAAGCAGTAATCAGCCTAAGCCATTCCGACGTGTCAGACTTCAGCCACCAACATTAAGAACCGGTGTTCGTGGTCGTCAGTTCAACAGGCAGAGGGGTAAGTGTTTAAGACTGTTCAAATTCAGACCTTTTCAAACAACTTTTTAGCACTTCCTTTGGGGACCATATATGAAGTACTACTTTATATGTCTGTGCTTGCTTATAAGACATTGAATAATACAGCATCCCTGCCCTTGCTTTCAGTATGTTACCCTAAGAGCTCTGCAGTTTTGTTTTAGTATGTTAGTCTGAGCATGTTTTAGATAGGCAGTCTTTCTACTTAATGTGGCACTTGGTTTTTATTAGTGGAGGAAAAGTAAATTGCAGTAAATCTTAAACTTGGCAAAGTTTTAAAGGAATATTTTAAAAGATGCTAGGACAGAAGTTTAGAAATATTTGGTTTTAACATTATATATTTGTTTCCCACTTGGTACATTAGAGGTTCCAGTTACATTGATTTAAAAAAAAAAAATCTTATGGAAGCATGAAAGATTTACAGATTTTGTAATGCAATACAATAAATTATTGTTTGCAGTGTTGGTGTTAAAAGTCCTTAGGTGAATTATATTCAATTTGGCACCATTTTGGTATTGCAGAAGACTGGATAGTAGCATTGAAATGTAGGTATCTGGTGTTTTAAAACAAAAATAAAAGTGAGGAGGTGGACCTAGGATAGATTTTCTTTCTGCCTATCACCATTTCTTTAATGACAAAAGAGAGGGACTTAACTGATTTAAAATATGACAAGAATGTTGTTCTTTTGGCACAGGGCATGATATAGGATCACAAGTCAACAATGCCCTTTTAAATCAGAGAAATATAATGTATCCATATCACAAGGCTCTAGGGAAAGGCAGAGGGGAGAACTTCATCTGAAAGGAAGTGCTCCCTGCAGTAGCAGTTCCTTACAGAAGGATGAAGTATCACAAGTACCAATGGTTGATTAAAAAGGTAAAAAAGATTTCTATTAATGTATTTATTTTCTTTCCCAACACAGGTGTAACTCATGCAATGGGAGGTAGAGGAGGCCTGAACAGAGGGAATATCAGCTAAATGATCTGTAAAGTAATTACAGCTGTGTATACAAAAGTACCAGTTTGCCTGTGGTTGTTCTAGTGTAATGAAGCCAGAGCTTAAAGCAGTATTTTGTACTTAGATTTGTGTGCACACATTTCAATGTCTTTATTAATAAAATTAGACAAAATGTCAACATTCAAATGGCATCTTTTTTGTTAAATCCTCTGCTGTGCATCACTTGCTAGGACAGTTGTACCAGTCTTTGGATACAGTCTTTCCTGTGAGAGCAGTAACAGGTTTTGCTATTCTTTTGCCGACATCCAAACTGTAGTACCGATCTGAAATGAAGATGTGTCAGAATTAAATTTCAGAAACTGTTTAGTACATGGAAAGAATCTTTAAGTTCGAGCCTGCCTTTTCATTTAGGCATGAATAGCAGATTTATTTTTTTTTTTTTTCATTTCGCATATGTATATGGGGGTGAGAGACTACAACAGTGAATTTTTGTCCTCAACTTTACTTTTTATGTGTCCTTTGCATTTAGCTAAGTTTTACAATACTGCTAATAATCTGTCCCAAGAAGAGGGAGTAGGGAAGAATACTTTTATACTGGTAGAACATAGAAAGTAGTCTTTTTGGAAATCAAACTGAAACCAAAACAGTCTTGCATTGACTACAGAAGTGGGAATTCTGTGGTCCCCAAGTGTGAATGTGCTTATATTAAGGTTAGGAGTTAGATCATACATCTCATCAGAGATTTACTTTAGTATCCTGTATTTGGGTATGGCTAGTTCTTAACGCTTTTTTTTTTCCCTGAATAATACAGAAAATTCTAAGGAATGCTTTCACAGAAGTCAGTGAAAAAACTGTGTGCAGTGGTCCAGGAATTTTGATCTATCATTAATGTAATTCTGCATTTAAGTGTCAGGTTTTTGTCACTTTATAAGCCTGAACACTTATGGCATTCTGCAGCTGGTTTGAGCCATTGTACCTTGTTGCTGCTAGTTGTCCTGTCACTACTGATTTTTTTTTTTTTTTTTTTTTTT
>NDXB01017480.1:6966-23069 GCA_002631895.1 Agapornis roseicollis | reverse complement strand
GGCGCCGCCGCCGGCGGGTACAGCACCTGCGGCGCGTTGTCGTTCTCGTCCACGATCTCCAGCACCACCGACACGTTGCTGCTCAGCGCCGGCAAGCCGCCGTCCTCCGCCCACACCCACAGCCGCACCTCGCGCACCTCCTCGTAGTCCAACGACCGCAGCGCGTACAGCGCGCCCGTCTCCGCCTGCACCGACACGTACGACGACAGCGGCAAGTCCCGCACCCGCCCCTCCGACAGCCGGTACCGCACGCGGGCGTTCTGCCCCCAGTCCGCGTCTGTTGCCCGCACCGTCAGCACCAGCGCTCCCGCCGCGTTGTTCTCGGCCAGCCGGGCTCTGTAGCGCGGCTCCGCGAACACGGGTGCGTTGTCGTTCACGTCCAACACCCGCAGTGCCAGCACCGCGCTGCTCTGCAGGGCCGGAGACCCGCCGTCTATGGCCCGCACGGTCAGGTTGTACTCCGACACCTTCTCGCGGTCCAGTTCCTTTGCCGTCACCACACGGTAGTAGTCCTCAAAGGTCTTCTCCAGCCTGAACGGGAGGGTCTCGACAATGCTGCACTGCACCTGGCCGTTCACCAACGAGTCCCTGTCCTGTACGTGCAGCAGGGCTATTACCGTTCCCGGCTGTGCGTCCTCAGAGATCTCTCTCAATGCCGACGACACGGTCAGTTCGGGCGGGTTGTCATTAACGTCTGTCACAGTGATCGCGACATCGGCCGTATCGAAAAGCCCCCCGCCATCATGAGCCTGCACCTGCACTTTGTAGGAGTCGCCTTCCTCAAAGTCTAGGCTCTGTACCAACGTGAGCGTTCCCATTTCTGAGTCCAGATGGAAAATCTTCGAGGCTTTCTCAGTGATTTTCGTCAACGAGTATTTCACGTGCCCGTTCAGCCCTTCGTCGGCGTCAGAGGCCGTGAGGGTAATGAGGACTGAACCCACGGGCACGTCCTCGGCCACACGCACCGTGTACTCCTCCTGGCTGAACACGGGCGCGTTGTCGTTGGCGTCCAGCACAACCACGCGGATCCGCGCCGTGCCCGTCCGCGCAGGCTCTCCGCCGTCGCGCGCCCTCAGCACCAGCTCATGGAACGCCGCCTCCTCCCGGTCCAGCGCCTTCGCCAGCACCAGCTCGGGACGCTGATCCCCGCCGGGACCCGCCTGCACGGCCAGCGAGAAGTGCTCGTCGCCGCTCAGCTCGTAGCGCTGCAGGGAATTCGGACCCGCGTCAGGGTCGTGAGCCTCGGCCAGGAGAAACCGCGACCCCAGGGCTGTCGTCTCGCTCATTCTCAGTTCTTTTTCTGTTTGTCGGAAGTTGGGCGCATTGTCGTTAATGTCCGTGATTTCCACTTCGATTTTATAAACCTTCATTTCCCCCTCCACGATCACCTCACAGCGCAGCACGCATTCTTGCACGCTTTCGCACAGCTGCTCCCTGTCTATCCTCTCTGCTGTCACCAAATGGCCCGTTTTCCCGTGCAGGGCGAAATACTGCGTCCTGCCTCTGTCCAAGATGCGGACGCCGCTATCGCGGATCGCCAGCAGCTCCAGCCCCAGGTCCTTGGCCACGTCGCCCACGAAGGAGCCCTTGGGCAGCTCCTCGGGAACCGAGTAGCGCAGCTGCCCCCACGCCGCGTCCCAAGCCGCCACCAGAACGGTCCAGAGCAGGGCTCGCTCCCACCGGTCCCATCGCCTCCCCGCCGTGCCCATCTCTTCCGCGAACCTACCGGCTTCTCATCCCTACAGACAGCTCCCCGCCGACGACCGCTGCTCCTGCTCCTCCTCTGGCTGCTGCACTGGCTCCCAGCTCGGGTTGTCTCTGCCCGCCGCTGCCGCCGGCCCGTCCTCCTTGCTGCAGCACAGCTCCCACCGCGGGGGCGTTCGCAGATCGCCCAGCCGCGGAGAAAGCCAGCGAGCCAGCCGATTCCAGCGGGCGGGGCTGCCGGCAGCTCTCCCTGCCTTCCTCTCTCCTCGCTTCTCGGTCAACAGCGGCACCCGCAGCCTCCTCCCGGCACTACAGGCACTCAGCGTTGCCGAGCGCTGCCCACCCGGCTTTATTCACGGGCAGCTCGCGGGGACGGCAAAAGCGACACGGAACTACCCGGGCAACGGTGATCTCCTGCCTCCGCTGTTCTCTTTAGTGATTCTCGTGGTGATCCCGGCCAGGCACAAATAAAACTCCTGCCGTGGCTCGGCTACTTCTACTGCATGGAATTCTTATGTTTTTTTCCCAGGATGATATATTACAGTTACAAACTTCTCTTCACATGATATGCACCTTGTTACGAGCCAATCTGTTCACAGGCAAAGCCTCTCCCCTCAATTGCAGTCTGACATTACAGGTCACACACTTAGGACTTCGGGCTCCATTCCAGAGTAACTCAGCAGCAAGAAGCAGTGCACACACAATCTCTGTTCGGGTCCATTACAAAAATAACACCTCTAGCGCACATAGCACACCCTTAGCATTAAACCCAGACAAAGCACCTGGATTTTTTTGAGGGAAAAGGGATAGAAAAAGAACTCAGGTTCAGAAAAACAGCCACCAATTTTCGGATTTAGATTCCATTCTATGTCTCTGTAGAAAACACAGATGAGGAATGGTAAAGAAGAGGGAACTGCCACCCAGGACAGAAGACAAACCATGAATAACCTCACAAAGAAAACAAAGAAATCAAGCTCAGAGAAAACTGGCCCATCCACTACACAATACAGGAGGGCACATCACTGAAGAGAGGAACATTCATTAGGGGCTTTCATGGAGCCACACACGTTTCCTTTAGGAGTCTAGCACTGAAATTGCATTAACCAAGGCTTGTTTGTTAAGCTGCCAACTAAGTCTAAGTCAGTAGCTTTGGGAACAAGCAATCTGGAAAGAAAAATCCCAAACATTAAGTATCGACCCCAGTTTCCTGTCCCATTCTGTAGAGTTAAGGGATCTCATTCTGCACAATGGTGATCTGCCTTCACTGTCACTCAGCCATTACACCTCAGAAAACATAATTTTCATGGTCAGAAGTTCTCAGCTGAACTTGCAACCGGTGTCTAGCCAGGAAGTGCCACCTCTATCTGCCTGCTCTGAATGGAAGGAACTCACCCCATTCCTTCATTCCTTCATGTACACATGGACAAGCACTTCTCCTTCCCACAATCAGGGCACACAGGTCAAAAAACGCTGAGTTCAGAAAGGCGCTTCATAACATAAAGGTTCCCTTCTTACCCATTACTAATGCACACCACTTTATAGAGCTTAAACCACGACAGCATCCCATCAACCAACACCCCCCAAGTCTTTCTACTCAGGGCTTTTCTCATCCATTCCCCAGCCAGCCTGTATCTGTGCTTAGAATTCCCCTGGCCCAAAAGCAGGACTTTGAACTTGGCCCTGTTGAACTTCATGAGTTTCTCACATGTTCATTTCTCAAGCCTGTTAAGGTCCCTCTGGCTGGCATCCCTTCCCTCCAGCATGTCAAGTGCAGCACAAGAGGCTCCCCATACAGCTGAACTAATACATCTTCTAGCAAACTGTCTTTGGGAAGATAAAACTCACAATGCATGATATTACAGCTGGGCGCTAATAGGGAATGAAGCAAACCATGTCCCTTATGATCTGCAACAACCCCTCAAGCACAGCTCCACAAACTCTCCCGTCCAACCCTTCACAACTTGAGTTCTTTGACCCTCATCATTTGCAAGCACATGAGATCCAGGGGAGAGTTGCCCAGACCACTTCTTTTCCCCATGCACCACCATCATGGCACAGCCTTCATATCAATATCTGACTGTAATTTGTAGGATTCTCCTTTATCTTCATAAGGGGCAGATGGACATTGTCAGGGAAACAGTTGTTACCCAGCCCCTTCCTCCACCAGCTGCACACAAAGATTGTAATGTAGACAAATGCAAAGACATTTCATTGCTTACCATATTATCATGGAGAAACATAAAGGTTGAAAGAATAGAAAAAACAAGCACCAGAGTTATACCCGGGGCTGTTACTGTTCCGTATGTATAGAGAATCTCACACTAGTCAAGCACAGTTGTGGTAGGGAAGACACAAAGAAACAGTGTCTGTAAAAATTAACCCATTCTACCTGGACTACCTTTTCTGCAGAAGCTTTACCCCAAAACATGGGTGACACTCTGCTCCTTCATCAGGGAGGAACAACCCATAGCAGCCCCTTTCATTGAGAAACCATGCACATTTTAGAAAGAAAAGGTCTCCATCATGAAGCATCAACCCCATTTTCTCAACCGCATCATGTAGAGTTTGAGGATTTCACTCTAAATATCAAGGATCTGCCATCACCCTTAATGACCCATTTCAGACAATAGAAGCAGCAGGCAGGCATTTACACACAATCTCTGTCAGGGGTCATTAGAAGAAAAAAACCCAAAACCCAGCAGAAAGCGTTAAACACACGTTAAACATCACATGAAACAAAGTACAGCTCTTTAGGGTGTTACAAAAAGAAAAGAGGCTATAACATACAAAACACAACCTTTTTCCTCTTTCTTTTTGAGATCCGATTAAACAACAAAACTCCCGTTTAAAAAAGACAGCTCAAGAAAGGCAGAAAATGGGGGTACCAGAAATTCAGAAATAACAGCACAAATAACTCAGAGAAATAATGCATGGACAAAATTAAGCTGCCATTTCTGTATCAACCTTCCCTCGAAATATGAAAGGGCACATGGCAGAGATGGAGGATCAATATGTCGCTTTTCTACTCGTGGAGCCACACGCATATTTCCTTTGGGAGTCCAACACTGAAAGAGCATTAACAAAGGGGGCTACATTCAACTGTCACTGAGGTGCAAACCCATCACTTTGGGAAAAAGCAATAAGGCAACTAAAGTCAACCCCATTTTCCCGACCCTGCCATGCTCATTTCGGGGATCTTTTCCTACACAGCAAGAACCCACCTTCACCATTATATTTCCTGAACACAAGGTTCATAGAAAACACTTTTTAGCTGCAGCTAAGCTTACAAGCACCAAGAAGTGAAACAGCAAGCTGCCTGACTCCAAATTGAAGGGAGTTGCCTTGTTCCTTCTTTCCTTCATGGACCCATGGAGCAGCACTTCCCATTCCTCCACCCAGCGCAAGCCGGCAGCAAAAGGACAGAAGTTCAGAAAGACACAAAGATCATCAGAACACAAAGGGTTCCTCTGAAACCATGATTAACGCCTACTGCTTCCTAAAGTGCAAATTTTGTAGAGAAACTTTCTCCCTTGAAACTCAACTCGTGATGAACATAGACAACATCATCAGCTTATTGCTAACAGTGGAAAACGAAACAAAGGAAAGAGAAAATTCTTTCTCCCGGTGACGAGCGAACTGCCAATCCACAGTGCCCGCTACCATAAAAAGCCACGAGACAGCGCTCGTGGAAACGGAGATCAGCAGGAGGACCCTCCTCTCAGGCAGCGCAATGACGAATAAGAGCACAGACTCGACTCGGAAAAGAGTCTGAGACAAGGACATCACGGTCTTACATACCTGCGGTGCGTCGGGCTTCGCGGGCGGCTCGACAGCGCCAGTGCTGCTGATCAGACTCCGCTCTCCGCAGGGCTCCCCACCGAGAAGCTCCTCCACGGGCAGCGGCGGCGGTGGCCAAGCGGCCTCGGCGACGNGCGCCGTGCTGCTCGACAGCGCGGGGCTGCCCCGGTCCCTCGCCACCACCGTCACCCGCTGCTCAGACGCCTGCTCCCGGTCCAGCGCGCTCGCCGTCACCACCTTGTACGAGCCGCCCGACGACGCCACGAGCGACAGCGGCGCCTCTCCCGACAACTCGCACCGCACCTGACCGTTCTCGCCGGTGTCCGGGTCCTTCACGTTCAGCAGGGCCACCACCGTGCCGACCGGCGCGTCCTCGGGTACAGGGCTCGACACCGACAGCACCGTGATTTCGGGCTCGTTGTCATTCATGTCCAGTACCTCCACCTCCACGTTGCAGTGAGCCAACAAACCGCCCCCGTCCCTTGCTTCCACCAGAAGCGTGTAGCCACTCGTGTCCTCGAAGTCCAGTGCTTCCTGTAGCGTTATTTTCCCACTCTCCGCATCCACCGTGAACTTCTGAAGTACTTTTGCCGGTGTTTCCCCGAAGCCGTACGTGATGCGGGCGTTGCTGCCAGCGTCGGCATCAGAGGCGGACACGTTCAGCACTGTCGATCCCGGCAGCGCATCCTCCCGCAGGCTCACTCGATACCGCTCCTGCGCGAACACGGGGGCGTTGTCGTTGGCATCGGTGACGTTGATGCAGAGCTGGGCGGTGCCGCTGCGGGGCGGGTCCCCGCCGTCCACCGCCGTCAGCACCAGCCGCAGGCTCTGCTCTCGCTCCCGGTCAAGCGCCCGCCGCAGCACCAGCTCCGCGAACTTGCGGCCGTCCGGGTTCTCCTTCACCTCCACCGCGAAATACCCGTTGTCCTCCAGCTCATAGCCCTGCAGCGAGTTGCTGCCCACGTCTGCGTCATCTGCCATGCCCAAGGGAAAACGGGAGGTAATGGAAGTGAACTCATTAATCTCCAGCTGGAAACTGTCTCTGAGGAAGCGGGGCGCGTTGTCGTTTACATCCTGGATGACCACGTCGACATGGAAAACGTTAAGTGGANTCTCCTTCACCTCCACCGCGAAATACCCGTTGTCCTCCAGCTCATAGCCCTGCAGCGAGTTGCTGCCCACGTCCGCGTCATCTGCCATGCCCAAGGGAAAACGGGAGGCAATGGAAGTGAGCTCATTAATCTCCAGCTGGAAACTGTCTCTGAGGAAGCGGGGAGCGTTGTCGTTTACATCCTGGATGACCACGTCGACGTGGAAAACGTTAAGTGGGTTCTGCACCACCGCCTCGAAGCTGACAGAACAGGTCGCCGAGTTTCCACACATCTCCTCCCGGTCCAGCCTCTCGCTCACATACAGGTTCCCGTTCTCTCTGCTCACGGTAAAGTATTGCTTCTCGGTGTTCAGCCGCAGCTTGCGTGCCGGCAGCTCTGCCGGGCTCAGTCCCAGGTCCCGGGCCAGCGGCCCCACCAGCGAGCCTCTGGCCAGCTCCTCTGGAATGGCGTAGCGGAGCCGCTCCGGCGCCGCCCGGCAGCACCAGCACAGCAGTAAAGAAGGCAGCAGCACTCGGCCGGCTGCTGGCCGCTGGTTCTGCCTTTGTCTGCCCTCCATTCGCGGCAGCGCTAGCAGCACTCCTCCCTCCTGCCGCAGCCTTCTCTTGCCTCCAGCTCCTCTTAGCAGGGAGCGGAGTTGCTGCCGGAGGGCAGCGAGCACTGCTCCGGCTAGGACGCCGCTGTTGCCCGTCCCCCCGTTGCCTCTCTTGCCCGTTGAGCTGCCGCTCTGGCCGGTGCCAGACGAGAAAGCAGCCTGAGGAAGCAGGACGCTGCGGTGGCTGCGGCTCCGGCTGCGGCTCCAGCTCACCTCTCCATCGGACAACAGCGGCACCCGGAGGCGCCGCGACGCCACCGCAGTCGGGTGATAGCCGCTTTTTAGAGGGCCTGAAACTCAGAGGCTGCGCCCGTCTCCAGGGTTTCGCTTGTATCAGAGTGGGACTCCCCGAGGCAGGCGGTTCATTCTTTGCAGGAGCCGCTATAGTCCCCCATATAGCAGCAAAAGCAGGCTTCTATCAAAGAGGGTTTCTGTATCTACAGAAGACTTTTAAAGTAGTATTACACTCTGTCAGGAACTTATGTGTTTTGTGGCCTACTTTGGCACAAAAACTAACAAGGAAGCCTGTGTACCAGAGCAATAAAGAAGTTCCCTCATGTACAGTCAGAGGATGAAAGACCAAATGTGAAAAGACAATTGCTCAGACACTTTAGGAGTTATGTCTATCATTTATACCTGAGATATAGTTTGTCCAGCACCCACAAGAAAAGGGAATCGGGGGATAAACATTGTGCAGAGTCAGAAGCAGAATGAAGGTTTTCATGTTCGCCATCTGTAAGGTATGCCAGCAATTTTGGTAAAACCCTGTGCCAAGTTGCCATGCCAAGGGAGAGGCAGAAGGAAATGCTTAAAGCTCAAACTGCGGCTCTTTCCCATTTTCTAAACCCACCTTATCATTTCATGGCAAAGCTGTAATTGTTAAGGGTCTGCACCTGGTTTCAGGTCTCACTTGTATCAGAGCCGGGAAGCACAGAAGCACTTCCTTTATGAAACTCCCAAAGTGTTTAACAGTGAGAGATACCACTGGGGGCTTTTAGGTCATATCCTTGGGGCACAGTGACTAGTCAGAAGGAATTTATGTGACAGAGCAATAAAGTTGGCTGCCCTTAATAGAATGTAAAGGAAACTATAAAAGCAAGATATTATATTTGTGGAAGACAGGCAGAGCTTTTTATCACTCTGTCAGGTATTTTGAATTCTGTTTTCCTTACCTCATCAAAGGAGGAAATACTGATGTTGGAGTAATCAAAGGGTAATCTGAAATAGAACGAAGTGAAAGTCCTTGGAATCCATTCATGCCAGGCTGCAAAAGATTTCCTTTTTCTCTGCTGTCAGATGTAACTGTTATTTTTTCGCCTTCTCAGTAGCTGGTATAGTGCTGTGCTTCAGCTGTAGTCTTGAGAACATTTCCTATTTTTCTTTCTTTTTCTTCCTGCATTTCTTGCTTTTCCTCATGTAAACCAGTGATGTTTATCTCATTGTTAATGTTTCTTGTAGGCAGAACAGCTGTCACCCTGAGAAATGTATCACTCTAAAGGTAATGTGTGTAGCTTTGTCCTAAGAGAAGAGAAGAACCTTAACTGTTTTCTTGCTGATTCACAGAAGTTCCTTTTTTATCATCTCTGTACTTGAGGAGCTGACAATGGAAAAGTGCAAAGCCATGTCGAGCCTTTCACAGAACCCAAGAATGGTTTGGGTTGAAGGCACTATAAAGATCACTGAGTGCCACCCTCTGCCATGGGCAGAGACATCCTTCACTTAGTTACAGTGCTCAAAGCCCCATCCAATCTGTCCTTGAGTGCTTCCAATGATAGGACATCAACAAGTTCCCTGGGAAACCCGTGCCAGTGTCACACTACCCTCATTGTAAAAAAATTCTTCCTTATGTCCAATCCAAATCTACCCTTTTTCAGGTTAAAACTCTTACTTCTTGTCCTGTCACAACTTGGTAAAAGGCCTTGGTAGAAAGTTTCTCTCTTTTAAGCCTGTTTATATGTCAAAAACCCACAATAGCATTTTCCCAAAGCTTTCTCTGCTCCAGGCTGAAGAACCTCTCCTCCTTGAGCCCTTCTTCTTAGTAGAATTGTTCTAGCCTTTTGACCATTTTCATGGTCCTTCTCAGTCCTAATTAACAGGTCCATGTCTTTCCTGTAGTGTGGATCAGAGAGCTGGAGGCAGTGCCCAGGGGGTGTCTCATGAAACAGAGTAGAGGGGGAGAATCCCCTCCCTCAAGCTGCTGGCCACACTGCCAGTGAAGCAGCCCAGGATACAATTGCCTTTTTAGGTAGCAAGCGTATATTGGCATCTCATATCCCATTTGTCACCCACCGCTACCTCCTAGTCCATTTCCACAAGGTTGCTTTCAATCTCTTGAGTCTGTACTGAAACCTGAGATTGCCCTAATGCATGTGCAGATCCTTGCACTTGGCCTGTGGAACTTCATGACTTTCCCACAGGCACACTTCCCAAGTGTCTCATGGCTCCTCTGTATGGCTGGATCCCTTCCCTTTCATGATCCCTTTCCCTTTCATCATTCAGCTTAGTGTCATCTGTAAAACTGCTGATGGTGCATTCAATCCACTGTTTGTGAAAATACTAAATACTACTGGTCCTAGTACAGACCCCCTTGAGGAACACCACACGTCACTGGTTTCCACCTGGACATTGAGCCATTGACAAATCCAGCCAGGTCCTTATCCATCTAACAGTCCATCTGTCAAACCGTTCTCTCTCCAACTCAGTGGCCACCATGTTATGCAGGACCATGCTGGGGACACCCTGCATGTGTTCTCCTGCTGGCCCCTAGTCTGTTCATGGCAACCTTGGCTAGGTTGGATTGCCACTCTGCACTATTTCGCTAAGGACAACTCAGTGAGCACCCATATGCCTATGAAAGCCTTGCTTTTCCTGACTCTAAACATCAAAGGTGCACATGGGAACTGAACCCATGCTCAGGCAATTAAAATAGATGTGACCATCCTATTTGACCAGACATCCTCAGGTCCAGCCATGAAAACATGCAAGGTAAGACTTGGAAACATACAGAAATGAATGGAGCAGGATTCTGAGGCCAAATGTGTTCAGAGAAAGAAACATTACTTGTGTGCTACTGAATCAGGTGCACGTTTGTGTTAACTGTGACAAGCAAGGAAATGACTATCTACAGCCTCACACACAAAGCTCCCCTGTCTTTTTTGCAACACTGTAAAACTGACCAGTTTCCTCACAACCTTCTTACAATTGGCAGAATTATGAAAATACTATGCCCTATAATTCTGACCTTCTCATAATCATAGAATCATGAAATCACAGAATGGTTTGGGTTGGAAGGGAGTTCAAAACTCATCCAGCTCCAACCCTCTGCCATGGATAGGGATACCTACCACTAGACCAAGTTGCTCCAAGCCCTGTCCAACCTGACCTTGAACACTTCTAGTGATGGGACATCCACAGCTTCTCTGGCCAACTTATGCCAGCATCTCACCACTCTCATAGTGAATAATTTCTTCCTGATATCTAACCTAAATTCACCCTCTTTCAGTTTAAACCCATTCTCCCTTTTCCTATCATTACATACCCTTGTAAAAAGTCCTTCTTCAGATTCCCTGTAGCCACCTTTAAGCACTGGGAGCTGCTCTATGGTCTCCCAGGAGCCTTCTCTTCCCCAGGCTGAACAACTCCATCTCTCTCAGCCTGTGAGAGAATAACAAGCAGAAACCAATCATGAGATGATGATGTTCTACCCTCACTTCAAAAAAGGGAAGTACATTCAGCTTCTTAACAGCATTTTCAGGAGAAACAGAAGGGCTCAAAAAACCATGAATGATAAATGGCCAAAATAAGAGGACCAGTAATACCAGTAATGGATCATTCAACTCTCCACTTAGAGGGAAACTCCTTCTCTCTGTTACACACATTGTTCTGCAGAAATGAGACAGCTACCCAGTTTATGTTCACATCTATTTCCCCTGACAATAACAGAACACAAAGGTACCCTCACATCTCCTGCTTTTCACACCAGCTACAGCATGTGAAAGAAGCAATAACACAGGATGCACTGATAAACAAATCTATGCTTTTATGTACAAGTAAAGTGACACATGTAGGAAACCAAGAAGAGAAAGCCCAAATCATAAATCAGACAAGCCAGGCAAGGAAGCTTTAGAAGGGAAAGTGCTGTCAAAGAAACTCACCAGCAATTCTTGGTCTTTGCTGTGGACATTGAAATCCACCCCTGGGAGCACCTGGAAGTTATTCCTATCTCAGGCTGTGCATGTGGGCTTAAAGCCTTCCTCTGGATTACATAGTGTGTGGGGGTCATTTTAAGAAATAGTCAGCTCTCCAAAGTTGTTTTCTACTCTGTGGCCTGCTCAACTCCTACATATACAAAGCCATAAGAGCAAGCGCCATATCATGGATCTTCTCTCCAGCTCAGTTCTCAGACAAAATACAGCAGATTCTCTTTCAGCTTCTGCTTCATTTTCCTCTTTGGTGGATGAAATAAGAATTCGCAGTAAAACAACAAGCACACAAAAAACAATGCCTGAAAAAGAAGTGTAACTGCAGCTGTGAAGAAAATCTACATTGTAATGTTATAGGGAGATACACAGAGGAATGATAAACTATTCTGCTCATGCATCATCCTTCTATCTGCCAAGTTACTGTATGAATGCTCTACTACCATTGCCTTTCAGGAAAGGGAAACCAGGATCACACAAAACAATGGCACAGGCCTTAGCACCAGGCTGGAAATCAAAGTGTTGCCATGACAATACCACAGTGACCCACCTATTTTCCAGGTTCAAAGCCAACCTCTCAGCCTCCTTGCTCTGCATTCCAAGCCCTTAGTCACACCATAGACAATATGCAGAATCTTAGGCACGTCATCTACAGGTGAAGGAGCTTGTAATTCTGTGACATCTTGGGTAAACAGAGGTATATCCAAGCCTTTGTTTTTGAAGATTAAATTCTCCTGGGTATGGATGGGATCTGCTCCCCAGAACAACAACTATAAAAGAGCCTTTAATGGCTTAAGGGTTATCACCCACAATGAGGCACAGCTTTAAATCCGGATGACAAACAAGACAAGAATGGGAAGTTTGCAGATGTGCGGGCATCAAAGCTTAATATTTCAGAGCAGGTACAGAAGAGAGGGATGCACCTGGGGAAGAGTCCAGAGGAGCTCACACCACAGACAGCAGCCACATTCCCTCCAGTCAATTTCTTTCGACAATAAAAAAAGAAGTAAATGCACGGAACCATGACCGTGGGCCTCATATGACAATGAGGACAAACTGAACTGTTACACCCATCTCTATCTATTTTAGACATTTCAAGTGATATCGTAGCAAACCTTTTCACCTGCCCCAGCTCTAGGCAAACAGAATTCCTTAACCTGAGCAAACATTAGGCAACAGAAAAGCTACCTTTGCATGCATCCAATGAAAGCAAAGTTGCACATGCAACTTTTCGCTACTGAGAACATCAATTACAACACAGATGCATGCAGGGAGTTTTCTCTGCCCATCACACAAGTTGGAAGCAATGTAAAATGTTCTCCAGTACATAAGACATATGAGACTCTGATAAAGACCTACTTGTCAAAGTATCAGCTCAAAGACACCATCATACTTCTTTATCAAATGGGAAACATGGAAGATGCACAACTCTCAAAGCTTAAAGTAAAAGTGTATACCTATGGTCAAAAACTGATCATGAAATAGGAAAGAAACTGATGAACCCACAACTTGTCTGGCTGCAGTACAAGCTAGGCAATATATAGAAGCAAGACACCTTTAGAATAATTTTCTGTAGACCAGTGATACACCCAGGGAATCAAGACAACAGATGCCATGTCTCCACCAATACCTCCACACACACAGCACTTCTGAGACTCTCCTCAAGCCCTGTTACAGTTAATATTGTTATCATTGATCTTCACCATTTGCAGATAGACTCCATTGAAAGAAAACCTGCACAGACAACTTCTACTTACCATGGATAGTATTTGACTTCTTACCAGGTACATTTGGCAAGCAAGAGCATTTCTTTCAAAAACAGTTTAAGGAAACATGTCTATAAAGGCGTTATCTAAACAAACAAGCAAGGCAAGAAAGTTAAATATATAAACCTGAAAGTACTACAGTACACTTTCCTAGATTATGATGCTTAGATTAAGTTTATAATGAACTTTATTTCATAAGGGACTGTAGTGACAGGGCAAGGGGTAACAGGTCCAAACTTAAACAAGGGAAGTTTAGATTGGATATAAGGAATAAATTCTTTCCTGTTAGGGTGCTGAGGCACTGGAATGGGTTGCCCAGAGAGGTTGTGAATGCTCCTTCCCTGGCACTGTTCAAGGCCAGGTTAGATGAAGCCTTGAGTGAAATGGTTTAGTGTGAGGTGTCCCTGCCCATGGCAGGGGGGTTGGAACTATATGATCTTCAGGTTCTTTCCAACCCTAACTATTCTATGATACTATGATTCTATTTAGTGAGTAATGAAAACACTTGTCAGAAATACATAATTCAGCTTTTAACGAAGAATAACGCAGTATTCTATCAACATATAGGAAGAACCCCCCAGGGCTCCACACACAGCTGGGATAGCAGGTTTTTAGCAGACATTTAGCAGACATAATAACTAGGAAAAAACAGATCACATTGTAATACTGCACAGGGGCACTGGTTATAGAAAGGAGCAACCCATGCCTCTTGTGCCATTCAAAAGCCCCTTACACATAGCTTCAAGGATTCTCTAACCCTTCACAAGAAGCATATGATATCCAAGGGCCATAACCTGCCTTCCAGTAAACATTTTATGAGAAGAAGAAACTCACACTGCAATTGGTCACTGAATAAGGAAAGGATCAAACCTTATCTCTTTTGTCCTTCACAGCCCCAAACAGACATCTCCCACGACTCTCCTCTTGAGCCTTTCACAACTATCATGCGGCTGTTTGACTTTAATATTTGATAGAACATGACATATAAAGGCCAATTAACAGCACCATTTCTCTATAAACATGCAACACCATCACCCAGGCACACATAGACCAGCACTATAGTTTCATCTCTGGACACACTATCTACTCCTGAAACTTGAAAGTTGAAAAGAAACTGAGACATGGTCCTACAGGAGAGGCTCGACCACTGAACAACACAGAATACACTGAAGACGGGGTGAAAGAACATCCCATCCAAGGAAAGCCCAGCTGGCAGAAGGCTCACTCCTGTTTTTCTCACCTGCTGAGAACTTAAGCAATGACCCCACGTTCACTTCCTGGGAACAACAGACACCAGCACCCACCACGGATCTGAGTCTTCCTCGATGGGACAAATCCCAGCACAGCACACGGACCAAGAAATCCGTCGGGAAAAGACCAGAAAAGCATCAGAGGAAAACAAGAGGGCTGAAGAATGGCTTCTGAAAGGAACTCACCGTAGGAGAGATGGGGTCCAAGCTGCGGACAGCAGCAGGGTCATTCCCGAGCAGCGGCGAGGGCTCGTCGGGAGGCGGCCGAGCCGGGNCTGTTGCATCCTCTAAGTGTACTTGTCATAAGCACATAATGTAACCGTTAATTAAGAATACCACAACAACATACAGCACATGCCAAGAAACCCCAAACGCCCTCTACAGAGCAAAAGCAACATGTCTTCTAGCAAACACTCTTTAAGAAGAAAGTAAGTCATGCATAACGGTCCTGCAGATGGGCACTGAATAGGGAAAGGAGCAAAAAATGTCTCTTGCGTCCTTCAACAACCCCTCATGTGCAGCTGTTCTGAGTATCCGCTCCAACACCCACATGGTGTTCTTTACACCAGGATCCTAAGATGAACATAAATTTTCTGCTTATGACACTTCAGAGAAAAATGTCAAGGTGTAAAAGAAAACCAGGCACAGACCACTAGGGAAGACTAACTGGCTGAAAAGCATGAAACACAGCGAGGACGTGATGAAACACAAACCCCCTCTCCCAGGAAAGTCATGCTGGCAGAAGCCTCGCTTCTCCCCACCCACTGGGAACCTGAGCATCCACCCCGTATTCGCCTTCCTGGAGCAAAAGCACCAGCACCCAACGCGGGACTCAGAAAAGCTTTGTGTTCCTCGCCCACACAAATCCCCAAGGGGCAAACGAAATAAAAACCCAGTCGGGGAAACGGCAAAGCGGCAGCAGAGAGAAGGAAGCAGAACGGAAAAATCTCCTGGGAGGAACTCACCGTGGGAGCACAGGGGTCCGAGCTGCGGACAGTGGCGGGGTCATTCCCGAGTAGGGGCGCGGGCTCGTCGGGAGGCGGACGGGCCGGGAGGGTGTCACAGCAGCTCCCCGCGGACAAGCGGAGCTGGCTCTTGCGCGAGTCGGCGGTGAGCGACACCTCGTGCGAGTAGGAGTGCAGGAAGGCGCGGACGCCGTCGATGCCCACGAACTGCGAGGCCGGGACGCCGCGCAAAACAGCGCCGCCCGACGCCGCCAGCACCTGCGAGCGCCGCCAGTGCCGCAGGCGCAGCGCCAGCAGCAGCAGCAGGAAGGCGAGGAAGAGGCAGGACACGGCCGCCACGGCCAGCACCAGCCAGCGCGTGAGGCTGGCGGCCGGCTCGGCCGGCACCGGCGCCGCGCTCCGGCCCAGCTCCGAGAGCAGCTCGGCCACGCTCTCGGCCAGCACCACCGTCAGCGTGGCCGTGGCCGACAGCGCCGGCCGCCCGTGGTCCTTCACCACCACCACCAGGCTCTGGCGCGCCGCGTCGCGGGCCAGCGGGAAGCGCGCCGTGCGCACCTCGCCGCTCTGCAGCCCCACGCGGAACAGCCCCGGCTCCGTCGCCTTGGCCAGCTCGTACGACAGCCACGCGTTCTGACCCGAGTCCGCGTCCACCGCCACCACCTTGGCCACCAGCGCCCCGGGCTCCGACGACCGCGGCGCCAGCTCCACGCCCGCCCA
>NDXB01017478.1:51138-85902 GCA_002631895.1 Agapornis roseicollis | reverse complement strand
TGGAACAAGTCCAGAGGAGGGCCATGAGGATGATCAGGGGACTGGAGCACCACCCATACGAAGGCAGGCTGGGAAAGTTGGGGTAATTCAGCCTGGGGAAGAGAAGGCTGCATGAAGACCTCATAGCAGCCTTGCAGTATCTGAAGGGGGCCTAAAGGGATGCTGGGGAGGGACTCTTCATTAGGGACTGCAGTGACAGGACAANGTAATTCAGCCTGGGGAAGAGAAGGCTGCATGAAGACCTCATAGCAGCCTTGCAGTATCTGAAGGGGGCCTAAAGGGATGCTGGGGAGGGACTCTTCATTAGGGACTGCAGTGACAGGACAAGGGTTCAAACTTAAACAGGAGAGGTTTAGATTGGATATAAGGAAGAAATTGTTTCCTGTTAGGGTGGTGAGGCACTGGAATGGGTTGTCTAAGGAAGTTGTGAATGCTCCATCCCTGGCAGTGTCCAAGGCCAGGTTGGACGAAGCCTTGCATGACATGGTGTAGTGTGAGGTGTCCCTGCTTATGTCAGGAGGGTTGGAACTAGATGATCTTAAGATCCTTTCCAACCCTAACGAGTCTATGATTGTACCTTTTAAACAGAAACTATCAATCTCTTTTTATGGCCTTGGAGTAGCATAGTAAATAAACTTGAGTTGCATCACTTGTTTATACAGATCGGGACTTTTTTTCACAGCTGTGTGCCATTTCTACAGATCATCCCTTTTGCTGTTGTTCAGTGTTATGTTTGACCTGAAGTGTGAAGTGCTTATGAGAATGAAAATTCTGCGGATTGTTCAAGGACTGATTTGCTTTTGAAGCAGAGTCTCTGATTTGCTTTCATGCCAATAGTTAGGCAATGCCAATAGGGAAAAAATTGTTTTTGCTGGTAGTTGTTTCTTCAAAGTCTTGTTTGGGGCTGCTTCTTCAGAAGGTGGGTGCATGTTTTGATGGAGATTATTACAGTGTATTTCTATCACTGTTTTTCTGAGGAGAATCTTGGAAAAATATTGATAATCCTTGAGATATTACTACAGTGTAAGAAAGAAAAGCTCCTCTCTTGTGCCTCATGTATTTAAATGATGCTGACTGTGCAATTTATGTTGTTTGCGCTGTGGGTTAAGCATTAATATGTAGTATGTATATGAAACATGGCCCAGGACATAGACACATGAGTCAGTTAACCCATGGCATTTCAAGCACTCTATTTGAAAGATTGCAGACACCTCATGAAACCCTTAAAGGTGATCTGTCTATAGATACAGGACTAAGTATATCTGGATGAATTCAGGCTGCAGTTCTCATGCTTAAGTTCTTGTCTTTCAAAGCACAATCCTCTGTTTCTGATGTGGCCTGGTTTATATATATACTTGGCTTGATCTAGGGTTATTACTTTATCTTTCTGCTCTGGATTCAAGTTCTTTGGAAATCTGGTAGCCAAATACTGAAGGATGATGCATCTAGCCAGCCACTGGATTATCCTTCATATTATTGCAACTAGAAGTGCTGTGTAGCCTTTTCTGCTTTGTTTTTATACATTTTCCCTGTGGAACAGACCAGGTGATTTGCATATCCTTTTCAGATATTTTAGGAAGAAATGTTTTTTCAACTTGTATATCTTTTATTGTTGATTTAGAGTCTGAGCCCAATATGAAACTACCTTTGCATATAGGAGAGGACAGATTCAGTTGCCTCTTTAGCCTAAACAGATATATGCTGAATTTCCCATCAAAATCAGTGGTAGGTTACAGAGCTCTCCCATGCACACCCTTATCTTATGTTCATCACATATGACTGGACTGTTGCTCTGGAAACGGCTGCGATGTTGCGAGTGACTTCATTATGATTAAATGAGGGGAAAAAAATAGAACAAAAGAGCACATTCCTGTTTCAACATGCAACTTAGAAACTGTCTCACATACATTCTCTGTATTTAACAGCTCTTCTTGGTGACAGGACACAGATCTGCCCTGCTAGTCAGGAATAAAATCAATAATTTGCTATTATTTGTTTCAACAAGGATAGCTGGTTTAGATGCTATTGAAAGATGCATATGAGTCTGTCAGAAAAGAGCCAATTAGTGTTTAGACTTATATTTTTGTCCCTCACAGAGACTTAATAAGGTCTCTTAAACACTGAGAATGCTTCAATTTCCAATTATATCTGGGATTATTTTCTATTTATTTCTAGTATGTGTGCAATATCTGAGTTTCTGAAGCAGGTCTGTAACTGCCACTAAACAGAAGATTATAAAATGTGCCAAGATGTTGCAGAATTATCTGGCATTGGCTTGGCATTGTTACTGATTTGTGATTACTTATGTGTGCTTTTCTTATTTCACATTTAAGAGCTTGTCTGGTAAGTCTAAATCTTCAACACTGTACAGTACATAAATGCAACTTAATAATGACTAAAAAAGTGGAATACAGAGTTAAGGTTTCCTAGACCTGACCCATTTCTTTTTCTTTCCACTTAACTCTCTAGAAGCTGCTTGCTGAATGTTACCCAGTCTTTGGTTTTCTAAACAGAAAACAAAGTTCTATTGGTGCAACTTCCATTCAGAAACACGGTTGTAGTCAAACTAGTGGTTCTTCCTTGGAGGTGAGAGGATGATCAATAGCTCTGCAGGGGTGCCACCATTCCCTGGCACAGGGGTGCCTGTGAAGTGCTGGTTGGATGTCTGGCTAATTTATTCTGACCTTCCCGCTGGGCCCAAGCTGTGGGTCTGGGTTACTTGCTTGTTTCTGTAGTAGTGTGGTGTACTGCTGGTCATGTGTTGGTGCTTCACTGGGAATCTGTCCAGAACTACTTTCTGAGCTGTGGCAGCCTATCCTTATTCTGGGGCTTACAATAAAAGGGGCTGCTTGATAAAGGATGTGCATTCAGTTATGTCATGGTTTGGAGCACTCCTTGCTGCTCCAGGTTCTGTGTGAATGTGAAATCAATAATAAGTCTGCAAAAGTTTAGGAAAGCTTGGCATACATATTCCCATTAAGATCTTTAAGAGAATGGCAAAGCTGAGGGACATGCATACAAGGACAACTGATTTCAGTCATGTTCAGCTTGACAGGTGCTTCCACAAATTAAGATAATGAGTTTGGGACAGGTGTTTAAATTGGCTTTTTTTTCTCTCATTCTTTAAGTTGACTTTTTTTATTATCACTGGTTTGTTAAGCTGAATTAAGTAGTAGACCTGTGAGAGCATTTCTCAGTAGTGGCTGAAGTATAGAAAGTAAAGAGCTTGAGGCAGGCTGTAGACACACAGGAGTAGCTTTTTCTTTGGCTCTGTCTGTACAAATGGCTAAAATCGTCATTTGCAGTCATTGATAAAACTTTAGTGTCATTAATGCTTTCAAGTAAATTGTCATTTTCTTTCCTAACAGTGTAACGCCTTCCTTTTTTTGTCAAAGCAAAATGAGTAAGCTTATCCTGAGTAATACATGAATTATCTTTTCCATTATCTCTCAGGAAGTTCTGATTGTTTCTGAAACCTTGCGTACTACTGATCTGCTACCTGAGGAATGTGTCCACTCCCTCTATTGTATAAATATGTGCTGTAACCATCAATATGAATCTGTTGTTCAGTTGTTTTTTCTGGAAAAATAATTAACAGTGTCAAAACAGTATTTTCTTGTACAAAGCAATAATTTTCTCTGAGTTTATGTTTTTATAATCTATGTAGGTAGATGTACATGAACATCTTATCTCTTAAGAATCTTTGCGTAGTATCATGTTCCCTTTTGCTTTTGTTGCTGGAATCCTAAGTTAATTTCTGAATCATAAATTCTGATTAGAATGTGATGAAGACAGCTGCTTAGTCATGATGTTTCTGAAGCTCTGAAGTAGGACTTAATAATTAAGGAAAGTATTGTGAATGCACGTGTTCCTGGATCAATTAAATACTGGTAACACTCACGATGTGTACATTTATTCAGTCAAAACTTCATCACAATAGTCCTTTGAATTATCATCATGTATGAGGGAGGGTGTGTAAACAGCTATTTAATTCACAAAAATCAGACAGACCTATTTTCATTGCATGCTGTTACTGCACATATTTGATATTTTTAGCAGATACACATTGTACTGACGCACCATAGTTGTGAGAGGCCAGTTCTTTCTGAATTGCTATTTATAGGCTGGCCTGGAATGCTCACATGATGATATTGTTTGTAATCTTAGGCATTTACATTGCCAGCAATGCTGTGGCAAAAAGCTGGTCAGTATTTCCATTATACAATTCTATTTCCAAGCCATATACCTAGTGCCTAACCTAAAGCGTGGCTTGGAGATTGAGGATGTACCTCCTCTGCAAGTAGCATAAATGCTGTCTTTGTATTTTTGAAAGAACTGTGTGATTGTACGTTTTGTTATCATGTTGCTACAACAAATATTAAAACATGTGGAAGTTAAAACAGGATTTGAAAAGTATCCATGGAAAAATGGTCAAAGAATAGACAGAAAACTGAAACCTAAGCATTGCAATTTGTATGTGAGGTCACTCTGGTATAGTTCAATCAGAAATGTCCAAGGCACGAATGATTTCGAGCTGGGTTAGTAAGACCCTGTTGAAAATACAGGGCAAAATTAATGTTGGCCATATGTCAACACTTTGTTTCAAAGTGTTCTTTAGCTTTATTAACTTAGGTTCACTTCAGTGCTGTAGCCCGGGGGTAACAAAATAGCTAGCAACTTCATTTGAATAGAGTAGAAAAGGAGGATCAGAAAATAATCAAGCTGGCAGGAAAAAAACTACACATGGGTATTTGTAATAGAATATGTCAAGGCAAAAAAGGTGAAAACCAATTTTTTTTTTTTTTCCCCCAGCTGCTTAATGGATTTATTTTCTGTTCTACCTAGGCTGATATTCTTTCTCCCTTCTTTCTAAACTGGTTTGAGTTGTTACTTTTCACTTCAGGATATTGAGCTTTGGTTGGTTAAGTACAATAAGGCTTTCCTATGTTTATGTTGTAAAGTATTGAGGGTTGAACTTTATCTTCTGTGTTTATTAACCTTTAGTTTTATTCTCTAATACCATTTCACTACCTTAATTTATAACCCAGCAAAGGGTACTTTGGGGCATTTAAACACTGGCTTTAGAAACAAAACTAAACTTCTTTAGCTTAAATTTTGAGAAATCTTACTGGTCAGCCTATGGATCTTGAGCACTTACTTCCTGTTTTAAAGAATTTGGCCTTATTGCCAAGTTAATCTCAGTAACAAACAATGGAAAGGAGGAGGAGGAGCTGGATGTCTTTGTGGAATCTCCTGTCATCTCTCCTAGTTGTTTTTATAAAGCTCCAAAAGCAGCTTCAAAAGTTCACACTAATTAAAAAACAAAATAAATGCACATTTACTGGTAATGTTCTTTCTAAATGCTCTGATGCTCAAAAGATATGTTTTTCCACTAGTTATTAGTAGAATCTCACCCAGGGGTATTCTTGGTACAGAGAATTGTTACAACACTAAACAGGTTGTCATAGGACAGCAGCAAATGTGATACTTCAAAAAAGGATTTTCTTTGTAATTAGTTCCAGGCTTTTACACTTGCTTTTCTGTTGACTAGTTAGCCACAGGTGTTGCTACACAGAGCAGTAGGTTCAGTAAGAACCTATGGAGAGCTTCCATTTCTGTGGGAGGTATGCTAAGTAGAAACACTATTGCAGTTCCAAAATGTAGCTGCTCAGTTTATAACATAGTAACAAAGATGGAAAGATGTGTATTTGAAGGAAGCTTTTGTGTGTTACATGTATTTTGATCCTCAGTATTTGGAAAGTGAGGGATAGAATACCCAAGATGTCTGTAAAGTTTTCCATTGTGAGCTGTTGAGAAAACAACTGTGAATAAAGCAAATATTTTTAGTCCTTTAGATTATGAAGTAAAAATACTGTCTCTAGTCTTCTTTCCTGGAGTATTATTTCTTGGATGAAGCTTTTGGATTGGGTAACGCCACAAATGTCTGACACTTTTTTTTAACAAGAGGAAAAAAAACCAAAACAAACCCTGAATATTGTTTTGTGTCCCAAGCTTTAGATTTGATTGTACAGACAGGTCCTAAGGTAGAAGAATGTTTTTTTCTATATTCCACAACTCAGTACTGTCATTTTGGGATTGGATTTATGTATCATCTTTTCAAATTGCTCCATTTTCTTTTAATCTGCAGCTTCTTCTGAAACAATGGTAAATGGTGTGTTAATAATGGCATCATCATTTCAGATAATTGCAGAAAGCTGATCAAGGGGTTCTGCAGTTAATTTATCAATGCTGTTAATTTAGTTTAAAAAAATGAATGTCTAGCATGAGCTTTTTTTAGCATTTTCTTTAGTGTCAGACTTAATTATTTTCTACCATGATTTTCAGCAATTCCTACATGAATGGTATTGAGTGCATAGTTTAGCTGTGGTCTTGCACATGATTTTGTTCCCTTTGGAAAGGATGTATTCCTTCTGCAAGTTTCCCTAAGCTCTTTGTAAAAAGACTTCTGGAAGAGTCATGACTCAGAATAATTTTATGGGTCCCAGTGAGTTATTTTAAGGTAATCAGGCAATGACATTTATGTTTCAAGTGTTTTGGAGGAAAAGAAGCTAGTCACAACCCAGGGACTGTGACTTTTGATTTCTCTTTGTTAATAAAAATCACAGACTCGGTAAGGATGAGCCACTAAAATCTTCTCCCCCATCCCTGCACATCTCCTGTGGAGTTCTGGAGAGATCTCTGCTTGGTTTGGTATTTTTTTTATAAATGAAGCAGAGAAGGGATTAAAACTGGTATAACAGAATATGTTGGCAGCACTATGCTGCTGCTGCTGTTGTTAGAGCATGGCAACCACAGAAAGTTGTGGGAGGACTTTCAGGTGGGTTGTGGTTGGCTCATAAAAGGATGCATGAAACTCTGTGAAAGACAGATCTCTTCTAACGTTATGTACCCAGCGTAGTTTCTGGAGTCCCTGTTCTCAGAAGAGCCAACTTGATGTTATGCTTATTCAAGGGGAACAGCAGCAGCTTGGCATTTAGCAAATGGGGAAAAATGTCCAGGGACTGCTGTGCCCTACTGGGGAAGTATGTTGGGAAAGAACAGGGAGTGAGGGAGGAAGCTTCATGTCTCTGTGCAGCTGCAAAGTGATCTTAACTGCTGTGTTCATTGTGGCCCTACTGTCTCAAAAAGGCATGCTGGACCCAGGAAGAAGTAGAGAATGGCAGTAAGGATGGCGAGCTTACAGACCACTTTTATATGAGAAACCAATACAAAACTGAGGAGTCTTTGGTCTAGAAGACAACAGCAGGGGAAGGGAAATGGGTATGGGTAGAGACCTGCACATCCATAAACAGCAGAAGGAATTTTTTCCTGTCTGTTATCTTACAGGAACTGTGAGATTTTACCTTAAATTATCAGGAGGTGGGTTCAGAACAAATTAAAAAATATGCCCCTAATTAAACTGTGGACTGTGTCACGGGATGGTGTCACTTTTAAAAGTTCATGAAATTAAAAAATGGTTAGGTAAAGGAATATAGAAGAAAAAGTATCAAAGGCCATTGAGCTCAAACATATCAGTTAATTCTGTCTGAAGTTTCTTACTCCCTGTGGCTGGTGAGAGTGCCTCTGTTGTGCACCTGTACTAGCCTGCTGCTGAGCTTTCCACTGTGTTCATCAGTTGTCTTGATTAAAGGATCTAATGACTGTTACAGGTAGGAGCTGTCCCTTATCTGATATGCCAGTGGCCTAGTACTCAGTGCTACTTCACCTCTCTCTCCCCTGGTTCATGTTCCCATTTGCACATTGATGTTTACAGTGCACATTCCCTGCATTGGTACAGCTGGTTTCTGGTTCTGTAAATCAGCAAAGATAATTTAAAAAAAAGAACAGCAAAGCAAACCAATGCTCCCCCTGACACTCTAGCTCCTCTTGCTGTACATTTCTCTAGCAGAGGCTCGGCTGAATATGACACACAATGGTACAGAGCTGGGAACAAGAAGCTGGAGGCGAGCAGAAACTTAAACTGTCTTTGTCTCTTGAACAATTACAGTGAGGTTTTCTTAGAGCAATTGTTGCCAGTGTCTGTTAGTCTGAAGCTTACTTACTCTGCCTTGGACCTGAAATGGAGCATCTACACTTGAAACCCTACCAGTTTTTCCTCCTTCTCACCCCTGCAGAGATAAAACTGTTTCACCAGCCTAATTAAAGATACAATATCTGCTTTCAAAGTTTTCCTTTCTCTGTTTCTGATCTGTTTTCAGAAAGAGTTTGCTCATTCAAGTAGTTCTTCAGCTTTTAGAAATGGAATCTTTTCTATGGCTCTTGTCTCCTTTTTTTCTTTCTGATCTCTAATGCAAACTGAATTTTTTTGTAATTCAGCCCTTTGCAGTCCACAGAAGACCTAGGCAATAGTTCTTCAGGAGTCTTCTAGGAATATAGCAAAGACTAGATAGTTATGTTTTCTATGCAAAAATATTCCTGCTTCTACAAATGTACATATTTTCCAAATTTTAAATTTGATTGTTACTTCATGAGCTTTGCAGTCTGAATACACTGTAGGAACTATGCCATTCTAAAAGATATTTGGTAGAACTTCTTTTAGAATGTTCTCTACACTTCAGTTCACTGTGCTTAAGAAATACAAATTCAAACTGACTTTAAGTTAAGATAGCTAGAGGATTTCAGAACCTACATGGAAAAGCTAGGAGGGGAGCATAACATATGAGAGCATATGTAGAAAGCTGAGTTGGATTCAAGTGTTAAATTACACAATATTAATACAGGAACAAATAGATAAGATTTGATTTTTTTCAACATCATAAATGGAGAAGGCTTTCTAGACAGCAGAAGAATGTTTAGCCTTCCATGATGCAGGACATGCTGACTTTGAATTGTTCAGATTTCATCTTAAATGACTTTATAGCATTGTTGGCTGTGAAACTTGCAGACTACATGTCCTAGAGATCTTTGATCCTTTGCTGGGTTCTTCATAACAGACTGCCTCTATCTTTTTGGAGACATGAAGAAATTTTGGGCATAAAACCAGGTATGAAACTCCTGAAGGGTACTGGGCTGCTACAAGTTTTGTATTTCAGGTTGAATATTTCTTTCTGTGAAACTGATGCATATGGGTTGGTGTGGGGACCACATAACCTAAGGATTTTTAGAGTTTGTTTGTTTTATTGATTCTTAATAGACGCAGGTTTGGAATTATAGTAATGGTTAAAAATTCCTGGGTCACAGACCTTTCAGATCATCTTGCAGGGCCACATAGAGCCCGTGGTTCAGGAACTCATCCAGACGGCTTTCGAGTATCACCAACATGGAACCTCCACCACCTCCTTGGGCAGCCTGTGCAAGTGCTCAGTCACCCTCAGAGTGAAAAAGTGTTTTTTGATGTTCAGAGGGAACCGCCTGTGTTTCAGTTTCTGCCTCTGGTTGCATCACTGGGAACCACTAAAAAGGAGTCTGGTTTTCTCTCTTTGCACCTTCCCTTCAGGTGCTTATACACATTGATGAGGTTATTCCTTAAGCCTTCTCCAGACTGAACAGTACCAGCACTCTCAGTCTCTTCTCACAGGAAAAGTGCTCTAGTCCCTAAGTTTTAACTTTTAAATGTTTGGGGTTTTTTTGTTTGTTTGTTTGTTTTTGTTTTGTTTTGTTTTTTTTTGTTTTCCTGATTCTGTTATTCTCCAGTGTATAAAGAATTCAGTCATTTAGGATTCAACTAGATCTAGAAGAAGACTGTGCTTAATACTGGATTCAAATACCATTTGGGTCTTTTAATCTGTGATCTGTTAAGGTCATATATTCTAGTCATAAAATGATCCTGCAGAGATATTACTGTTAATTGTTGCTACAGCTCTAAATATTTCCTATAGTATTGTATATAAAGTGGTGTGTACTTCATTTTTCAGTCCAGGAAAATTTTGGAATCTTTTTCCACAGTTCTAGTTGTAGAAGTTGTATTAAAAGTCTGGAGTGTTTGTTGCTTCTCTCATTTACCTCTTACTGTGCAGTATGTGGTGAGGAGGTGGTTGTCATTGCTACGAAGTGCATGTCACTACATATGTAACATAATGCCTGCTAGACAGGTCTTGCCTGCAAGCTTTGCTATAAAAAAAGGAAATGTTTGTGGCTCAAAGTAAAATAATATTTATACAAATTGTCATAAATTCACAGCTCTCTGGGAAAGGGGGAGCCTGTTAAATTTTGTTGCTCTCACCTCCCCTGTTGTATATGGTGTGTTCTCTGACAAGGCATTCAGCCCAGTAATTCATTTACCTCTATGATGAGGCATGTATTGTAAAATACCTCTCCACCAGAAACGCATCTAACCTCTGTCTAAAGCCCCCAGATGGAAAATCTGTGAGTTCTATTGCACTTGCCACCTTTCTCTGCCAGAAATTATCTGTTCACAGATTTGAAAATGAGTCTGGGTTGTGCCTTTCCTGCTAGGTTAGGTAACTCAGTGCTTGATATCTTCTCTTTGTGAACGTCAACTGCCTTTGCAGTTGTTCTCTTTTTGTTAACTGATAAACTCGGAGCATGCACTGTGAAGAATTTTTTTCTAGCCTTCGGGTGACTTTTGTGGTTCATTTCATGGCATGCTAGGTTACTAGAGGTAACTGGGTTACTGCTTGAGTGTTCTAGACATAAGAGATCTCACTTGTATGAGTGCTATACAAGAATAAAGTCTCAGTGCTTTTAGGTGTTGGTCCTGCAACAAATCAGTGCACCTTACTTACTTTGTTTATGTAGAGTCGATCTGAGTTTACATTCTTGGTTTGTTGTTCACAGAATAAACCTTTTTTATCCCATGAATCATCATTGCCACCTTTCTCTGCATAGTGTCCACCTTCTGGCAAATGGTAGCAGTTGTTAATGCTGTCTGTTAAAACAGATAATGTCATCTTCTCAAAGTCATCCAGTCGTTCTCAAAGTTAGACTTTCTTCTGCAAAACCTTTTTAGTGAAGTGATGGAATTTACTATGCTAATGTGTATTGTTCTCACACCTGGGGAAAGTTTTAATTTTGAATACAAATTAATGAAAAGTATTTTCTTTCTGATAAGTTCACTTTATTCATGTCACTAAAAAAGCATGCTAGGATGAAACAAGACCAGTACTTTGTGCATTTTTCTGAGTCTTGGGCAACTTTTCCATACAAAAGTTACATTTGAAGAATGCTAACATGCGTTTGCGGGGCTGTGTGAAAGGACGAAGTATCAAGCCCAGTTAGTGTCTCTCTTGAAATCTCATTAGTAATATAAAGCAGAATGGTAATTTTCACTGTTGTATTACAGAAATACAACAGTGAGTCTCGGGGGTTCTTGTCTGTTACCCAGCCTGAACACATGGTCAGGCCTGTTACACATGTATCTTCAGTAACTTCTCAGCTGTATTCTTGTTCTGGCTGAATGAGAAAGATTATGCTTGTATCCCAGCAAATAGAGTGATATTCCACCTCCTTCTACCTCCTCCCTAATGGAAGTGAGGTATTAGAACCCAGATTCAGACCCAGTTTCTCAGTTAACAGGGTTCAGTTTTTACAAGTGCTTTTCAGTTCTTTCCACTACCTAGAGAACTGTCTTGATCCTCTTCAGTGAAGCTGCTAATCGCTATGTAGCAAATTGTAATGTGATTTTGAACAGGCAAAGTAACAAAGTTGAATTTAACTCATGAAAAGATGAAAGATACATTGCTTATCAAATTTCCTTCACCTGCTTTTGAAAGTGATCTGTCTTGCAATAAATACTCTATATAAGTGATAAAATAGCAATATTATTTTTCAAATAGCTCTGAGTGCTGCCTGCACAATGGGTCTGTCTTCACTGCAGCCTAGTTTTTTGATGGTTCTTGGAGGCAGTATTTCTGAAGGAATTTCTAAAGAGCTGTGGTATTGAAAGGGAACATTTTCCATTCAAGTTGGAGAGCTATGAAGTAGTTAATAGCTGAAAGCAGCTAACCCAAGTAACTGGTTGGTTTGGTGCGAGAGTCTCAACAGAGTATGCGCAGAGTTGAAATGCCAGTTAATGCTTGGGGTGTTTTTCTCCTCGAGAGCATTAGTAATAAATAGAACAAGAATAATGGGTACCTAATAAATGCCACAGTAATTTTTATTAACAATTCTAGAATATGTTTCCACATTCAGGCTAGGAATTGTTCATTTGAGGCTAGTTTTAAGAGCTAATGGATCTTGGGTTCCAAGACCGGATTCTTTTGTCCTTCCCTCTTTTCCTCATACTGGCTAGTTACTACTCATTTATATTCTTTCATATTCAGTTTTATTGAAAAGGAGTGAAAAAGAATTGGTTTCTAAAGGGTCAGGACTACTTTGTAGCGTAACTACCATTAGCAGGAATCATGAGGTAGAGACTTGCCTTTTTGTTGTGAGTCTAACTGGATATTACAAGAACAAGTGTAATATGCTTGTGATTGTTGTTATGTTGTACTTCTAATAGGTGTAGCAGGTTTTCATTACAATAGCTAGAGTCTTAGGTAAGTTTTGAATGAGTATAATTAAAAACTGGGGGCAAATATATTATTTAATATGGTAGGGGGCAGGGTCCCAGCAGTCAGGTTTGAGTTAGAGCCCTTATTGCAGAGTGGAGTGACAATTTTAGTAAGTTTTTGCCTTTTCAGTAAAGCAAATGAAAAATTAACTCAGAGATTTTTCTTTTGGTCAACTTTCTAGCAAAGTGATAGGTTTATCTCCTTATGGTGACTGTTCTCTTAAGCTGATGGTTCACAAAGTGGCATGCTGTTGCATGTAGGACAGGTATCAGGCCTTTTTTGGGGAGTTAGCAGACGTTGTTTTGACATGAATACCAAGGCTTCAATGTAAAGATTAGAACAGTTTGAACTTCAACAAATTGCTGGCATAGGAATAATAATGCCTTGGGCAGGGAAATAGAATTTGGGAGTGAAGTTAAGGACTAGTGGTGTTCCAGGGCAGTTGTCACTTTGTTTTTCATCTTGTAAATGTCAGAATATGTCTTTCACTTATTTTAATGAGCTTGTGTTGGTTTCATAACCTGTGGTGTTCTGCTTTTTCTTTTTTTTGGGTAGTTCATCACTGCCTTAGTGAATGAACTTAAGTTCTTGGAGTGGAACTGTGTTATGGTGAAATATGCAGGCACTTTCTAGGTTTCTTTTGTGTCATGGAAGTCATTCTGCCACTGTAATGTCTACTTTGTGTAATTTGCTTGGCAGTAGTTGTCATTTTGATTTCACTGTCTGTCTTTTCTCCCTTTGCATATGGTAGGTTAGCAGTGAGTGGCATAGCTTTTTCATGCAGCGTTCCCTGCAGCTGCGAGTGCAATATATCTTTACAGCATGCATCTGTTTCTAATGGTGTTTCTGATTATGATAAGCTACTACCTTATTTTGCAGGGACTTGCTCAAATGGTTTTACTTGTTAAAATGTTTTTCTTTTGCTGTCCTTCAAAGGATTATTTTTCTTGTCTGTAAAGAGACTTTTGCTGGGTAGAAAGATTAAACAGACACAGCAGCACATGTGCTGCCCACTTTATGCAAGAATATAAAATAACTAATTATCTATATTTGTGTATGTATGTGTGCTCATTTGGTATGTAAAGTAAGTCTTCCAGGAATCCTAGTATCGATTTGTGATGCCAGCTTCATTACTGAGCTCTACAGGAGCACAAAGATGGGACACTGTTCCCTTAAGGGACATTGCCTTTTCCTTTGATGTTCTTATGCCTTTAGAAAGAGAAGGGAAGAATGAACAAATAAATGTGCGTTTTCTGTGTTCTTTGTAGAGAAAATGGTGTACTGCCAGTACTTTGCAGTACCTGATCAACTGAAACTGTTACTGTGGCAGACTTCGATCTTTTTCTAGATATGTGCTTTTGTTAAGTAATAGAGTGTCCATTAATAATATATAGACATGCTTTTTAAGATGCTTAGTATCAAGCCTGCAAGTAACAGCCTGAAGTGATAAACCATGAGACAAGGGAGAGTGCTAGAACTACTTGATCTTCCTGTGAGGGTAGGAGAAACATCATCTCTTTGCTTTTACATAATTTACGTTGTTTGTAGTTTGGAGTGCTGAATGTCTCTGTTGCAACTGCACTGAAAGCCTTGTGTACATGTTAAACAAGCAATGCAGTTACTTCAGGAAAGCAAGGTACTCTGGTTATGATGGTCCTACCACTGTTTTTTTCCCTTGCACTCTGTAAGGCAAGCACACACTGCTGGTTATTTTGTTAGCCTGAGTTGTAAGGCAGCTTTATTTAAAAAACAGCAAACAAACAAATGCTCAAAAAATGTTACACTATTTATTTTGAACATCAGGCCTTCAGATTCCGGATATGCTGGAATGTAAAAGAGTATTATTTTTATCAGACAGATCTTTTCAATTTGTTTATCTTTCTGCTTACAGAAGAGCGAATGAAGATTTTTTTCAACTCATCATATATAAACTTGAGGACTCCTGTCCCTTTTCCAATATATTGGTAGTTGCTTGTAATAACTCTTTTGATGAGTGATCCCGAAGAGCACATCAGTGACTGTGTAGCCACCACATATAAACATTTAGTTATGTATTTGGGAAAACAGGGAGTACCATAAATTTGCTGTGGTTGCACATGTGACAAGAGCAAAAAGGTATTTCAAAGTCAGTGTCTTAGATGGTAGTTTCTGGTGTAGTCAGCTTAGAAAGGCAAGCTGCAAAGCCATGTGTTTTGTTCGTCATCTGCTATAGATACTATGTGTGGTTACTTAACATAGCTGCTTATGATTGCTTCATCTTCATTAACGAATTGTGAGAAAGAAAAAGAATCCACTGAGTACTTCCCAGAATGTGGAATAATTATAGTACAATTGTGACCTACTTGGCTGCTTAGCACAGCCAAATTGGAGATGAATTGGGCTGTGAGGATGTTGTTCCAAAAAATCTTAAGATCTGTTTTTCAAAGATGCCTTGTTCATCTGTCTTCTTCAATGTGGAGTACCTGGTTTTATGCCTGTGGTCTTGTTTTTAAACATACCTTGTCCCTACTCAAGGTGACTTTCTTGACTGGGAATGAGTAGGGTGATGAAACCCCAGTATATGGAATGGGGAGAAAAAAACCAGTTCTTTCAGGTTTTTGGTATATAAAAATTTTTTTCCTACTGGTAGAAGTGACATTTTGTCAACACCTGTTAAAGGACAAAATATCAAGTGTGAATCTGAATATGATTGAATCTTTAAGATGACAGTATTCTGTACTTCCAGATGCTCATAGTGCAGGAGTGTGTTGTGTTGCTTCCTACTGCATGTGACTAGTTTTCTAGTCAGAATATGCAATGCCAACTTACATCAACTTTTTGTATGACAGAGGGAGACTGCTGTGAAATAGTGTGGGTAGTTAAAAAAAGAAGAACCAACCTTTGCTGCTGTTAATCTGCTAGTGAAGCACACTCTTCTCATTGTGTGCTGTCAGATGCAATGGGTAAATGGTAGAGAGAAAATGTACATGTAGACAGGAAGAGTTCTCACGTGCTAACATGGAACATGAGAACAAAAGGTGAGAAGCATTAGGACTTTAGTTTTAGCAAGAGACAGCAGGGGAAAAAACAACGTTTGCATTAGCACAACAATTTCTAGAAATTGGATTTTCTGCTTCTGGATAAAAATTTGAGGTAGCTACACTCTGTAATCTTGATGCCAAGGCCAGGTTGGATGAAGCCTTGCATGGCATGGTTTAGTGTGAGGTGTCCCTGCTTATGGCAGGGGAGTTGGAGCTAGATGATCTTAAGGTCCTTTCCAACCCTAACTGTTCTATGATATGTGTTGGCCAAGCAGGACAGGAGAGGCTTAATACTGTTGTAAAAGGTAAAGCCTGAGTACATATATGCAGAGGACATACTGCTCAGTGAAGTCAGAAAATCATTCCAGTGATATTTTACTAAAGTCATAATGACTTAAGGGCAAAGGCAGGAGGAAGTTCAGAAGCTCAGTGGGCTTTGTGGTCATTGAAATTCATACTTTTCCTCTGACCTATGAGAATATTTTGCAGGCTCTTGGTGGTGTTTAGCTTGGTTTAAGTTATAGCCATGTGAATAAAGTCAGTCTTCCATCTGAGTGTGCAGATGGAAGATGCCCTTCATTAGGTTAACCTAAAACCTACTGTAGATGTGTTGATAACTTACAAGGTTAAGTAACTCTGATAATTTCCTGAAGTGTGCACTAGCTGCCCACTTTAGAGAGGATTTTGTTGTCATTCAGCAGGTACACTCTTGTCTGTTCCATCACCCTCTGCACTTCCACCCCCATCCCCCCGCTTCTCCTCCCTGCCAGCCCTAGCTGTTACATGGAATCACCACAGTTTTATAATCAACGTTTGGTAAAAATTGAGACAAATTCACTTACATATGAAGCTGAAAGTTTCTGGTTTATGGTGAAGGAAAGAAACCATGAAGCACATATTAAAACAAATTTCTATGAAAAATTGATGGATGCTAATGCAGGTTTTATAGCACATCTTTAAGCTGCTACAGATGTAATTTATGGTAAACTGTAAACAGTTCTTTATTTATTAGTCTAAGTCCTTTGAAGAAAGTATTTTTGGAGTGTCTGCCAGGATAATGGTTACAGTGAGTTAGTTAGCTGGAATTTCCAAATAGCTTAAGAAATTCTGTCCTGTGAGCCAGTATAGCTGACTTAAGTCCAGAGGCTTGAGCATTTTGCTTCTGGTGATGCTAGCATAGTGTGTAGTTGCTAGTTTGGTCTTAATAGCCAAAGAGCTCAGAGCAGTAGAATGTCACATATGTTAGGAAGCTGCAGCTCTTCTTGCTTTGAAATTCAGAGGATCAGGGGTGAACATCTTGCTTTCAACTGGGAAGCTCTGATATGCACCAGAGGTTTGAAAATTACTATTATGCTTTTCTTAAAATGGGCTTCAGAGGAAAATAAGAGGAAACCTCCTAAAAGTGGCTTATATTGCTTAAGTAAATATCTTAAGAAATGTGTCAAACCATTTGTTTCCTGCAGTGATGTTCTGTACCCTTTCCAATTGGGGCTTATAAGAATGATCTCAGAAAAAAATACAGTTGATACATTTTCTGTTGATTTTTACTTCAATTAAACTGTTTAAGGCATCTGCTGACCCTGTATAGCTGTCTATCAGGAATTCCCTAGGAAAGCAAATGTATTCTGGCATTATTTTGCAATATACAAGTGTATTTAAAAGCTGTGTAAAAAACTTTTGAATGGCTTTCTTTGAAGGAATTGGAAGTTTAGAGCTTGTGCTGGGCCTCTGGCTGGACAAGCTGATAACATTCAGCTTTCATCACATCCGAAAATTTATTCAAGTAAAAAATATTCAAGGTTCAGTTTTTTCAATTGAGAGAGTGCATTCTGCACAAGTTCTGAGGCACCTGGACAAGAGCTAGTGATGAAATGAGTCTGTGTAGCCACTGTTAATGCAAGGCTACAGGTGAAATGTGTGGTTTGGTGCAGAGGCAAAGTGTGTTTGTGTTATACCAATACCATGTACCAGCTATGTAACTTCTGGTTTAGGCAGACATGTCATCTAAGGTAGCTGCTGAGACTAGGCAGAAAAGATTGCATAAGATACATTTGTGGATTTCTGTCTCTTCAGCTTTTTTTTTTGCTGAGCTGTTGTATTGTGGGTTGCTAAGAAAACTGCTCAATGTGTTCTTCTCCACCAAACTTGGTGGAATCAGTATGTGCAGTCTGGTGGATGAAAACATGCCTTTGTCCCATGTGTTTCTGCATTGAGACTGCAGCCCCCTGATAGCTTTGAATTTTGTGTAGCATGTCATTTGCTGGGTAGATACAGACCTTTCATCCATATCCGTATCTTAGAAATCTTATCATATTCTCAGCTTGTGCTTTGTCTGTAGACCTTACTGGTTGTTTTTTTCCTGTCCATCTATGTTTGTATGTTTTGTTGTTTTGTTTTTTGGTTGCATGTTTGTTTTTTTTTTCCTTGGTGTGAAGAGCAAGTGGAAATTTCTTCTGTGTATTACTTCACGCCTTTTTCAGTACATAAGTTGGACATATGCCTAAGGTTGTAGTTTTCATGAATGGCCAAAGTCAGTCTAATTCAGCACCATATTTTCACCTTCTTTCTTGCATTATTATTTGGGAGCACAGGGCTATATAGTGAGACAGGGCAGCAATCTCACTTGAAACCAATCCCGGCAAAAAAAAACCCAGGGTGATTTAATTTACTGTGTGGTCTTATGGCTGACAGCAGAAGCATAAAAACATTTAAGGACAAGTTGAAGTACTCTGAGCTGGTGTCTTTTTGGGGGTCTGTCATTTCTGGTTTTTTTCTGACCATACTCATTGTAGTTGTGTATAAGGGGTAATGGTGTTTATTTGTTGTCTTCCTGTGCTCTGTGTAGGCTTTCTGTGGCTAGGGAAAACAAAACACAGGTTTATTTTTCTTCACAATTCTATGATCTCTGCAAGAAACATTTATTTGACTCTTACCTTGGTCTTGAATGTGTAGCATTGCTGAAGTCAGTGGACCTTCATCCTGGGTGAAGAAACAAACATGAGCTGTGGTTTGACTTTGACAAAATGGATGGTTGTCTTACTTCTATAACTGAGTGCTGTTAGATTTTTATACTTAGAAGGAATCTGACATTTTCCTTTCTTTTCCATGTGGGTCTGTATTAGTAAAGTAGTTGCTTAAATGGTTTAAAAACCTGTGATACATCATACAAATACATGATGGTTTGATTTCTTCTTAAATACACTGTGGATTACAAAAAAGCTGAGATGACAGTAATGATGTACACTGACTATGTTTCTTTTCTTTTTCTTTGCTCCCTTCCCTTTATGTGAATGGTGTGTTTGTACTTCTCATCATTGTCACTGATTTTTTCGCCAATCATCTAGAAAACCACCTAAGGTAAGTGTTTTGTCTCTTTTTGCATTTGTACCTGTTTGAAGATGTTGAGCAATGTAGAAGCATTGGGCATATTGCTGTAGTATGTGATCAAATACAGCTTTGGTAAATGAAAATACATGAAAAAAATCCATTCCTCAGGCTTTTAAGTTAAAGACTTTATAATTCCAGAAAAAAAAAACAGTTTAATCCAACTGACATGCAGGCAAAACACAACTTGTTAAAGCTGTGACCAGGACAAACCATCATCTTAATGCATTTGTAAAAACATTAGGAAGAGTAAATACATATAATGTGTCAAACATTTAACTGCATACAGTCATGCTTAAAATTTAAAATAAAGACTGTGAGAACTACGTCATGTCAGCATGTGCAAAACACTGCATTGGTATTTTGCTTCAGAAATTTAATGACAATTTTATCCTTTCTGTTGGACGGTACTTTTTACAGCAGAAAGCTGTAGTTAGCTCTGAATGAGCTAATGCATTACATCTTACTATTTTCTTTCATTTGTGATCTTCAAGGAACAGTATATGCAAATCTGAGTTCTGCAGGTGCAGCAGAGCATTCTGTAGGTCTTTTGGGAATAGATATTGGGAGGCATTATGATCTATGTATCTGTCTTGTATGGATATTTATGTACTTTATTGTTCAGGCAGCTATTCTATATGTGTGTGTGTATATATAAAAATAAAATCTAAATATCTATTGTTTCGATTAATTTAAGTGTCAGAAGAAAACAGCCTCTCAGTAGTGAGGTATCTTGTTCCCAATAGGCAGGGAAAATGGAGCAGACTATTTTAACATGAACTGAAATAATCATATTCGAAAAGAAAAAAAAAATCAAAAATATATAATTTAAGGTCACAGCAGGTGACAAGTAATAACACTGATACTACCTTTTACAAGGGAAAGCTGTATTGATTTCCACCTCATCCCCCGACTCTTGATTCAATTTTTTAAAATTATGGACCTGTTTTGTTTTTTTTTCTTAGTTTCGCAAAATTTTTGAAAGCATTTGATAAAGTTCTATTAATCAAATTTAGTATTTAATACAAAGGAGTTTCATCATTGGTAATTTTTTTTTTTTAAATGCAAAAAAACCCCCTTTTTTCTTGTTGTAATTTCACAAAACTTTTGTACAAGAGCATTAATTTTCTGTACTTCATCATTCATGTTCCAGTACAGGCAGAGAAAGTTATTCTTGCCATTCTGTAAAAGCTTTATTATAATCTTGCATTTCTTGGACAAAACCATTACAGCTGCAGCTTGTGCATATATGCCATGATGGTAGTAGTAGTGTTAGATATAGTTAGATGCTCATTAACATCCTATAATACCTAAACTTATGATGTTGTATGAAATGTTTATCACTTTGAGACGGAGGGTGGCTGTCACTACTGGTGAAAGTAGACATTGTTTTTAAAGATATGAGATTGAATGTTTCTTGATCTATACGGTTTTTAGGGTGCTGCATGTGGCTGATCTTCAAATCAGGGTTTTTTTAAATTTTCATAACTTTTGGAAGTTTCTTTGCTTTAATAACCCAGTTCATCATCTGTCATGGATGAACTGTAATCCCAGTTTGTCTTGGTAGCTCTGAAGCACTGGTAGGAAAAGTTATGTAAGGATATTAGGGTGGTTTGCTGTATCTATGAACATTGTGTTTATTATTTGGGCTTTTCCTGTAAGTTTCTGACAAAGGTAAAATAGCTGTTCTGAACTGAGAGTTGTGAGCTGTTCCCTAGGCTAACTTCAGGTTTTCTGTTCCTGCTTCTTTAGGCCTGTGCTAGGTCTTGTGTTTGCCATTTCTATACAAACACAAAACATGAGTAATTTGCCACCTATTGGTCAGATGGAAATGGCTATTAAACCGTAGTTGTGCGTTTACAATATTTTGTAGCTACATAGACGGTATGTTAGGGATTGTGTTAAGTCTGGGAAATGTATTGCTAAATACTGGAAGCCCATGACTCTGTCTAGTCTATACTGAGGATTAGGCTTCAAAACAATGAATAATGAATGTAATTTGGCTAATTATGTAATTTGGCTTAATCTGGTAAGCAGTTAATATTGGATATGGTACCCATTACCTGTAAATAGTTCTCATAACTATACTTCAGTTTGTAAACTTGTAAAATTACTAATTCAAGCCATTGATTAGGGGCTTTAAAGAAAGCAAGTTCCGCAGATTATTGTTTTGGCTGTTTAAAATGCGATACCCCATGGCTGTCTTTTCTGATTCTGTGAGAAGTTAATGGTCTGTAATGGTCAGGTACAATGGCTCTTCTAGTTTAAAACCTGAAATATCACAAAGCCACAGGTACAGGTGAATTTGAAACAAAACTCCAGATTTTTCCCTGACACAGTGGGTACATGAACCTGCATCACAGTTTTGCTATGGAAGCCATAAGCTCTATCTGCCTCTTTAGCAAAATAGTAGCCAACAGCTGTCTTAAGCTGCTGTAGGTGTTTGCTGAAGAAATTTGAATCAAAGCCCTTTATCTTTCCTTTACTTAAACTTCGGAGTTACCAGAACAATTCTTTTCTTTAATTTCTAATAGTTAATAACACTTTGAGTATTGTTCTCTATAATGTAAAACTAGCCTATGTAACTATTACAGGGGACTTAAACAGGGGAAGTTTAGATTGGATGTAAGGAAGAAGTTCTTTACTGTAAGGGTGATGAGGCACTGGAATGGGTTGCCCAAGGAAGTTTTGAATGCTTCATCCCTGGTGGTGTTCAAGGCCAGGTTGTACAGAGCTTTGGGCAGCATGGTTTAGTGTTAGGTGTTCCTGCTTATGGCAGGGGGGTTGAAACTAGGTGATCTTAAAGTACTTTCCAACCCTAACTATTCTATGATTCTGTGGTTCCATGTGCCCACATACACTGACACTGGATACAGTCATACCAGAATCTAACATTTACTGGCTAATTCTTTCTTATAACATTCCATTTTTATGTTGGCAATGTAATGTTTGTGAGTTAAAATGCTTACAGTGAATATACAAGTACATACTCAACTTTGTATACTTATTTTTACTATGGACTTCCATTTGTGCCGGGTCTGTCCTGGTGAGTTGTATTCCATTACTTGTAGCTGTGTTACTTGACTAGTTCTAGATGTCTGAAATGCAGTGTCCAAGCTTTTTTTACAACTGCTATACTACTCAGACTGGCAGTATTGTGCAGTTTCAAATGCTGTAATAATAGAGCTAGGGAAAAAAAGACCCTGTTTTGTCCCTTTGCTCCACTTAAAATGTTTGGCTTAGAAGCTGCTAACCCTAGTGGGGCAGGTTCTTGGCAGCTTCCTTTTATCTTCTCTGTAGATGCTAGGATGAGGCATGAGGTATAGAATCTGGGAAAAATAATACAGTTGTAATGCTTGTTTCCTAAGTTACCTCTGTAATTTATAAGCCCAAAATAATTTTGGGTCTGGTTGTGAGAACTGGCCAACACCTGTGTGAACTTATATCTGCTTGAGGTTGAACGCCTACGTGTGCAGACACTTGAAGTAGGTCTGTACCTTTCTTTCATGGTTTTCCCTTTTTGCTTACCTTCTGAAAATACATTAAGCTTCCTGGTTCAGTGGCTAGGGAATTGACATCAGAGTAGTAGGAAAGTAGAAATACTTGCCCATATAGACTGAGGCTTACTCAAAATGCTTAGAAAAGTAACTGTAATTTCAGGAAATCTCAGTGGAGATAGAGGTAGCAACTTAAAACTTTGAATTTCAAACAAAAATATTTGCCTTTTTTTCTTTTCATGTTAAAGCACCTAAATGGACTGGGTTCTCCAAAATATAGTTAAAAGCTAATTCATAGGAAGAGCTTGAAGTTTAAAAAGTTCTGTTTGTGTGTCACATATCTCTCTCTCCAAATATGTTTCAATAGTAGTTTTGATATTATATTATATTGATTTTATATATAGAAGTTGGTAAAGATTTTTGCTTTCTTCAAAAAGTTAAAAAGGCATTTTCAGTGCCCAGTAATTCCCAGTGTGAGTATTGGCCACTGAGTTTGAGACTTCAGCATTATCAGAACTCCTGATACCTTTGATAGTTATATTGACAGGAGGTTTAATACCTTCTTCAGGGAAATAGATTTAGGGGGAGAAGACTCCTATTGAAAGAAAAAAATTATACCAAACATTTTGTTTTCAAAGAATAAAGAAGTGAAAATGGAAGAAGGAAGGGAGCACCAAGGATAAGACTGAGGGTTTTTTCTTTTCCATCATAGCTTAGGTTCTGTGTCTTGATCCTGAGCATGCTTGTGTGCTGCTGTTGTGACTGCATGTCCTGCAGTTCCTGCACTGAAGGTCAGTAAACCAGAAACTAGTGAGTGTTTTTGAACAGAAAAGGTGATCAAAAGGGTCACTCTTCAGGTAGGACACTGCCCTACAGGCATTTCCTTTGAAATGGCTTCATTAGGTATGTGGGGAAGAGCCTCACTGATTGGGGCCAAGTTTCTTGTTCTTTTATGCCTTCTTACTCTTTTAATTCTTGCATTTGAAATCTGTTCTCCCAAAGGTCTGAGTTGTCCTGAAGATTGCTTTGATTAGGCACTTCCTTAAATTATCATTGCTGGGAATGTTCATGGTTGCTGTTTTGTTACCACTGATCAAAACAACTTTGAAATGATTGCCCTCCTGTTTTAACGGAGAAGGGATTTTTACTGCAGCTGCTGTACATGTTTCACAAATAGTGGTGCCCCAGCAGTTCCCACTTTTTTGCCTGATGCTTTTTTATTTTAAAGTAATCTTGTTACTTCTGCTAGAAGCATTTGGCAAATTTCCAGAGCAAGTTTTATATATATAGACCAGTTCTATGTCCTGGCTTTTTATGTGTGAAAACACACTAAAATGCTATATTTACTTTGGTTTTATCTTGAGATAAAAGATTTTTTCTTTTTCCTCTTGCATAGTCATTTTTGAACCTTCAAAAAACAGTGACCAATTTTTACTGTCAAAAAAAAAAAAAAACAAAAAAACAACCCCAAAAATCCTGTTTCTTGATGAGAAATGCTTGGCTGAAAGCACATATTTGAGTTTTTTAATGTCTCAGTGTTTAAATTAGGAGTCACTGAATAATCCTGTCATGATTTTCCATGTTAACCAAGGGGAAAATGCATAGGACAACAGATTAAATAGGCCTACAGTACTGCTGCATTGACGTTTAAGTCATTGCACAAGAGCATGTGTAGCTGGGAACTCTTAACTGGGCAGCATGATCCACTGCAGATAGATACTGTTACCAAGTCGTGTGAAGAAAACTTCATACAAGTGGAATGTGAGAAGAGAAACAGTAGATTTTCGATTATAAAAGTTTGGAGAAGGGTTAGAGCATTCTTATTGATGACAGGGAGTTCTTTATGCTTGGATCTGAAGCACAACGAACAAATGCAAAGAAGTAATTTAAGCCCCTACTTATGTGGAGGTGAGGTAACTGTTGCATTTTGCTTATAGTTCGATAGCAAAGCTACATCTTTAACTCTGCCACATCAGGGAATGTCCTGACTCATGAAGTTACCTCATTCTATTTGTGCTGCCGTAAGTGACTTAGACCTCCCTATTAGATTGTTATTATGGGTTGGTTTGTTTTCTCTTCAGAAGGGAATTCCAGAGCTCTTTTTCCTCTTGTAGGCTAAGTATTGTCTCAGTATGGAGTCTTCTCTTGGGCCATTTGATGTGTTTTGCATTATGCTGGGGGAAAGGGAAGCAGGCAAGGTTACTGTGCTACCTGGTTTAATCTTTCTGAAATACTTGCAGCAACAGACATTTTGGGAAGAATTAGGTTACGATATATCTGTAGATCAGATGCTGTAGTAATTCTATAATAGCAGGGAATCCAAAATGTTCTACATCCCCAAAAGCCAAAAGGAAATGATCCATCTTGTGCACTTCGGGGTTTGTTTCACAAGGAATTTGGTGTTTCTGCCAATGGAGCCTGTGGTTCTTTCTCTATGTTAACCTTCATGGCTTGTCTCATGAAGGAGATCAGCTGTGGAGGACCAGGCAGAGAAAATCTTGGCTCATGGGAAGTTCTAACAAAGAAGGCTGTTTGGGTTGTTTCCCGTCCTCTTGGGATCCCAAAGGGAAAAGAAAAAGAATTTGTATAATTTACTCATCTACAGTCAGTTCACCATGGTAAAATGTGGAAAATGCGTTTCAGCTTAAGGTGTGTTTGTGGCAATATAAAGCTGTCAAAACAACAGTGTTCAATGTCTATACCATGATGTTCTCAGATGTGCAGAAAAAGTAACTTGGATCAAATCCCAGCATGTTAAGTGTTTTTACAGGATGCTCTTCCAGGTCCATAAGTCCACTGAGCACAATATTGAATTTCGTTTAATTTCTACCCAGCTGGAACTCTTGACTGAAGTGGTATTAAGTCTTTTCATTAAAGCAGGCTCTGATTGCTTGTTTGGCTGATAGAGCTACATTTTCTATTTGTAAGTTTCAAGCTTTCCTCTAGTGAGATGCAGTACTGTACTCTTAGTTTAAGCAGATAATCTGATAGGACTTATTTGCTCTTTAAGGCTTGTAAGTAATGTTCTTCTTTGAGTCTTAGAAGTCCAACCCATGCTAGAACTTTTGTGTGTCTTGTATTGGTGTCTGCTAAATAGTCATCTCATTGTCTTCTATATACTGAGTCCTTTTGGTGCTGTTTCATTGCTGCTGGCATCAGCATTAGTGCCTAGAGAAGAGTGGAGATGATTATTACGTTTTGGCTGAGTTTTCAAGTCTATATTAAGAGATTCAGTGAGCAGTATTGTGAATAATGCAGATAGAAAATAACTATTGCAGTTCTGTGACTCTCAAGATTTTGCAAAAGTATTCTTGCAGATGAAGCCTTTTTACATTTCTGATTTAGGATCCACAGAAAACAGCACAGTCTAACTGCAATTTGAGTCACAGATTGTACTGCTTTAAGAGACATGCTGTGTAACCATTGCTCCTAATTTGTCTTTTCATATGCTTCCACAGGTGTTTGCCTTTGATCACTGCTTCTGGTCCATGGATGAATCAAACACCACAAAATATGCAGGTAGACTATTTTCCATACACCTGGCAGTGTGAATAATTTGAGAACACATGAGAGTTTGGGTTTGTGTTTCATGGAAGATTTTTTGCATTTTGAACTGTGATGTTCAAATGATTTCTTCACAGAAGAAAACTCCTCATTTTTACAGGGATTGAGTCATCTGAGTGCTGGTGCCTCAGTTCAGAAGGAAGGCAGGCTTTAAGGTGTCCAGGAGGGGTTTAGGAGGGGTACTTTTTACATCCAAGCTGTAATGGTCTTTTTTATCTCCTGGCAGCGACTTTTGTGAGGCTTTCTTCTGTCACTTAGAATGAGATTTCAGTTCTACATCAGTGATTTCTTATAAATAATGCCAGTGATGAACGTGTATTTTCAGTGCTCTGTGTTCCTGTGCATGAGAAGAATAAAGTATGTTCTCCTCAGGTAGCGTGCTTATTTCAAGTCTTTCAAGTAATTCATAGTCTGAAGTTCAGATCCACAATGGTTTTGAGTGCTCAGCTTTGTGACTTCTTCCTCTCAAAAGCTGGATAATCTGGGCAAGACTGTAATCCCAGTAGTTAGTTTTCTCATGACTGGATTTGTGTATTAGCATATTCATACTTCATAAGAGGACTTGTTTTGATAGAGCTGACTCTGAACACTGGGATTTTAAAGCTGTGGTCTTTGAAAAGGATGAAAAAAAGGACACTCAATTTAGGTATTCATATTACAAAGTTCTGTGACCCATAAGAAATCTTGAAGGTTGGTAGGGTTAATTAGCTCAAAGATTGAGATCAGTGGTCTAATATATGAACTGTCATATACTTATGTTAAAATATATCTCTGACTGCTGTAGTCCCTGGTATCAAATCCCAAATCTTGGGAGTTGCACTTGATCATAGATTCCACTGTATTTCTTGCTTGCCTGAGCAAAGATATGTTTCATCAGGAAAAAAATTTCTGTGTCTGATTGTCTTTTAGTAACTGTCTTTGCATTGTTCATGTGCACTGCACCGTATTCTTAGTTCAGGTTGGTAGAGTCTGGAGCACGCAGTACCTCTATCTGTGTCTGCATGCTTCTATTCCTTCTAAAGGAAGGATGTGATGGTACATACTCAGATCTTGGCTCCACTTGCCTCCAGTTTGCAGGTGGGAGCTCCGTGTTATAAACCCACAGATAGAGAAAGGGGAGACCACAGAAACACCCCTAACCGGTCAAACTTGTTTCTGTCTACAGGCAAATTCAGTGGAGTTCTAGATCTAGCTAGACAGATATATTGAATACTCCCTGCCCAAAGTATTCTCTGTGAATGCTTAAATTTAATGTCATTGGCAGGCACAATTAAAAGGAAACATGTATAAAGCTTGAAATCTTAAGTCCAGAGTGTTTGTAAATGTAACTGATATAAGAGTTTCAGGCTTAAGTAAAATACTTGAAAAATAAAAGTGAAACAAATTTAGTTATTTGAGAAACCCTTTTATCCATAATGAAGAAATACACCGGAAGATGGGACAGTGAAAGGTTTAACCAGACATTCTCGAGTTCTAGGCTACCCTGTCAGTAATTGCTCTCTGTATGAAACCGAAACATGCTCATCTTGCATTATGATGAATAGATGTATTGTGGTGTATGTCACAACACATTACAGATTTTGTCAATTGACATGTAGGACATAAGAAACCTCACAATATGGTATGAACTGCAGACAGCATATGTATGAATTCTTTGTTGGCTTAGGTAGGTAACTCTTCCATGTTGGTTTTGGGGTGGTTTTCAGTTGGTTTTCGGTTGGGGTTGGTTTTTGGTTGGTTTTCGTATGTGAACAAAACCAAAGTTTGTGCTTTCCTGGAAATGCATGTTTGTTACAGGATCCTTAAAGCTGTCACATGTGATTAGGGGCTAGGTTAATTTTCACTTTGCTGATTGATCTACAGTACTATCAGTACTTACTAATATTTTTTGCACGAGAGAGGTTCTTGTTTGAATAAAGTTCATTGCTTAATTCGGTAATTGGTTACAACTTTCAGGCTGTGGGGGAGCAGAGCTGACCCTAAAATGGGATTAGCCATCTTCTTCTCTTACAGTCAGTTTATTCTGTGAGATGTCCTCAACTATGTTGGCTGAACATTAGGTTTACTTTGTACGTACTAACTTTCTTTCTGAACTTGTGTCCAGGAAGCACAAGGGATCTTATTCCATTTTGGAAGTTGCCTTTCCCTTTCCAGCATTTGAAAACACAGGGATTGTTGCTATTGGTAGCAGAATTGGCTTTTTAGCAATTTTGGTTTTTTTTTCACTGGAAAATTGGGTTCTAAAATTCTAAAACAATCCATCAGTCTCACTAACACAATAGTGAAGGTAACCTTCATGGGATGAAACATACCTAAAGAGGATCTTTGCAGCTGTCCTTGCAGGACTGTCTCTCTTAAAGCCAAGAGGAAGTCTGGAGCATAGAAGAAGAGTAAGCTCTTTACAAGATCTGTGTCTAAGTCTGCTTTGCTTTCAGATGCTGTAGGAGATAGAGGCTTTTTAACAACTTGATATCACATCTTAAGAGATTGCAATATCCAGAACCCACTCTGAATTGCTTTTGTGACTGAAAAGTTAAAGTGGATGGATGATTTCTTTTGGGGGGTGTTGGTTTTTTGTTCTTTTTGGTTTTTTTTTTTTATTTTTTTTTTTGTGCTAGGTTTTTTTTTTCAATAATTCAATGAGTTAGCAGGTAGAGGGAGGATTACTCTGAATACTGATGCTCTGTGCTTCTGAATAATTTGTGGCTGTGTTCCAAGCAAGGAACAGTTATAATCTTTGGGTTTGTGCTATTCATCAGATGCTAGCTCCTGCACCTTTTTTGACTGTTTAATTCTGAAAGACATAGTTGGGTACTCGGTGAGAATATGAATCTCTTATCAGATAAACAAAACAAAAATAGGTCAATAAAATACATTTTTGAGGCGGAAAGAGAATTTGCTCCTAGGATAGAAAGCTTTTGCCTTGATCTGGAAAAAGGCTGGAACTTTGCCCTAGAGGCTGCAGGAGGGGTATTTTGAGAGTAAGCAGAATAACTTCTTACTCCTGTCTGTTTCTTGACTTGAATAGTTCAAGAGTCAGTTCATAGATAGCACCTGCTTGTCTTGAACAGCTCACAGACAAATAACAGCTCGGCATTTTGGTGGAGAGGAGGACATTGAGAAATTCTCAGAGTTGAGAACAAAGAATTCTTTGTTCTAAGCCTAGACAACAGTAAGAGCCTATTGAAGTCTGCAATGAAGTGGATTTTTAAAAGGAAGGAAAGAAACCCTTCAGTCTGGGAAGGATTCAGGAGATGGTATAAATAACTACTGTGGCACTTGGCCAGGTCCATTCCAAGGAACCCGTGCTGTATCAACTTGTTGGTGGATTTTTCTGAAATTCCTTAAGCTGCATCACATTTGGCCTGAAATCTCAGTTCTGTGTTTCTGCAGGCTGCGTTGCCCTGAAAGGCTAACACCCGACTTTCGGCTAGGATTTAATTTTATAGGAAATAGGTGTGCTGACTACTGCTCTTTTAGCAGCTGTTTTAAAAGGAAACAAATTGCCTTAAAGAACTGTACACTTCTACCCTCACGAGAGATTGTAAATTTTGATCAGGCATGAGTGTCTGTCTGTAATTCTGACTAATATTTAAGCCGTTACAGGGAGAAACATGCCTTTCTTGCCTTACTGTTCCCTTGACTTTTTTTCTTCCCCTTCCCATTCCCCTTTTTATTTTTTTAAGAGGAACCTCTACATGGTATGTGGGGCTTAGTTTCATGTCACACAGCTGACATCTGACATACACATTTTGGGGGAAATTTACTCAGTGGGGCTTTGCCTGCATGGGTCAGGCACTTGAGACAGACATTACAGCACCTAATTTGAAGCACTGGAGAACTTTTAGTGGATTAAGGTTTCTAACATTAAAGACTCCAGTGGTTTGTCGGTACTGTAGTGTTAGGCTGCAGTAGTTAGATGATGCTAGCTGTTGTGCTTTTAGGTTCTTGTTAAAGTGAACCATAAGCATCTTCCCATTTTAAAGAGATTCTTTAAATACTGTTATCTGGCAGAGCTTTTAATAATTCAGATCTCCACAGATCAGGTTTTATTGTAACTATTAGGTCATGGAACACTGTGATTTATTGCTATCAAGATTTGCTTATTAAAATGTTCAAGCTTAGAGATTAAGCCCCTAAGAGACTTGATTTTTCAGTGTTGTACATAATAAGTTGTTACTTGGTTCTGAGTATTTTTGCTGTGTAAGGCAGGGGGTGTCTGGAATGGCAGCAATGTGTCATAATGCTGCAGTCACAACCTGGCTGAATGACTCTGTCCTAACATGAGACAATTATCCCTATTTCAGGGTGGCAGGTTATTGTGAACTAGAAATACTAGACATCTAAACTCCGCACACTGAAACAAATTTTAGTTGCAGTACAACTTGAACGTGTTTGTCGCTAAATGGGCAGCTCTTGGGAAAGGCAGCAACTGCCTTTTTAAAAGGGAGTTTTGTTGGAAAGGGAGTGGCCCTGCTTCCTCCCCTCCCTTTTCTTTGTTCTCTTCTGTCCAGTCAGGAGAATTTGAGAATGTTTAAGCTTTATTTGTAAATAGTTTGATTTTGCAGATTGTGAGAAGGGGTCCTAGGGTTTCTCTGCAATGTGGTTTCACCAGCTGTGCTGTCAAATTGGAATTCCTGACTGGGGCTTCAGGAACTGTAAGGAGATGATTTGGAGGAAGAGAAGGGAAAAGGGCATAGAGATGTTAGAGAGAATAATTTAATACCTTGTTCTGAAAAGTGTGCTTTGTGTTTTTTGCATGTTAGGCTATGTATTTAGGTTTCTGGTTTTTGGGGACTATTAATTATCTTACATGATCTCCAAATTTAAATGTTCCAATAATTCATACTGGCTTAGAGATTCCAACTTTGATTTCTAAGAATTTTCTATGCAGCTGTATGGGTAGGTAATATGAAGTCTTCATTTTAGGTTTGTTAATAATTTAAGGGTCACTATTTACATGTGCACTGCCATACATTGCTACCTTTGTTTTATATTTTTTTTTGTTGAAATACCCAGCCATTTCAGAAGGTAGAGAACACGTGAAAAAACCTTTTAGCTTTCAAGTGCCATGCTAAATACCCTTGATACATAGTGATAGCATAAGCATGGCATTTGAAAGTTCCAGTAATCTAGGTTAAAAATGTAAAACTGAGAGGAGAATGAGTTTCCTTCAGCATTCAGAATGGTATCTGTGACTTACTTGAAAGCTAAAGTTTTCAGTGTCTTTAGTGTGGTTAATACAACATTTGTTATCTTGGTTTATATATTTATGGAAGCATGTCAAGGGCATGTCAGAGTGATGAACATGTAAAAACCACAGAATCACCAAATGGTTTGGGTTGGAGGGGGCAGGAACTAGGTAGAAGGAACTAACCTTCCACTAGACCAGGTTGCTCCAAACCCCATCCAACCTGGCCTTGAGCACTTCCAGAGACGGGGCAACAACAGCTTCTCTGGGCAACCTGTGCCTCATGGTGAAGAGTTTCTTAGGACTGAAAATATTTAGTCCTAACAGCTAATGGAGAGATTCTTCGGTCAGTCTCCTTCTGGAAGTGGCAGCCTGAGAGATTGAGAGTTATTTGTTTAATCTAAGATTTACTGTTTTCTGCCTATTGTTAGCATCAGGCTTCTTGCTATGCTTGTCAAAATGCGCAGATAATGTCTTGAGGCTATGAGGACAGTTACAGCTCTGCAACTTCATTGTCTGGGAAATGCAGAAAAGGTTTTCTTGCTATCTTGATGTATGCCTTCAGAACTGAGTGGGTATCCACCAGTGTTTCTCAGGTTTTGATTAGCTGAGCATTTCTAACAGCGTCTTTGTAGGCTTTCACACCTTGAAGCATTAGGGGCACTGCCACATGGGCCATAACTAGAGGTACAAGGTATACAGCAACACTGGTAATCTTTCTCACTGAGTGATTCCAGGTTGACAGTCTTGCTCTTTAAAATAAAGGAAACAAGATTTCTTTAGGCTGTCATCTGTAAGGAGACTTCACCAGATCTAGCTCCCCTAGTCCTCGGAGGAATGAGCAGACAGGAAATCCTGGCTGGTGAGAACTGGCAGCTTGTCTGCTTACCCTGTGTTCTTAACAGCCTTGGGTATGCTCTCCCCAGCCTGGCTGACTGCATGTCTGTCAGTCACATAAGGCTTGCTCGTGTTCTGAGCAGAAGATGGGAGAGGGGATGGGTGTTTTGGTGTCAAGCCTTTAGTTGCCTCTGTAAGAGGCTGTATGGTCTTAGCCAGCTGGAAGATTGGGAAACCTTGTCTAAAAGACAATAAAGGTTAGTGTAGGGGAAATCTTTCTGTTAACTAAATATGGTTGGGTTTTTTCCTGCATTTCTCCCTTTTACTGTAAATTAAGTTAGAATCAGGTTAAAACTTCCGTTTACCTCTAAACACTACGTGTCTGTGGAAGAAAAGTTCTGTAAGCAAAAGTGTTAATTGCAGGTGATACAGGTTTATTTAGCAAAACAAAGATGCATTAGTGTAGCCAATGGAACTACATTATTTCTTTTGACCATGAGCGCCCATGAACTTAATTCCATTAATACAGATCTTTAAATCAGTTTGCAAACCCACTAATTAAACTTGTGGGAGAAGCAGTGAGGTTTCTTAATGAAAAATAACCAAATATTGTGGATGATATGCTGTTAACCCTCAACAGTGCATTGCATTAGCAAATGTGTAAAATATCCATGATTGAAGTTTAACATCTTGCATTCTTTTCTATTAGTGCACTTAAAAACAAATCTTATTTATGCCATGGCGATTTGTCTGGTTACTGTAAACTTCACTCTATAATGACCCATTTGTTTATGCTGGTTTTGCTGAGCTCTTAAAACCTGTTATAAAACCACCATTTTAGAATTATGTATCTGTGTCTGACTGACTCTGTTGACTGTTTGAAAATGATTTTTTTTTTCTGAAAAATTAAAAAAGAATGATCCAGCTTTGCCTGTGAGAGTCAGACCTGTTTCTCCCCTGATACTTAGCAGTAAGGGATTCTGTAAGTTATCTTAAGGTTAGCATGACTCTGCACAGTTTTAGAATGTTTTGGTATCTGCTGGGGTTTTTTTGCTTGGGGAACGTGAAGGTTACTGGTTTATTGCCGGTAAGAAGGTTTTTCCTCTTCTGACAAATGGTTTTATTCTCCACTCATAATTATTATGGAATATTTATACTTTTAATAATTATACTGTCCTTCAGTCTTTGCTTATGTGTGCATTCTTGCTCAGCAAGATAGTAAGTGGCTCCCTGCTTCTTTGATATTTGGTAATTTCAAAATGGACCCTCAGGAGGTGGTTGGAAAGCAAATTTTTCTGTGTTTTATGTTCTTATCTCTCACTGATATATTTTCTTTATTGATTCTTCTGTAGTTTAACATTCTCTATAGCTGTTTCCAGTTTGTTTGAACAGTGCTGTCTCTACATAGATTTGGGATGAAAACTGAGTGAATGTGTATGGGGAAGGAGATGGAGTTATTTCATAGTACAGCAGATTCTCTTCTAGGTTTAACTGCTGTATTTCTGTATTTAATTCCATTTCTGAACTGTGTTAATCCAAGGAGCAGTGACACTTTTTAGAATTTTGGAATATCAACTGAAAGGATACACAAAGACCATTTGATAGGGCATCGCTGTTCGTTATTTTTTCTTTACAGCAGAAGAGAAATTAGGTTACAATTAAAGGCAAAGAAATGTAGTACTTGTAGTTCTAGTTATGTGCCTTTAAATCATTCCACAGGTGGTTCTGCAGGAATTTTCTGAGCTGCCGATTATTCAAGGACAATGGACTGTAAATATTCTCATGTAATGTATAAATTTACAGCTAGATTTTTTTTTGTTTTTATGTCAGTATGTTCCATTTTGGGAACTATGGAAGTCTTTGTACAGAATCATTTCTTGTAACTGACAAGTGCTGAAAATAACAAAATGAGAGATGCAGTGTTCATAGCTCTTCAGAAAGTCAGCAGGCAGTGAATGTAAGATTAAAACCAAACACCAGAAGCTGTATAAATACTGTCCTTGGTTCAGCTCTGCTTGTTTGGAGTCTACACACGGCTGATATAATTCTCTGATCAGAACTCAAAGTAGACGAGCCATTGAGCCCAAATTGTGGGCTTTCCTATTAAAAAAAATAAACCAGAAAATATCATCTGCCATGCCTCTTTTCACTTTCTGCATGTAAAAGATTGAAGTGCATCTAAAATCTGCCTGGCACAGGGAGACAATTTTCAGACTACGAAGTTCTGCAGGTGATGCTTCAAACTGGAGATTTGGCAGAATACGTCCTCAAACAGCAAACAGCACTGTTGAAAGTCTTGCAGCCTCCTAATATACATTTCCTTCCTGAATGTCATTAGAGTGAATGTTGTCTTCGTTCCAGCATCACTTTTTCACAGAGTGAATCATATTAGCTTATGGTGAGGCTTGAGGCCAGTTCCCAAGAGAACAACTACTACTGTTTCTAGCATGTTATTTGTTGTACCTTTAATATCTTAGTTCACTAATGTGTTATGTTGCAATTCAGTTACAGGACTCTTTTGGTTTTAGTTTTTGAATAAGGAATGTATATTAATTGCAAAATTTACACTTAAACAATACAGAATTTAGGCATCTATTTCATTTTCTAAGCATTCAACTTATGGCACTTTCCAAAGAACTGCTCCCTTCACAGGAAAATCAGCAATATATTTAAACACACTAGTTTCAGGCAGTGGTTTTGAATTTGTCACTCAGTTGTATGTGGAATCATTTGTTTGTTCATCAGTGCACTCAATAGTATAAATAATTTGCAAGCCTGTTGTTTTTTTTTTTTTTCTT